>OY720448.1:16760703-17118203 GCA_963082715.1 Harpalus rubripes
GTAATTCTGTCGATACAGCGAATTGAAATCTTCACGATTTCCACTTTTTCAGCCCTTTAGCCCTTTAAATGGCCGAATTATGCCTTAACAACCCTTATAAACTTCTAGGTGTACTATATTAAAAATGGCTGTGTTTTCAACGCGTTTTTCATACTGCAGATCTTAGCGTTTCAAATTGTTTTTATGTAGGTATTTCATTAATTTTGTTGACAATTAAAAAAATCTGATATAGCCAACACATGACCTCCCGTCAATTCCATGTTTGAAATAGCAATGAACTGTAAGTAAAGTATCACTTCCGGTTGATCGTTCGTAAACAAAATCTAATTTGTTGTTCTAATAAGTAGAAAAGTCTGTAATACCAAATTTTGGATTATATTTTATTATGTTTTTCCACGAAAATTAAGAGTTAAGAGCTCTAAATTAAGTACCACTTCCGGTTTATCATACAGGTATAGGCAAATCTAATGTTGTTTCAAATTATACACGTGTTTTAAATACCAAATTTGAGAAGTTTTGGATCATATTTTAATATATTTTTTCAAGAAAATCTGTTTATTGCTTCCTGTAAAGTAGTACTTCCGGTTTATCAATTTTAGAAAACATCTAATATGTCATTCTTATTAATATAAAAGTCTTAAATACCAAATTTGAAAAATTTTGGTTTGTATCTATATAATTTTCACGAAAATCTGTTCAGAGCTTCAAATAAAGTATCACTTCCGGTTCATCAATTGTATCCAAAATCTAATATGTTGTTCCCCTTCATATAAAAGTTGTAAATGCTAAATTTGACAAGTTTTGAAGTATATCATAATATATTTTTCACGCGAATCTGTTCAGAGCTTCAAGTAAAGTATCACTTCTACTTGATTAATTTTAGCTAAAATCTAATATGTTGTTTCCCATGATATAAAAGTCTTAAATAGTAAAATTGAAGTTTTTGATACTATTTTAATCTAGTTTTTCATTAAAAACTGTTGTGGGCTTCAAGTAAAGTATGACTTCCATTTATCAAATTTTACTCAAAATACGCACACGCACACGCCAACGCACACGCACACACCCTTACCTTCGGTATGACGGGAGGTAAAAAAAACTTATTATCAATAAACACTGACATTTTCTGCGAAAAATTATTATTATAGGTAGTTAGGGAGAAATGCCATACAACACCTTTTTTTAATGTAATGCAATAACCTAAATAACAGTAAAAATTTATAACAAAATAATATGATGTAGTAGTGTAGCCCTTAAAAAAGGAAAAAATATAAAAATGTGCAAAATACTATACTGATTAGGCTGGGTTAGATGACATATGGTGCATTAGGGAGAGATAGCAATAATATATTGATTATGGTTTCTATCTTCTATAGTTTCCGGAGTGATCCTATGTTATATGTCGTGAACAACACTGCTGTATTTCTGTCTACAGAAGTGTTAGGCGTTGTTGTATGTACATTAGTGATGATTATTATAAGTATTTATCATCTTTTACTGACATTTTCTATAAATATTTATTATACTTATACTGACAATTATTTTGAAATTATACTTATATATTACAGGCCAGTCGTCAGGAAGATTAACAAGGTTTTAATTCGGGAAAAAGTAGTGTTGACAAACTGGAAATTTTCCAAAAAGAAATATTTCCAACAATGGAAATTTACCGGGAATATTTCTTTACTGCTAATGAAAGTTTCCAAAATAAATTCCAGGCAATATTACCAGAAAGTTTCTGCGGGAATTTTTCCTTCTAACATAACCTATTTCAAGTACTTTGACAACGTCTTTGTTGACAAACAAGTGTGCACGTGTGTCTGTTATTTGTAAAATATTTTTTTTATAATTCTATAAATACATATATTCTCTATACTTACGTACAGAAAAATCGAAAATTAACCGATTCAATTTTCTGTAATAAATGAAAAAATAGTTATTTTATTTATAACAAAAAATTGTGTCGGTTTATTTTTTATATTTCTTTACGCAAGTATAGAAAATATATGTATTTATTTAGAATAAATAAAAAAATCAAAAAATATACTTTCATGTTAATTATTAAAATCGGAACAAATACTTAATTTCTTCGTTTAAACAATATAATAATTTAAAATATATCGTGTTCCGAACTACGTTTGGTCGTGCGCCGTTGGGGTCACATTATTCGTTAAATTTCTTTTCTATTTTGTATTAATTTAACTGTGTAGGTAATATCTACTGTGTATTTAATGAAATTATAACGCTTTTTAATATATTCTAATAATATTTCATTGTAATATATAAGTATTTGCTAACAAAAAAAAGCTCGAAATGAGTACAATAATATTTTATCAGTTTTGAAAACCTACAGGAAACTTTCCGGAAAGTTTCCACTGAATTTACTGGGAATATTTCCCAAAAAATAAATTCCCTGGAATTTGCCAACACTAGGAAAAAGATTTAACTATTGGAATCGGTTTATTTTAAGCCTCTTTTAGACATACCCATTTTTCTCCCTCGTGCACTCCCCGGAACACCCACAATTTTTGCAGCATACGAACCAAACGACTTGCTTACATCATAAAATGCGACTACATACGACACGCGACTTCCCCCGCCTGTAGCTCGTGGGATATTGATATAATAATAATATCTTTATTTAGCTAACAAGCTATAAACATAACAATACATTTATATTTACATATAATATCTTTTAATTTCTATTATAAATTTTTTTATATTTAATATCTTAATTCTATTCGGTAATTTGTTGTATATGACTACGTTTATCTCGACGTTCGAAGCCGCTTGAGTTTAGTAAATCCCTTGTCAATCTTTGAAATAAACGATCGAGATTAATATTTCGAGCCGCTTGAAAATGTTAAGTCAAGCCTATAAAATAACAGGCTTGGACTTATGAAGCGGCTTGACTTCTGTCGAAATAAACACTGAAGCTTCAAATAATGGAACTACGCATGCGCACATCCGCAATATGTTGGAGTGTTAATAAACTCATATCATTTGGTTATTTGTATTTTACCTCATTTTATAAAAGTTGCGACATAAAACTTAATAAAAACATCCAAAAGCAAAATATATGGAGTGATGAAGAAACAAATATTTTTTTTATATGTTTTTGAAAGAAAAATCAAATAACAATATAACAATTTTTAGATTTTGAGGTTACATATTCAGCATGAAATTAGATCATATACCTCTCCCCGTCTGTCTGCATAATCTAGTATTTAACTATGTTCTTTTAGTCGATACGAATTTAAAGAAGATTGAAAACAAGTTAATCCTAATTTCAATCCGCTGAGATAAACCCACAGGATTTTTCAAGTCATAATATACTTGAAGCCGCTTGAATTGTCGAGATAAACGTAGTCTATAATAAGTGTCTTAAAAAAGATCGAGTTTTGAGTTTTTGTATATTTTTTTCTATCTATGAAAAAGTTTTCCGCATGTCTTGTTTCGTAATTATGAACATCTTTCATTTTTTTTAGTGCGTTATCGAAATATTTAGGCATTACTCCTTTTTCAATTTTATGAATGAAAATTAGACTTTTCATCTCTAGAAATTGTTCCACTGGTAGCCATTTCAATTCTCACAACATAGATTCAATAGTTTGGTATCGATCATATGATAATATAGTTCTCATCGCTCTATTTTGAAGAAGCTGCAATCTTTTTTTATCACATAAAAATGTTTATTAACTCGATTGAGAATTTTTCTTTAATTTTGATATTTACCTTATTTGTCGCAGGACCATCCAGAACTGAGATATTGGCAAAAAACTATTCCGGGGGGTACGCGAGGGGGGAAAATGAGTATATCTAAAGAGGCCTACAATAAACCGATTTAAAATAATATTTACGTCTGCTGAACTCCCTGGCGACTGCCCTATTATTATTTATTTCTTAAAATATAGTCTAATCTAATCCAAGTAACTACCTTTTTTTGATAATAAAATGAAGATTAAATTTTAAATACCGGAATAAAATAGAATTCACTAATCCAAAATTGAGAATTAGCTTAAGCTTTCTTGCGAATCATTAATTTTTATTAATCTAAATACATACCAAAATATTTACATATGCTGGAAACTTTCTTTCCTATGGACCTTTTCAATTTAAGGGCTATCTCTTTCTATCGCTGCAAATAGTAAGAAAATGGCGCGAACAACTGCCAGTTGGGCTGTCAAACGAAACGTCAAAAATATTGCAGTACTTGTATTCTCACCAGTGAAAATTTGCATCGTTAGACATTTTACCTTCAATAAAAGCTTTTGTAACTTATTTCGATAAGATTTTTTAAAGTTATCCGAGATATTCTCACATTTTACGTCTAAATGTTTTAGAATCAAACGTCATAGATCTCAGTTGTTCTTACTATGCGCAGATCCCCATTGCGCATATCTTCTATCTCTTTAAATTGGAAAGGTCCATTGTTCTATTTACTTTTTTCTTTTTAAAACGTTACTATCAGTGGCGTAACTAACGGACCCGCAGGGCCCGCATTGCGGGCGGGCCCCCGGCTCTAGAGAGGCCCCAATTTACATGATTTATAATTTTGTTACCACTGCGAAATTTTATATTTAATATTTTTTTTTGTAGCAACATACAAATTTATTTAGTCCTTTATTTTTTTTTTTAATGTTAACTTCCTAAAATAATATTGGCTAAGGGGCCACTTATTCGCTATGCAAAATTAAGCTCTTTATTTTCTATCACATTTCGGCCGGTAGAATTTCGATTTTTTAGCAAATATTTTCCTGCAACTGATCCAGAGTTTTCCTTTAAAATAACCCCATAAAAAGAAGTCTGGGGCTGTCAAATCAGGAGACCTGGCAGCCAAAGTGTATTACCAAAACGTGGGATTAAATAACGATATAAGAGCAAAATTGCTACTATTCAGTCTGTATGATACTGATCCATCTTGCTAATACCATATTTTGTCGCATTCAAGTTCTTTCATTTGGGATACCAAAAATATATGAATCAATTCCCTGTAACTTTCACCAAAGGACTGTGCCACCAATTTCATTTACAAAAAAAATAAAAAATATGGGCCAATCACATTTTCGTAATAAATGAAACAATGACTTTGATGGGATGTAAAGGTGCCTAATCTTGGATTCTCAGACGTCCAATATTGGTTATTTTACTTCTTAACATGTCAACTCCGATGAAATTGAGCCTAGTCACAATTTCCACAAGTTATTGTGGTATGTAGTTTTTCATGATAAACGCTACAATTAAAAACGGGTCCCTAAAACTTTTTGCGTGCGGGCCCCCGAAGTCTTAGTTACGCCACTGGTTACTATTATTAATTTGAAATGATTAGTTCTTTGACAGTGACATTTATCTGTCAGTTACATATATTTGAATAACCGCGCCACTAAGAGGTTTTGTTTGTTTAAAGAGTAGGCTTTGGGATTTAAATTATAGATAATTTTATAAATTTGTCCATAAAATATATAGAAAAAGTATTAATGCAAATCTGTAGAAAATTTAATAATCTTTAATTAATTAATCCCGAAAAAATAACATTTAAAGGTATTTTTCGAAGAAAAACTGTTTTGAACTTGAAATATTTATGGACACGTTTTAACTTAAAAACTAAGTGTAATACATTTTAAAATTATGTTTCTTTCTCAATAATGCCTTTCTGAAAGATTTATGTTCTTCTCTTATGTTTTTGCAAAATACAAAAACATAGACTTAACTTATAAACCAAAGAATAATAATTTGATTTAAACGTCAACGCCACTGGGTAAATATTAGCAGAGAGGGCAGTGTAGTAGATAATTAGGTATATTTAATTCTACGACATATGTCATTATTATTTATAGTGTGTTAGAAAGTAATGCCACTATTTACGTATATCTGTCACACCAGATACATTAAATAGACATAGGTCAAATAATCTTTCTTTTTCTAATACAAAATGTTTCGTGAAGAATAGTTTAGCTAAGTAAATCTACAGAATAAATTATTCCACCGATGTTCGAGAAAGCAAATTTTATTCAATAAAATAAATTTGACACATGTCAACATTAATTAAATTATATTCATTATAAATTTCATCCCATGTATTATTTTTACATTTATTTATCTCCAACATGTTTGCTTTGTCTATTACTGAGTAATTTTTTCCCCGTTCTTTCTTTTTTTCCATTTTAGTTGACACCTGACATTTTATGACACACACACACTTTATTGTCTATTTTGACTTTTAGATTTATTTCGTGTCAAGAACATACAGAATACAATATTATTAAAACATAACATATTCCAGCGACAAGCGAATAGATTCTCTTCAGTTGGAGATTGATATTATCGTCAGTAGTGGACTTAAGATATACCGTCTAGTAATGTTTTATCCTGGATTTATCAGTCTCTCTTATGCTCCAATAGTGCAAAAATTAGCCGGTATAAGAAACCGTGCCTAAGTGCATCATTTTCCAGCTAAAAATTAAATGTATTCAATAGGGCGCGAGCAGACACGTGACTCGAGCGACCTTGACCTGCTTGGAATCAGTTGATTTGTGTGCGCATGTCATTTTGACAAGAACAATGTCACATTGACAGTACCAATGTTTTGACTTATTTTGATTTTGAACTGCTTTAATGTTATTATTTTACAATTTTTAGGCAGTAAAACATATGAAATTGAAAATAATAACATTTTAGCAGTTAAAAATCAAAATAAATCAAAACATTGGTCTTGTCAACGTGTCATTGTTCTTGTCAAAATGACGCGCACACAAATCAGCTGATTCCAAGCACGTCAAAGTCGCTCGAGTCACGTGTCTGCTCGCGCCCTATAGTTCTTATTTAATTATAAAAATGTTTATATTTACATCAAAATGAATTTTACAACGACGAAGTTTTGATTTAATGTTTTTATCTTTACTTGTGACAACCATTTCATTCTTCTTTCTTCGTTTTAAGGCACTACTAGAAATATTTTCTCCTATTATCAGTTCTATTTGGGGTTTGGGCACACTGCACAAAACACTTTTTTACAATCATGCTTGATTTTTTTTCAAATACAAAAATCGGTAGTAGTTGACAGCTGTCATGACTGTCACTCGTTTAAATTCCGTCGGTGGCAAATGTAAGCCACACCCTCATTGGTTAAGTCCTTTCGAACGTTATCAGGCGAAAGGGGAAGCGGAAATTCAAACATAATTTCAAAGACAATTTTCTCATGAATAAAGAATAATACAAAAAAATAAAAAATAGGGTTCACATATTTTTTCTTATTCTTTCGATTAAAGCCAAGAAAAAAATCTGATGTGGCCAGCACACAACCTCTCCCCAGATATTTTACCTGGTTGTACGCATAAAACGAAAAATATTTTTAAATACAAATGCGTATATTCATGTCTCACTACAAAATAATTCTCACATATACATACATTTTCTTTATATTCAATATCCTGAAATTTTCTTTTTCTACTTTCCTTTTCTTTTTCTTTATATTCGTCATTTTTTTCGCAAATTCCTTTTATATTCTTTTTTACGTATATTCTTTTGCGTTGTTGGCTCTTTTTTTATTTTCATAATCTTCATAATAATGTACAAATATTTTTGACAGTGGAATACAAATATTTTTGACAGTGACATTTATGTGTCAATTACAAACATTTGAATTTCTTGTATTGTAGTAGTTTAATCTGAAAATTTTTACATCAAATTATTTTATATGCATTTCTTTATCTCTAAATCTATAGAAGATATATACTGAGTTTACATGCAGTTTTGAAACCGTTTTTAAAACGTTTTTAGTTTTGAAAACGCCATGTATACAGCGTCGAAACGGTTTTGAATTATCTCAAACCAAAACTAATATTCATGGGTTGGACTTGAAAACTAGTTTCAAAACTAGTCATGTAAACACTTAAAATTCAATTTCGATACTGCGCATGCGTACAGAGTATTACGTTTGTGTTACTAACCCTCAAATATATTGACAGTTGTGTAGTTTTAGTGAGTAGTGGTACGAAGTATAAAAAATAATTGGAATAATAGCAAAACGAAGTATTTGGAGTGAAGAGGATCTGTCACTTACATCAGCTAAATGCGTATGCGCCGAAACTGATTTCAAATCAATTTTTAAACTTGTTTTGAAAACTGCATGTAAACAGTTTTGTATAATTTTGACTGAAAACTGAAACCATTTTCAAAACTGCATGTAAACGTAGTAATAATAATGAATTTATATTTATCGAATTTCTTGTAACTACTATATATTATTTTGATTGGCGACTCAAAGAAGGCATATAAATATATAACGAATACTCAGATAGGGCGAGGAGCCTACTGTAGAGAAATTCAAATAGCGGAGGCGTGGATATCAGTCCAGTACTGCAATTCTCAAACAATACATGTTTTGCATTAAACTTAATAATTTAAATACACTACCAATTATAATTCATATAGACTTGTACAGTATAATAATACTTAATTATTCTTTATAAATATAATTTAGAAGTAGCATATATTACAAGAACATTTAGCTCGACGAAGAAAACAGTATGATATAAAAACTTATATTCGTGACGTCACATCTATATTTTCAAAATTCAGGGGACTATAACTCTGTAACACTGACATGCAGTCTTAGTTTTACTTATACGGTCAGATGAAATTTTATTTAAAAAATGGTGGAATCTCCTATTGTATGTTTTGTGTTGCACGGAATTCCGTAAAAAGCTTAAAGACGGATATATTTTTTGTATTTACACTTTAGTTCTAAAATTATTAGGGCTTCAAATGAAAATTTTACCATTGTATTTCCTTTGGTCCATAAAAAAGTAGACACCCGGTATGTGTGTTGTAAACTATTTGATGAGATTTTATAAACATTCTTCAAAATAATTAGCGACGGCCGAGTCGTTATCACATTGTGCCTCTAGCGGAAAAAGCAAGGAAACACGTATAACTTTAGTCACGCGTTTCAAGGGAAGTGAAACAATCAGCATATTTAAAATCGTGCTATATCTCTCAGAACTCACAGGAAAGAAACTTGCTAAAATTGTAGGTAGATAATATAAAACAGCAAAATCACTGAAAATGAAAACCAAGTTAGAAATTCACACTTGATAAAATTGATAGAATTTGATTTAAAAAAAACTACGCATGTTCTGATTATTAGTACATACTTCGCTGAATGAATGTTTTAAATAGTCCCAAACTAGTCTGTGACCGACCGAATATGAGACCTGGATACCGATTCTTGATATATGAGAATTTTCTCACAATGTAACAAAATTTCATCTCACTCTCATCTCATTTCATATTTTCTCACTTATTTAATTCCCGAAACAAAGTGAGATATATTTCACCTATCTAAATGGCCATGATTTAGCAAGTGAAAAATTTGACATAAAAGTGTGATTTTTGACATTGACAGTACCTACTACTTTGCACTCTTCTTTGATTACCTTTACATATTTATTGTGATATTCTTATTTTCATTTTAGGTGGTATTGATAATGTTGCCTTACGCAACCACTTTTTCTAGATTTATTGTATTTTGGGTCCGTAGGTCTCCGTAGTCCGTGTCCGTAGTGTAGTGGTCTGTGTTAGGCAGCCCGGGGGCCAAATTTTCTCCGCCCCTATGCTTACGAGTGACTTACGTAAAGCTAAATTTTCTATATTAACTATTTATTATTATTGCCGTAATGGAACAACTACAAATAAAATGTGTCTTACTACGTATAAACGTTTTTGTATTGTATAAGTATATGTAATATCTATTAACATACCTAGGAATGTTATGCACATCATAACTGCCGCAGATGTCAGTTTGAAATCCGAGCTCGTAGAGCGAGGATTTTAAGACATCTAAGGCTTGTTATGATTAATAACATCCGTGGTTTGTTCAATAGTTTATCGGTTTCAGAAAATTAAGACATTATTGATAAATATATTTTTTTGACATTCTCTCATTAATGCTACTTTCAGATTGCTATGGTTAACAGAACAATTATTTTGACATATGCCAATATAACAAATATTCAAATTATGTGCTTTATTCCTCATGTTTATTACTTTAGAATAAAGTAGACCGTATTTAGAATGACAGGCTAACGTTATCTGTATGTATTAATGAAGAACATTATATTTTCATTTTATTTTATTTTCATTTTGTAGACCGTTGTTGACAAGTCAGTATGGTAATAATATTACCATACAGATACAGTAATTTCTTAGTTACCAGCCTACTTTTGTACATGTAAACAATGGAATAATATCCTGAAACCGGTAAAATATTTAAATCGGGCTGTAATTATAATTTATAATATCTAAATGTATGTCATTTCCCATACATCAAGCTGAATACCCACAAATCAAAAAACGTAAAGTAGATAATTTTTTTGTTGGAATCCCAAATGCTGATCTATGACTTGGTTGGTTGGTTTAAATTGTCTCTCAAGCGATCCACTAAATTTTTATTCAGCCGAAATAATATTTCAAAAATTTGGTTCGAAAAGTAATTTCTGTATTTTCCATATGCTTTAAAGCAGCAACTACTTCTCTTTCGTCAACCATGATATTTGTAATAATTTTATTTATAATATTAGTTAATATAATTTAGTATTAAGCAAATTTCTATTTAACATTAGCGAGTGACATTGATTCTCACAACCAAAAAGGTGGGGAGATAAGTTTCACGTAGTGAGATGAAATGTGAAGTCGTGAGACGACAAAATTATTTCAAGAATTAAAGAAAAAATCTCACTACGTGACATGTAAATCACGTGTTGTTTTTTTCTCACTTCTGTCAAATATCACTGACATCTCACTTTTCAAGAATTGTCCCCCTGCAATCAGAAATCCAGTTTGCGGTTTGTTGGAATCAGTTATCGGAAACCGCAGATAAATGGGTTCGGTTTGGGTTCAGGTTCAGAAATGAAAATAAAATGGGTTCAGGTTCGGTTCGGGTTCAGAAAAAATATTTTTTGGGCAACCGGACGCGAAATAAGCATTTCGCAGCCGCAATACAGGCCGCGAAATTGGATTTCGCGACGGTTGTTATGGTAACGGCCGCGAAATGAATTTCGCGGCCGTTGTCATGGTAGCGGCCGCGAAATTAGGTAAACAATTACTTTGACACTTCAGAATTGCATGGTTTTCTTTATTAAATGTTAATCCCATAGCCACCTTGAAAGCTAACTCTTTATTTATAATGAAACTTTTGAAAATTAATAAAATTTGTAATTACATATTTTTTACGGTTGCACAAAAAATATTGTGTACACCTTGTCCACGAAATCCTTTAGTGCCCTCGAGATTGTCTTGCCTCGGCCGCAAGCGGCCTCGGCGACAATTTTTCTCTCGGTACGCTAAAGAGTGACTTCGCGGCCTTCATATACAAATAACTATTTAGGTGGTTCGGTACCGGTTCAGTTCCGGTTCGGGTTCGAAAAATTAAAAAATATATATCTAAAATAAAAAAATGTACATACCAGTATGGTAAATAAAAGGCGATATGTTCAATAATAACAAAATAAAATTACTCTATTAGGTACATAATAAAAATGAAAAACAAAATCAATTATTTTCATTAAAATTACCTGTACCAATAAATTTACTTTGTAAAGAAATTTTCATTTAATCTGATAATCAAAATGTCTGATATTTCTTCAGACACATTTGCTCGTTGAAGTTGCAAAAAGAATTTTAGTGCACAAAATGCCCGTTCCATACTAACCTGTGTAGCTGTAACTGCTATCATAATTTGCACAACGTCACAGAGTGTAACAATTTTTGTTCCTCCAAAAATTTAATATACTCGTATTAGCAGTTTTTGGAAGTCTTCACAATTTTTAAAAACTATGTATACTTGTAAATTAGGTTTATTTTAATTTTAATGCTTGGGCTTTTATGATCTTTCACAAGCTTTCTAATAAATCTTCCTCATCTCCAAATAATGAAATAAAATATTAAAAATGTAGGTTTTGTTTAAAGATAATTATTTCAGTACAAAACTAATCCTATTTGCAACTATTACAGAAGCATTAAAATATATTGGTTCAGTGAACCAGGTTTTCTGAACCCGAAAATAGTGGGTTCAGTTCCGGTTTGGGTTCATATCGACCAAATTAACAGTGATTCTGGTTCTGGTTCAGGTTCAGAAAAAAAGGTGGGTTCGGAATGGTTTTCGGTTCGGGTTCGGTTCGGTTTCCGATCCCTGGTTTGAATACTACTTTAGTAATGCGCTTGCGTAGGGCAGTTTACTAGTTTGTTGGAACAAACCTAATGGATTATCTCATAACACGCACAAGCTCTCCATTATATACGAGTTTTTAGCAATCGAAGACCTAGAACACCTTACATTCATTTACATTTACATATCGATGTTGGCGGTGTCTTTTCTCTGGGGAGTGGGGTCCGTGTCCAACCGGTCGCAGCTTCTGCAGTGACGGGTGCTGCAGCCTCGAGAGCCACAGAAGTGATTTAAGTCTTGGCCGCTTCGGTGCGCACTCAGTAACAAACCGTCTGCTATAGAATAGTGACATGGCCTGCACTAGGCCAGCTTTCGTACTACTAGCAGTGCTTTGCCTCTTAGGTAAGTGTTAACGATAATCAAAACAAAATAGTAGAAAGATGATTTAGAAGAAACGGGATATTGATAAAAAAATCTTATTTGTACAATTGCACCAAGTGTTTTTATTTTTAAATTATTTTAGAAGTTACAAATTGAGGGCAGGAAAATCGAAGTTGTTTAGTTTCAGTTAATGATACGGTCAAAACTTGCTGAAACATATTTTAATAAGTCTGTTGCATTCTTTTAGGGCCAGTTTTACAATCTCCGGTTACAATTTTAATTGTAAGTTAAATAAACAATACTGAATCGAATTATTGACAGCAATGATCAATTTGTCAATTGACCTTTCATTTCCGTTCAATTTTGTTTATTTAACTGACTGTTATAATCGAGATTGTAAAACCGGTAATTTCATACACTTATCGATTTTCCTGTATAAAATCATCTTCAAAGATACATAAGGGATATACCGGATGTTTTTTTTTTAAGTGATGAACATGGGAAATCCGTTTTTTGCAGACTGTTGCCCAGTTTTGACAACAGTGACAACAATGATTGTGATATCAATAGAAAGATAAAAATTGCCTGCATTAAATGACACCAAATAAATGTAAATTATGTAATATTTTAATCCCATATAAAATTAATTATTAAATTTATTCAATTTCGTATTAATAGTGACAGACATATTTGAACAAAAAAATGAACAAATGTTTGACATTTTATATGTCAGAATTCGTTATAACCAATAACTTGTGCATATTTATTGTTATAATTTTATTGATTTTATTTTGTTAAGCATTTTCTAATATATTATAAAACAATAAAAATAAAATAACAAAAAATCATAGTTAATGTTTGGACAGAAAAAATGTTTATCTTTTTATTCAAATGCCATGGCTATTGCTATTAATACTAAAATCAATATATTTAATAATTTATTTAGGAGATTTTTTATTACATAATTTACATGTATTTGATGCAGAAAATGTTTACTATCCATTGATACCATAACCATTGTTGTCAGTCAAAATGAGGGGCAACAGTCTGCAAAAAAAACTGTTTCCCATATAAATATCATATTCTGAAAAATAAAACACCCGATATATATATATATATATATATATATATATATATATATATATATATATATATATATATAAATTTGCAATAAAAACTTTTCTTAAGAATTTTGTGAATAATTATAAAAATTGTAATGTGACATATCTAACAACTGACAAAATTTTTGATATATTTATTTATATATTTCAAAACTGTAAATCAGTATTTTTGTTGTCATAATTTCCCGGATTATTATAAATATATGTGTACTCTGTTTTACTATACCAATCAGCAATGTATGACATTTATACATACATATTATTAGTTATAATTTTTTTTTCTATTTATTCAAGTTTATTTTAACTACATTAAAAATCTCACCCTTAAAAGTTGATCTTTATTTTTAGTTACATTTTCCTGTTCATATTATTTTTTTGCAGCTTTGATCTTGATCTTACAATTTGTTTGCGGTAATAGAATATAGTTCCATATTTATTAATTAATAACGTTTCTTGATCGCATTTAAATACGGTGGTCTGAAAACTGAATTCTATTTTTAAGGACATTCTCTTAGTGAATATATGAAAGATGGTGTTTTTTTATAATGATATGTGTAATACAGAGGCGCACTTTTTTATAAAAGCGAATTCAGAATACACGCCAACATTTTCATGATATGTATATTACAAGTTGTTCAATGATGTTACATTCATTGATTTTTTGTAACATTTATATAATTTAATTGTTAATTATTGTTAATTATTTATTTTGCAATAACTGCAATTTAAATGGTATTCTATTCTCCTTAAGAGAACAACTTAACATATACATAAATTACAAGTCTAAAAATAGTACCTACTAATTGGACTTTTTGTTTATACAAAAAAGTGATCGAATAGGTTTAACTATATTATAATTTACATAGGCAAACAGTGATAATAATTATAATATAACAACAAAATCAGTTTACTTGTATGTGTAGAGTTTACAATTTCCAACACCTATTTATAAAATGAAACTTTAACTACTTAAATTTCGTTACTTATAACGCTTTATAATAATGAAGGTGGATAAAAATTCCTTCACTAATGACAAAGTAAATACATATCCATTGTAACCAATATTTGTGTTGGTAGCTATACAAGTGCCCGTTTTTCGACCTTCATTATTGTGATCTCAATGACTCTTAAATTAGGGCCGTCTCTCTAAAAAAATGCATAGGTTACTATATAAACCCAAAAAAAAAATACAAAAATCAGCTCATAGCCTATTATTTCTCGTACGAAGTCCAATGTGATTTGTATTGTATTAACCAGCTGTCATTTGTAGTGTTTCTGATGAGACGAGACATTCTCGAATCTCGTCACGTCTCGTCCGAGACGAGAAAGCTTTTTGAACTCACGAGACGAGACGATACTTACATGTCGAGATTCTCGATTCTCGACAATTATTCCGAGATTTCTCGACAATATTTTGTATTTTTAAAAGTACAGTTTTTTATATTTTCATTGGAACATTTTGTAAATTTGTATTAGAAGATTATCATATTTTTTAAATTATATATCTAATACAGGATCGGGCTAAAATTTCTTAAATAAAATTATCTATATTTAACTACAAAACGATCAGATAAAGCAGACGACATTTTAAAATTTTGGAATAAGCATCAAGATATTTATCCTAATTTAACCAAAATGGCACAAGATTTTTTAAGTGCACCAGCTACTTCCGTACTATCGGAAAGATTATTTTCGCAAGTTGGTCTAGTGTTACAAAAACATACAAATCGGCTTAATGAAGATTCTGCAAAGAGCATTTTGTGTTTAAAATCATGGTTAACAACAAACTTTTTAACTGGATAAATAATTTAACAATTTGCACATCCAGACGTTAAATTTTAAACTTGATTTAAATAAATAAAAGCAGTTTGAATATTTGACAGTAATGCCCATTATTTTAAATGATATCTAACTTCGCTTTTTATTATTTTATTTAAACAAAGCATAAAATTTGCCTTTTGGTGGTGCAAATTGTTTGGCTGGTAGTATGAACACTACAGCGAGCAGCTGATTAGCATAGTTTTATCTCTCAACTCTCAATCGCTTATTAAATATTTTAAAGAAAAATACTTCAAATAAAAGATGCATATAATTAAATTTTTCTACGACTGTCATTTGAAGTATTTTTCCCTAAACTAATTCATAAACGTTTGACACAGAAAAAACAATGCTAATCAACTGCTCGCTAATCACCCTTACTTAATCAATGTTTATACTAATAATTAACATTATTTTTATATTATACATTTTATTATTATAAATAAGTTTTATTAACTTGTTGTTTATTTGTAACTGTTCATGAATAAAAACATTATTTTATTATTATAGTAGTGCTGTATCAAATTATTCTGTCTCTAATTTGTGTAGGTATAAAATTGATACTGAAGAAAATATTGTTTAAATTTTTTTAATAACCCTGAATATTATTTATATGTTTTTACGGTATATTTACTAATAAATTACGTATTTGATCCATTAAAAAAATCGAGAAATCTCATCGAGATTCTCGGCCAAGACGAGACTCCATTGTTCGAGACGAGAAAAAATCGAGACGAGAGTTAATTTTTTGTCTTCTAGATGGGACGAGACGAGACAATGTAGTTTCTCGGTTCGATCGTCTCGTCAGAAACACTAGTCATTTGAATATTCTAACAAAATAATATATTTATAAACTAGGCTAAACGCTAAACATTATGACACTGTTATTTACTAAGCTGATATCGATCCAATATTCTAGATCTATAGAAATAAAATCATATCGTTTTCAAAATCGTGTGATATATTGAATGAAAAGTGTATACTACACGATACAAATAAATAAATAAATAAATAAAATAAATATATCATCGCGGCATATTACCCATTGCTTTGTTCGCAGATATCGGTAATGATGATGACATATTTGTACCGTGCGGGCGTTTACCATGCGTCACAATATTTTTCATATTAAATTTACAATGATAATTCGCATGATATATTGGCTCGGGTACTACGGGCTTAAAGTACGAAATAAGAATTTTGGGTTGTACTTCTTTAGGGCACTTTTTACCTCCTGCTACGCTTGGTAAGGGAGGTATTGAGATCGTGCTAAAAATCGCATATCGAGATTTTGGTAAATGTGCACGTTTCAAGGTCACTAGATTCCTATTTTAACATTTTCACTATGATGTCTGTGTGTATTTGTGGATCATCCACGCTAACTCAAATACTATCATTCAAAAAAATTGAGTTCTTGTATTTCGACCTTTTTCTAATATGCAAAGAGCCCAGTAGATTTTGGTGTAAATCTGATAACCGGAAATGGCACTTTACTTGAAGCTCAAAATAGTTTTTCTTTGAAATATACCTTTGAATGTTATTTTTATTATAAAAATTAAAGATTATTAAATTTTCTACAGATTTGCATTTATACTTTTTTTACATATCTTACGGATAAATTTATAAAATTATCTATACTTTAAATCCCGGAGCCTACGCTTTAAACGAACAAAACTCCTTAGTTACGTAGTTATTCAAATGTATGTAACTGACAGATAAATGTCACTATCAAAGAACTAATCATTTCAAATTAATAATAGTAACGTTTTAAAAAGAAAAAAGTAAATAGAACAATAGGACAGGAAATAAATATAGTTTCCAGCATAAACAAATGTGTAGGTATGTATTTAGAATTTTAGATTAATAAAAATTAACGGTCCACAAAAAAGTTTAAGCTAATCCTCATTTTTGGATTAGAGCATTCTATTGAATCCCGGTATTTAAAATTTAATCATCATTTTATTATCAAAAAAGGTAGTTTGTTGGATTAGATTAGACTATATTTTAAGAAATAAATTTCCAAAATTAGATTAAAATTCGCTAATCCAAAAATAAAGATTAGATTAATCTTTTTTTGTGACGGGCTGTAAATGACAGGACGTATTGTGTTGGCCACAAGTCTCATGGATTACAAAATTTGATCAAACAAGATTAAGTATAAGGAAAAATGTCATCTTCTATTTTGTTTATTAAAAAGAACCTTAACTGTAAAAATTGTATACCACTCTAGAGAAACGACATTTTATCAACTCGCTAAAATTGGCAGAAGAGTGTGCTAAACTTTCCGCTTATTAATAAAATATATCCTTACTCACTTCTACCATAAATAACTATAATAGAAAAATTGTTATTATGCTTATTAATTTATGATCTACTTTAAATTGATCATAAACTATAAATATATGTTAATTATTTTCTATTGTTTCATAACTAATATATTAAAATTACATTAGAAAGTAATAGCAAAAGAAAATTTATATAAAAATATATTATTATTATTATTATTATTATTATTATTATTATTATTATTATTATTATTATTATTATTATTATTATTATTATTATTATTATTATTATTATTATTATTATTATTATTATTATTATTATTATTATTATTATTACCTCAGATGATATTTCATATATATGTACAGAATGTTTCCTGTTGACAGTTAGAGAAAAATTGTTTTTACAAAAAATACCGTTTTTAGATAAACTAAAATGGCTTCATTAGATTTTTTGAAAACTTAATAATTCTCAAGATATAATACAAAATGATTTCTTAAATGGGAACCTATATTGAAAATAATCTCGTCTTTTTGCTTAATCTATAAGCTTTTCAATGATATATAATAAGTCTACATTCTTTTGTCAATCATAATAAATAAGATATGATATATTTTCAAAATGAGCGAAAAACGAGTTTTTGCCTGTAGCTCAGAAACAAAAGAAGATCGAAAATTCCTGTGGAGACTATTAAACTTTTATCGAAAAGTTGACCGTGCAATGTGCAAACGGCTTTGAATTATCGTTAATATTACCCGAGATACCTTAAAAAAATATCGAAAATGAGATATCCTGTACATCACATATAATAAAGAATAGTACATCATAATACAAAAAACATTATTAAATAAATAAAAATGTGGAAATGGTAATGGTCGGAATGGCATTTATTAAATTAGCAAATAGTGAGATCAAAAATAAAACAAAACATATTGATGTGTAATACCATCATCTTCGCAGTTTAATCAAGCAAAATATTATACAATTTCAATGTTGTGAGACTAAAAGACTAATTAGGTTTGTTCCTACACGACTTTTTGGATGCGTTCATGTACCTATTCATGAACAATTTTGTGCGCATGTCTTGTTCATGTACTCGTTCATATACATGTAAGAAACTTTGTATGGTTGGAACGAACAACGGTCTTGTCATATCATCAAATTTAATTACTGACTCCTTTATCTAAAAACAAATATTAATTACTTATCATATTACATACCTAATAATTACTGTTTTTTAATAGTGGTTGGCCAAATATGAAATTCAGATTTAATTTCCAAATCACTCTTATGTTCACTTATGAAAACAGATAAACAATCACAGCTTATGCTTCGATATTTTCCTCACAACGCGCGAAAGTTGTGGTGAGCCAAAGTGTGTACGAACGAACGTGCTGTGGTTGGAACGATATTTTTAAAATGCGCATGCGTCTGATGTAACTAGAACTCCCGAACATGGGACTTTAACATGTAATATCATACTTTCATAATTTCCTGCCTCCGTAAATATATTAAGTAAAATAAAATTTATGGAGCATAAAATTCTGCATCTGAATAAATAAGCAAAATTAATTTTAATTAATTAGATATGAAAAAGACGTAAATCGCCCCAAAAATAGCGATAGCCACGGAATTGGAGCAAAAAATTAAGAAATGTTTACCGGTTTCAGGATATTATTCCATTGTTTACATGTACAAAACAACGTTTCGATCATAGTATGATCGAAACGTCGGCATAATCAAATAAACATATTATCTTGACTGCATTTCCGAGAAGTTTTCTTCTTTTTTTCCTGCATAAATAATAATAAAAAATCTGATGTGGACACCACACGACTTCCTTGTACGCAAGACCAATATAAAGATGAAGTATAGACCCAATTATAAAATTGCACGTGTTTGACATAATTTGACATTAACATCTATTTTTTATTTTTTTGTTATTTTTTGTCCTAATCCATAGCAAGCTTCATTACAAAAACCAAAAAGTATCTAAGTTTTAAATTTACATATCTCGCTTATACAAAGGGCTAATTTAATAATACTTGATGTGCTAGACGCAGAATTTAAATCTCTAAAACTCTTATTTGAACCATTTATTTCTAAAAACAAAATGAAACCATTTTATTCAAGAAAAACTGTTAACAACTTCAGGTAATATATCACTTCCGGTTAGCCTGTTTCAACTAAAATCTACTATGTTATTCCATTTGATAAAAAAGTCTTATATTCCAAATTTGAAACGTTTTGGATTATATTTTAATATAGTTTTTCATTAAAATCTATTATGGGCTTCAAATAAAGTACCATTTCTGGAAATTATGTAATGACCAAAAAGGGAGGTGCACAACTAGATGCTATAGAAGTCCTAAATACAAAATTTCAACTTTCTACGGCTTACCGTTTTTGAGTTATGCGAGATACATACGCACGTACGTACGTACGTACGTACAGACGTCACGACGAAATTAGTCAGAATGGATTCAGGGATGGTCAAAATGGATATTTCCGTTGAAATCTCAAAACCGAAATTTTTCGCGATTACAATACTTCCTTTACTTCGTACAAGGAAGTAAAAAACTAACCTAGCTTGATAAATAAATCGTTATATTTTTACCTTCCGTCATCTTTAGATAAGGGAGGTATTGGTCTTTGGTCAAAAAATTCGGTAGTGAGTTTTTGATGAATAAGCACGTTTTAGGGACCCTAGAATACGATTTTACTATTTTTACGATGATGCGTGTGTGTGTGTGCGTGCGTGCGTTCGTGCGTGCGTGCCTGCGTCGTGCGTGCGTGCGTGCGTGCGTGCGTGCGTGCGTGCGTGCGTGCGTGTGTGTGTGTGTATCTGTGTGTATGTATGTATGTATGTATGTATGTATGTATGTATGTATGTATGTATGTATGTATGTATGTATGTATGTATGTATGTATGTATGTATGTATGTATGTATGTATGTATGTATGTATGTATGTATGTATGTATGTATGTATGTATGTATGTATGTATGTATGTATGTATGTATGTATGTATGTATGTATGTATGTATGTATGTATGTATGTATGTATGTATGTATGTATGTATGTATGTATGTATGTATGTATGTATGTATGTATGTATGTATGTATGTATGTATGTATGTATGTATGTATGTATGTATGTATGTATGTATGTATGTATGTATGTATGTATGTATGTATGTATGTATGTATGTATGTATGTATGTATGTATGTATGTATGTATGTATGTATGTATGTATGTATGTATGTATGTATGTATGTATGTATGTATGTATGTATGTATGTATGTATGTATGTATGTATGTATGTATGTATGTATGTATGTATGTATGTATGTATGTATGTATGTATGTATGTATGTATGTATGTATGTATGTATGTATGTATGTATGTATGTATGTATGTATGTATGTATGTATGTATGTATGTATGTATGTATGTATGTATGTATGTATGTATGTATGTATGTATGTATGTATGTATGTATGTATGTATGTATGTATGTATGTATGTATGTATGTATGTATGTATGTATGTATGTATGTATGTATGTATGTATGTATGTATGTATGTATGTATGTATGTATGTATGTATGTATGTATGTATGTATGTATGTATGTATGTATGTATGTATGTATGTATGTATGTATGTATGTATGTATGTATGTATGTATGTATGTATGTATGTATGTATGTATGTATGTATGTATGTATGTATGTATGTATGTATGTATGTATGTATGTATGTATGTATGTATGTATGTATGTATGTATGTATGTATGTATGTATGTATGTATGTATGTATGTATGTATGTATGTATGTATGTATGTATGTATGTATGTATGTATGTATGTATGTATGTATGTATGTATGTATGTATGTATGTATGTATGTATGTATGTATGTATGTATGTATGTATGTATGTATGTATGTATGTATGTATGTATGTATGTATGTATGTATGTATGTATGTATGTATGTATGTATGTATGTATGTATGTATGTATGTATGTATGTATGTATGTATGTATGTATGTATGTATGTATGTATGTATGTATGTATGTATGTATGTATGTATGTATGTATGTATGTATGTATGTATGTATGTATGTATGTATGTATGTATGTATGTATGTATGTATGTATGTATGTATGTATGTATGTATGTATGTATGTATGTATGTATGTATGTATGTATGTATGTATGTATGTATGTATGTATGTATGTATGTATGTATGTATGTATGTATGTATGTATGTATGTATGTATGTATGTATGTATGTATGTATGTATGTATGTATGTATGTATGTATGTATGTATGTATGTATGTATGTATGTATGTATGTATGTATGTATGTATGTATGTATGTATGTATGTATGTATGTATGTATGTATGTATGTATGTATGTATGTATGTATGTATGTATGTATGTATGTATGTATGTATGTATGTATGTATGTATGTATGTATGTATGTATGTATGTATGTATGTATGTATGTATGTATGTATGTATGTATGTATGTATGTATGTATGTATGTATGTATGTATGTATGTATGTATGTATGTATGTATGTATGTATGTATGTATGTATGTATGTATGTATGTATGTATGTATGTATGTATGTATGTATGTATGTATGTATGTATGTATGTATGTATGTATGTATGTATGTATGTATGTATGTATGTATGTATGTATGTATGTATGTATGTATGTATGTATGTATGTATGTATGTATGTATGTATGTATGTATGTATGTATGTATGTATGTATGTATGTATGTATGTATGTATGTATGTATGTATGTATGTATGTATGTATGTATGTATGTATGTATGTATGTATGTATGTATGTATGTATGTATGTATGTATGTATGTATGTATGTATGTATGTATGTATGTATGTATGTATGTATGTATGTATGTATGTATGTATGTATGTATGTATGTATGTATGTATGTATGTATGTATGTATGTATGTATGTATGTATGTATGTATGTATGTATGTATGTATGTATGTATGTATGTATGTATGTATGTATGTATGTATGTATGTATGTATGTATGTATGTATGTATGTATGTATGTATGTATGTATGTATGTATGTATGTATGTATGTATGTATGTATGTATGTATGTATGTATGTATGTATGTATGTATGTATGTATGTATGTATGTATGTATGTATGTATGTATGTATGTATGTATGTATGTATGTATGTATGTATGTATGTATGTATGTATGTATGTATGTATGTATGTATGTATGTATGTATGTATGTATGTATGTATGTATGTATGTATGTATGTATGTATGTATGTATGTATGTATGTATGTATGTATGTATGTATGTATGTATGTATGTATGTATGTATGTATGTATGTATGTATGTATGTATGTATGTATGTATGTATGTATGTATGTATGTATGTATGTATGTATGTATGTATGTATGTATGTATGTATGTATGTATGTATGTATGTATGTATGTATGTATGTATGTATGTATGTATGTATGTATGTATGTATGTATGTATGTATGTATGTATGTATGTATGTATGTATGTATGTATGTATGTATGTATGTATGTATGTATGTATGTATGTATGTATGTATGTATGTATGTATGTATGTATGTATGTATGTATGTATGTATGTATGTATGTATGTATGTATGTATGTATGTATGTATGTATGTATGTATGTATGTATGTATGTATGTATGTATGTATGTATGTATGTATGTATGTATGTATGTATGTATGTATGTATGTATGTATGTATGTATGTATGTATGTATGTATGTATGTATGTATGTATGTATGTATGTATGTATGTATGTATGTATGTATGTATGTATGTATGTATGTATGTATGTATGTATGTATGTATGTATGTATGTATGTATGTATGTATGTATGTATGTATGTATGTATGTATGTATGTATGTATGTATGTATGTATGTATGTATGTATGTATGTATGTATGTATGTATGTATGTATGTATGTATGTATGTATGTATGTATGTATGTATGTATGTATGTATGTATGTATGTATGTATGTATGTATGTATGTATGTATGTATGTATGTATGTATGTATGTATGTATGTATGTATGTATGTATGTATGTATGTATGTATGTATGTATGTATGTATGTATGTATGTATGTATGTATGTATGTATGTATGTATGTATGTATGTATGTATGTATGTATGTATGTATGTATGTATGTATGTATGTATGTATGTATGTATGTATGTATGTATGTATGTATGTATGTATGTATGTATGTATGTATGTATGTATGTATGTATGTATGTATGTATGTATGTATGTATGTATGTATGTATGTATGTATGTATGTATGTATGTATGTATGTATGTATGTATGTATGTATGTATGTATGTATGTATGTATGTATGTATGTATGTATGTATGTATGTATGTATGTATGTATGTATGTATGTATGTATGTATGTATGTATGTATGTATGTATGTATGTATGTATGTATGTATGTATGTATGTATGTATGTATGTATGTATGTATGTATGTATGTATGTATGTATGTATGTATGTATGTATGTATGTATGTATGTATGTATGTATGTATGTATGTATGTATGTATGTATGTATGTATGTATGTATGTATGTATGTATGTATGTATGTATGTATGTATGTATGTATGTATGTATGTATGTATGTATGTATGTATGTATGTATGTATGTATGTATGTATGTATGTATGTATGTATGTATGTATGTATGTATGTATGTATGTATGTATGTATGTATGTATGTATGTATGTATGTATGTATGTATGTATGTATGTATGTATGTATGTATGTATGTATGTATGTATGTATGTATGTATGTATGTATGTATGTATGTATGTATGTATGTATGTATGTATGTATGTATGTATGTATGTATGTATGTATGTATGTATGTATGTATGTATGTATGTATGTATGTATGTATGTATGTATGTATGTATGTATGTATGTATGTATGTATGTATGTATGTATGTATGTATGTATGTATGTATGTATGTATGTATGTATGTATGTATGTATGTATGTATGTATGTATGTATGTATGTATGTATGTATGTATGTATGTATGTATGTATGTATGTATGTATGTATGTATGTATGTATGTATGTATGTATGTATGTATGTATGTATGTATGTATGTATGTATGTATGTATGTATGTATGTATGTATGTATGTATGTATGTATGTATGTATGTATGTATGTATGTATGTATGTATGTATGTATGTATGTATGTATGTATGTATGTATGTATGTATGTATGTATGTATGTATGTATGTATGTATGTATGTATGTATGTATGTATGTATGTATGTATGTATGTATGTATGTATGTATGTATGTATGTATGTATGTATGTATGTATGTATGTATGTATGTATGTATGTATGTATGTATGTATGTATGTATGTATGTATGTATGTATGTATGTATGTATGTATGTATGTATGTATGTATGTATGTATGTATGTATGTATGTATGTATGTATGTATGTATGTATGTATGTATGTATGTATGTATGTATGTATGTATGTATGTATGTATGTATGTATGTATGTATGTATGTATGTATGTATGTATGTATGTATGTATGTATGTATGTATGTATGTATGTATGTATGTATGTATGTATGTATGTATGTATGTATGTATGTATGTATGTATGTATGTATGTATGTATGTATGTATGTATGTATGTATGTATGTATGTATGTATGTATGTATGTATGTATGTATGTATGTATGTATGTATGTATGTATGTATGTATGTATGTATGTATGTATGTATGTATGTATGTATGTATGTATGTATGTATGTATGTATGTATGTATGTATGTATGTATGTATGTATGTATGTATGTATGTATGTATGTATGTATGTATGTATGTATGTATGTATGTATGTATGTATGTGTGTGTGTATGTATGTATGTATGTATGTATGTATGTATGTATGTATGTATGTATGTATGTATGTATGTATGTATGTATGTATGTGTGTGTGTGTGTGTGTGTGTGTGTGTGTGTGTGTGTGACGATTTTTTTCGGATTCGATAACTCAAATACTACAATTCAAAAAATTATAATTATATCATATTCCTTTTCTTTATATCCATGTAAAGAGATAATTAAATTTTGGTTATAATTTTAAGATTTTAACAGTTTGTCTTGAAAAAACACTGTTAAATATCATTTTCCATATTTACTGTTATTATAAATATTAAAGAACATTTTATACTTCATATTTAATGGATATAGAGTTAAAAATTTATAAAGAAATTAAATTTCATAAAGCAGCTAGCTATGCTATAATCATGGAAACCGCTACTATATATCAAGAAAATTCTGATTGACAGATGTCAGTGTCAAGTGCAATTGACAGGTTTGTGTTATAATTTTACTGGAAATATAGAACCTCTTAGGTACATGAAACTTTCTGTATGGAATTTGTACAAAATACATAGAACTGACAGAAGGTAATGTGTACTTGAAATATGGAATCTTGTGCAAGAAACTTTCTGTATGGAATTTTTACAAAATATATGGAACTGACGGAAGGTAATGTGCTGGCCACCTTAGATTTTTTATTAATGTATTTGTTTCACTTCCGTGGCTAATGTTATTCTGGGGAGAATTTCAACAATTTCGGTCGTAAACTAAAGCATAAAAAATTAATTTTACTTATTATTTCGAATGCAGAATTTTCCTCTTTGCTCCAATTTTATTTGAAGCTTTTAACCTAAAATAATTAGGGAAGCAGAAAATTACAAAAATATGATTTTGCATGTTAAAATCCTATTTTCGGGAGTTCCAGTCACCAACCTGTAGATGTCCTGTTTTAGTTTTATTAAAAATTGCTTTTTTGATATAAAATATATTGACAGTTTATAGTTTTGTCACATTCATTAAGAATACCTACTTTCAATACAGTTTCAAAGTAATTGTTAATTTTCTTCATTACTTCCGTTAACGCTTTGCAACCGCGCTCTTTATAAACGAGTTCTACTAATATGTAGACAAGAATGATATATTTTTATTTTTTGAGCGTGACTTCCATGGTTATTATTATTTTAGGTCAAATTGTGAATTTTTCTCTTACCTATACTTTCTTCTTCTTGGATGAGAAAGTAACAAATCTGCTTCATTTCATGTCCATGCGTTGATCTGTAGGAATGATCTCATATAACCTAAATTTTAAACGCCCGCTGCTTGTTTTAAAGCCAACAAATTATATAGAAAGGAGATGTAGGTTTCAAGAAGAAAGATTATCTCTTTCAATATAATACTTTTAACACCATTCCGTTCTTACAAATAAATTTTGTTCATTATGAAATTATGACGGATTTATTATTGATATTGTCATTTGAAAAGGTGAAATGCTACGGCCATTCTACAATTATTGAGTTTTGGACTGTAAGCTAACTAAATATTTTTAAACTAATTACTGGGGTACTTAAAATAATTGTCAAATTAATTTGAAGCAAAATTCCGTATTTTCATTCACATTTATTAAATTGATAATCAAGTTTTAACTAACTTTGCTTTTGCAACTTAATTTCAAATGACAAATAAATAACTGTTTAAAATAATAGTGTAAATTTTATTTTTTCTACGATTGTGCGGGAAATATATGTTTTTAAACTTAATATGAGTGCAAGCAATAGCCATACTAGTTATTAATTATGTTAACCTGTATTTTCAATACGCTTTTATAATAAAAGCAGAAAATAAAAAAGGGCGCTTTTTTATTGTTAAACGATAATTTAACAAAAGCACTAATAAAAGCTAATTCTTTCAAAAGCTTTATTATATATCCTAAATGTTACTTAAATAATTATTATATGTATTAATATTTGCCATTTATCTTGTTATAACATGGAATTACTTACAAACATTAAACCTTTAATTATAAATTTTATTTATTATATAATATTTATAACATTTTACATGTTGCAATTAAGTATATTGTCCAATTTATAAGTATAATTAAATAATATTTTGACATTTAAATATAAATGAATTAAATAGATATATCTATAGACCTCATAAATAAAGTATTGAACTTTTACTGAGTAATACGCTTTATTAAAATTTCAAAAATAGTTACATCCCGCAGACTTAAAGGTAATAGAAATTTTGAAATCGTAATAAAAATGGCACAGTGAGTTTCTTTTTTAAATAAAATTCATTTCTTTTGAATAATCCATTATTAACTAATACATATTTAATAGGGGATTCCACCATTTTTTTATATAATTTCATCTGAACGTATAAGTAAAATAAAACTAAGACTGTCGGTGAAAATCCGGTGAAAAAATTCCTAGTGATAAGCGAGTTATAGTCCTCCGCAATTTGAAAATATAGATGTGACGCCACGAATATAAGTTTTTATATGAAACTATTTTCTTCGTGGACCTAAATGTTTTTGAAATATATGCTATTTCTAAATTATATTTATAAAAAATAAATGAATATTATTATACTGTACAAGTCGACATGATTTATAATTGGAAATGCATTTAAATTATTAAGTTTAATGCAAAATATTTATATTCAAATAAAAACTGTTTGAGAATTGCACTACTGGACTGATACGCCTCCGCTATTTGAATTTCTCTACTTCCATTGATAGTAGGCTCCGTCCCTAAATCGGTATTCGTAATATATTTATGGGTGGTCTTTGAGTCGCCAATCAAAATAATATATATGGATTTCATATGAGTGACGAGCTGCTAAAACAAAAAACCCCTTATTTCCGAAGTATTTCAGTTATATTATTTTATTTGTTTATTAGTATTCATCATTAAGCATATACTTTCAGCTTTCACTATTTTTTATTAATTTCTCTTAATTCGATTGAGCTGCAATCCCCTATTTATTTTATTATTTTAACTACATAAAAATACATTTCTAATAAACACTGTTCTAAAAATATTAATGGTGATGGTGGACTATTTTTTGTTATGGTAATTTTGAGCACTTCCTAAATTTTCAGATTTAAGCTATGATAATATTAATGACTATAATTAAGCGAAGGTAATTCAATTTCACTATCATTTGTTTTTATGTTAATTTTAAAAAAGCTTAATGCTACTACAAAGGAATTTCATACAAACAATTTGACAAATTTTGTTTCACTCTAATTAGTATCTATTAGTACAGTATTTAAAAATAGCACAGAATTTACGTAGTCTGAAATTTACTGTGAATTATAAATATTTTACAAACATGTATACAGTGCGGCATAACGAAAGTAACAAATTTTATCAACGTATTCATCATATTGATACTTAGTAAAAATAGTTATCTATGATATAAGTGTTAAAAGTGATATTTTATTTTGTGAGAAGGAAGTTTGGAACACGACGGGAAGCGAAGTGATCCAAACCTTCGAACAAAATAAAATCACTTTTAACACGTATATCACACACTATTTTTTCTACAAACACTATTTTTTAATTTAAATTTGTATTTCTAATAATTTTTTGACATTCACTTTTAACACTAGTGTCAAAAGTAACAATGATCTGTCACTTTTAACACTGGTGTCAAAAAATGACATTTTTAACGCTAAAAACAAACATTAAAAAGCCCACTTTTAATAGATTTGTAGAAAAAATATATTTCTCGGCAACAATGCAGTGCTCATTTATTACATATTTTTAGTGCTTAGGTATGACTAGCGAATGAAAGTTGACGTTTAGTTTAAAATAGATGTTTCTTTTGAAAATAAATAAATAAACTCTTCTTTCTACGCAGATTTCGGTAATGATGAAATATTTGTACCGTACGGGCGCTTACCTGTCGTCACCTCACGGGCAGTCCTTGCTGGCATGGAGAATGCACCACAGGGGTCAATTTTGTGCTATTTAAAATTCGGAAAATATGTGGCGTCGGTCGGGATCGAACCCGGTTCCCCAGATTCGCGACCTGACACTCAGGCCATTTCCCTATATTTGATTTGAAAGGAAACTGACCCTTACGTATTCCGTTACAGACGATTACAATTGCACTCAATACCAGGAGGCATTTAAAATGACAGCACAGGATTCAGGGATGTATTTAAAATATTTAACACCAAGGTTTATTTGGCCTCTAGCGTAGTTTACACGTAGGGTAACCTTGTAAACTGAGTCTCCCCTTCTTTGTTGCTTAAACTCGGTCTCTAGCGTGATTGACACGTCGGGTAACCTTGTTTAAGACAGTACTATTCCTCTTGCTCCTGAAGATGCCCCATACGACTGCGGGCGAAACGTTGAGCTCCGACTCAAAATATGACACAGTCCATTCCCAGAAAACGAATATTTCTCACATTTTTTGTTAGGTTATTTTATGACATTTAGATAGTTGCTTGCAAACTCAAATACAATATTTTCTAATTTTGAATATTTTTATTAAATTGATCCTAGAAAAAGTAAGCAACATATGCATGAAACTTACGTCGCAATATTTCGTGTAATTAACTTAGTTTTACTCATGTCTTACACAATATACTATTGTAAGAAGTTTGAGATTTTTTAACGGATAAAAACTTTATAAATATTCCTATCTTTTTTGTTTTTTGAACATCTTTTTCGTTTTCATTTTTATTGAGAAATTGCATAATTCCTACAAAAACCAAACAAGTTTTACTTTATTATTTTTTATTAAATAGTAGATACATAGAATGTATCCTTATTATATGCACGGAAAAATTGTCATAATCGTATAATGAAGTGTTTTGAAATGAAATTGTTTTGTTTCCTGAAAATTTGAATTTGTTTACAAACTGAAATGCTCCTACAACGTTCATTGCTATATTTGGTGCACATTATTTGACAGGGTGCATTAAAACGATTAGTAAATGGCGGCAATTTTCTAACAAAAAATAGTATGTACAATAAAACCGTAATCGCAACAAAACTCGTCGGTATATTTAAATTTTAGAAGAAATGTTTGTGGTCGCGAAAATCTTTTTTGTGCAACCGGACGCGAAATAAGCATTTCGTAGCCGCAATACAGGCCGCAAAATTCAATTTCGCGGCCGTTGTCATGGTAGCGGCCGCGAAATTAGGTAAACAACCACTTTGATACTTGAGAATTGCATCGTTTTGTTTATCAAATGTTAATCCCGTAGCCACCTTTAAAGCTAACTTTCTATTTACATTGAAACTGTTTAAAATTAATAAAATTTGTGATTACATATTTTTTACGGTTGCACAAAAAATATTGTGTACACCTTGTCCGCGAAATCCTTTAGCGCCCTCGAGATTGTCTTGCCTCGGCCGCAAGCGGCCTCGGCGACAATTTTTCTCTCGGTACGCTAAAGAGTGATTTCGCGGCCTTGATATACAAATAACTATTATGGGATAATAATAATCCATTTTACAATCGATATTTATACAAATTGTTTACTAAATAAAGAAATAATAATTAAAATAATAATGTCAATATTTTTTTGCAAAATGACATTACAATGACAATCTAATTTGCAATAATAGTTACTAACTTTTCTAAAAAAAATTGGTGTAAGTCGTTGTGACAAACGGTATGAGGACGTTTATAACGATATTACTTAGTGAATACGATTTTTACAAAATGTCGTTCAGGATCACATCGTTACATTTATAAATAACGATAGTTGTTATATAACGATATTTTTACAGAATAAGCCTGTAAATATGGTGAAGCACACAGACCGCTCATGACAAGTCGTTGTCGTTGTGTTGACTTTTGATTTTGAGTGAAATCAATGACGCGCCAGTATGTGATGCATAGAATCAATCAGGACTGCTAAATTATGAGTATATTGTTTTTGTAAGTCATGTAATAACTTATCTAATATGTAACCAAATGTCTATTCTCATTCTGAAGTAATTAAAGAATTTGTCATTACGCTCGCGCATTTTTTTAAAAACGGTATACAATGCTCCATCTATCTACCTGTCAGATAATAGAAGATGCCATCTTTTTCTACCTTCTCTCCGTTTTTTCTTTCGTAACGTATGTAACAAAAATTTTGAGAAAAATTTTACGCTCCAAATTTATTACTAAATAAAGTCTAATCTAGTAGTCGTTGGACATTATAAATACATTATACGAGCCCGAACTTATATTAGGTACGTTCTATCGGTGTTAGAAATCTTCCTACTTCTTCCACACACACATCCACACACACATACGGACATCATCGTAAAAATGTTGTAATCTGATTCTAGGGACCTTAAAACGTGCTTATTCTTTAAAATCTGGATATGCGATTTTTAGCATGAATTCAATACCTCTCTTAGCGAGAGGTAAAAATAATGTTGTTTTCTTCATACTGAGCATAACCCGTCAACAATAAATACAACGTTGTTTTCTTCTGGGCACAAGCCGTCAATAATAAAACACCACGCCCCTGGGCGATGTAACCACCATTCCACTTAATGGCCATCTTATGGTCAAACTGTAAGTTTTAAATCTGTAAATAGTGAACAAAATCGCAACAAAACCTGCACCCTTATGTATAATTTTATATTAATCAACAAATATACATGTGATTTTGTTAGTTTTTTTACAGATTTAAACTTACAGTTTTGACCATAATACGGCCATAAGACAGCCTGCTACATATAACATGCACAAACTACACCTCTTACGCTTTAGCTTTAAATTTCAACCAAGCCTGGATTTTTCAACTGTCGCTAAGAGAGGTATTGAATTCATGCTAAAAGTCGCATATCCAGATTTTAGTGAATAAGCACGTTTTAAGGTCCCTAGAATCCGATTATAACATTTTTACGATGATGTCCGTATGTGTGTGTGCGGATGTTGGATCAACGATTTCTCAAATACTATAAGACTTAAGACATTTTTAACTACGGAATCCTCAATCTAACAATAATGGGAAGAGTTGATTAAGTTTTGGTAACAATTGGACAACCGGAAGTAGTAGTTACAAGAAAAAAATCATCTAAATATTATTTATCGAAAATTTATGTAAATACTTATATTAAAGAACGTTTAATTCTTTATTTGATAAATAAACATTCATTATTATAACTTCTATAGATTTAGAGATAAAGAAATGCATATAAAATAATTTGATGTAAAAATTCTCAGATCAAACTAGACAAGAAATTCAAATGTTTGTAAGTGACATATAAATGTCACTGTCAAAAATATTTGTATGCCACTGTCAAAAATATTTTTATATCATTATGAAGATTATGAAAATAAAAAAAGTCAACAACGCAAAAGAATATACGTAAAAAAGAATATAAAAGAAATTTGCGCAAAAATGACAATTACAGAGAAAAAGAAGAGGAAAATAGAAAAAGAAAATTTCAGGATATTGAATATAAAGAAAATGTATGTATTGTACATAATTTATATTAAAGTATCCCATAGATTTTGCAAATATATGTGAGAATTATTTTGTATGGTATTATTCATGAAAGATGACTATTCAAGATCAATTGTTCGAATAAAGAATACACATCACTTTACAGCAGTAGCTTAGCAACATTTTGTATTAGAAAGAGAAAGATTTTTTGACGTATGTCTATTTAATTTATGTGGTGCGACAGATATACGTAAATAGTGGCATTACTTTCTAACACACTATAAATAATAATGTATGTCGTAGAATTACAGATACCTAATTATCTACTATACTGCCATCTGTGCTAATATTTACCCAGTGGCATTGACGTTTAAATCAAGTTATTATTCCTTGGTTTATAGTCAAGTTTATGTTTTTGAATTTTGCAAAAACATAAGTGAAGAACATAAATCTTTCAAAAAGGCATTATTTAGAAAGAAACATATTTTTCAAATAAATTACTCTTATTTTTAGTTAAAATGTGTCCATAAATATTTCATGTTGCACGCCTATGCATGCGAAATGCAATGAAGTTATCTGCAAGTAATATTGTATCAGACGGCTCACAAATGACCTTGAATAGTCATCTTTCGTGAATAATAGTTTAGTGAGACATGAATATATGTATTTGTAATTAAAAATATTTTTCGTTTTATGCGTACAACCAGGTAAAATATCTGGCGAGAGGTTATGTGTTGGCCACGTCAGATTTTTTGGATATCATTTCCGAAACTCTATACTTGTCCCGTAGAATGTTTGGGACTCTTAAAAAATAATATTTTGACACTTAAATATCTTTAATTTAAATATTAAATAATTATATTACAACGGCTTTTATTCATTTGTAGATGTGCTTATCTGTTTGTTATCATAGATTTCGGTAATAACGATATATGTACGATAGGTGCAGGATGAAGTAAAGAACTGTAACAGACTCAAAGTAAATTAAATTAAACAAAAATTACTGTAAGCTTTAAATCTGTAAATAGTGAACAAAATCGCAACAAAACCTGCACCCTTGTGTATAATTTTATATTAATCAACAAATGTAGATGTGATTTTGTTAGTTTTTTTTACAGATATACGGGCCTATTCTGTAACTCAGTAGTTAATTTTTAACAACTGGTTTCAAATTTTAGCCAATTCAGAACCTACGTCAGTATTAACAACCTTTACAAAATAATACTTGTGAATGAACTAGATTATTTGACAACAGCTAACTTCATTGTACATATATGAACCTAATCTAACCTTAATCTTATCTGTCAACGCTTTAATTTTTTTTAAAATAATGAATTGCTAATTATATTTAGTACGCAAACGTTTTCCCAAAACAACTAAAGAACAATGTGATATTTATGTCATATTTGGAAACTTCTACATTATTTAGAACGGCTTTGTTAATTCCTATAAATGACCTCAAAGTGCTTGAAAATTTATGTGAAGATTTTTTTTTATTTTGACTGAATATGTAAGAGAAACATCATACATCACAAAGAGTTTTCAAGAATACCACAGAATGTCAAAAGTAACTTCCACCAGTCTTTATCGTTCTTATGATCATTATTCAAGTCGTAGCAGAATCTATACGTTTAATAAATTGCACTGAAATATAAAAACACCAATATTTGGCAGAAAGGTCAATATTAATAATATTTGATTGATATAATAACCCGTCACATGTCAAATAACAACGTGATAAAAACCATAAATACATAGTTTTAGCAATCGTTATGATAAAGACTGTGAAAACGCTTAACAATTGTTGACAATAACCACTTTCAGTACTGAGAATACCAAATTCGATTTTAACAATCTTTGTGGCCTATTCAGAGAAATACAGTCATAAAGGTTGCTATGCAGATAAAGATTGTTATCATAAAGACATTTGTAACAATCTTTATGAATTTGTCAATTCAGAACCTACGTCGGTATTATTAACAATCTTTACAAAATCATACTTGTGAATGAACCAGATTATTTGACAATAGCTAACTTCATTATACATATATGAACCTAATCTAACCTTAATCTTGCCTGTCAACGCTTTAATTTTTTTTTTAGATAATGAATTGTCAATTATATTTAGTATGCAAACGCTTTCCCAAAACAACTAAAGAACAATATGATATTTATGTCATATTTGAAAACTTCTGCATTATTTAGAATGGATTTGTTAATTCCTACCATTCCTACAAATGAACTCAACGTGATTGAAAATTTATGGGAAAATTTTTTTTTTTTTTAGTTTGACTGAATATGTAACAGAAACATCACACAGAGTTTTCACAGAATGTCAAAAGTAACTTTCTTCCACCACAGACTTCAACGTTCTTCTAATCATTATTCCAGTCGATGCAAAATCTATACGTATAATAAATTGCATCCTGCTAAAATATAAAAACACCAATATTTGGCAGAAAGATCAATATTAATAATATTTGAATGATATAATAACCTGTCACATGTCAAATAACAACGTGATAACAACCATAAGTACATAGTTCTTGCAGTCGTTATGATAAAGACTGTCAAAACGCTTAACAATTGTTGATAGTAGGTAACTACTTTCAGTACTGAGAATGCCAAATTCGATTTTAACAATCTTTATAGTACATAACAACCATAAAGACCATAACGACGACACAAATATTGAGTTCTGAATATGCCACATTATTAGTACATAACAACCATAAAGACCATAACGACTACACAAATTTTGAGTTCTGAATAGGCCCCTTAAACTTACCTCTTAAGCTTACGTGATGTTATCATTTTCGTGACACATTCCAGGCGTGATGTGTTATTGCAGGAAGGAATTTAGTCTAGTTTCGCGGTCAGGTTGAGAAGAGATTTCGATTAGGCCGAGTTGGCGCCAGTGTTGCGGTGCTTAAAGTGGGTACAGTTATGCCAGTGCCAGGCCATCATTACAACTAGAGCATATTAACCTCGCAGCGCCACATTGCTAAATGCTAACACTGCATAACATAACATTATCCTGTATTACATACACACTCACCACTAAATGCATGAGAATATCAGCAACTATTTTATTATTTCATAAATGAACTGCATAAATACAAGTTATTATTACTCTATGTAGGACGGAATAAAGATATACTTACATTCAAGAATATTGGTCATGCTGTAGTGGGCATTTAAGATCAAAAAGGTCAGAGCCTATGAGGTAACCCCTGGTAGGCGTATTCAATGGTACAGATACAGGTGTCCAGAATAACTGGTCCAGTATGGGGATCCCGAGAACTATAAGAGATTGGTTAAAATAAACAAAGATCATTAGGAGGCGGATTTAGTAGTTTATTTTTTATTTGGAAATTTAATAATTCGAATATTTGATACTATAGAACCTTCCTATTACTAGTAGGATGCTTTACTCGAGGTTCTACCAAATGACAATTAAATAACTGTTTAAAATAATAGTGTAAATTTTATTTTTTTCTACAATCGCACATGAAATAAATGTTTTCAAACTGAAAATGAGTGCGGAAAAGAGTCGATTCCTGCACTAGTCCTGTCATGGGAACGATTGTCACACTGAGAAAAAGATATAATTACGTGAACTGTAAATTTATTTGTTACAAATAAATCCTAAGCTTGAATAGATCCAAATATATCTACAATTGAAGCAATGTAATTATTTATTTGAAACATTTATTTGTCTCAAATAAATATATATTGAGATCAATTATATCTTCTATTTCACGAGAACTATGCATTTATTTACGTTAAAAATTATTTTAATTGCGCTAAATTTATTTCATTATTATTCGATATATAATAATTTATTTGAACCAAATTTAAATATCTACCTCTCATAACCTGTCCACTCTAAATAGATTAAAATTGAAGGAAAATAATTAAATAAAGATTAGTACATTTAATTTATTCGTACACTATATTTTTATTAACACAAATTTAATCCTTAAGTATATTAATGTACATATAATAAAAAATTATAAAAGTATAAATACACAATCTGTACAGATACCGATGCATGTGCCTTGGTTTAAAAGATACACTGAATGCAAAGCAAATATCCAAAACTCCACTCAACTAGTATATTTTTCACTGTTTCGTCACCCATATTCACTAATTTTTAGCACCCGAATGAAAAACAAATCGCCAGAAATGAACACTGTCACAAATGAGCACCACCATAAACAAAAGGCAACGTACAACAAATGAACAAGTCCATACAAGTCACTTCACTTAAAATCGTCATTTGACAAATAGAACATTTTTCACTGAATGGAAATATTATTTTGCTACAAATAATATTTATTTGTGACAAATAAATATAGATTCATACAATAAAAACTATTTTTCATTGTAATTAAGATAAAGTTTACACAAATATATTATGAATTTAATTCTAAACAATTACATATTTGTAAGAAACAAATAAATATTTCAGAAAATTATAAATTTATTTATTAAAAATCTCAATTTTAAATGCTAAACATAAATATATTAGTTTATTTGAGAAAATTAAATTTAATTTAAATGAAATAAATGACGGTCAAATAAATAATATAACTGAATGAATAAAATATATTTCATATTAAAGATTAAATTGTATTTGTTCCAAAGTTGCAATAATTAAATGAATGAAGTACCCCTTAATTATGAATATTTATTTGCTAAAAACCAGTCATTTTTCTCAGTGCATGATCGCTTCGAAATATCACGACTAGCTCCCAAGTAGCAGAAATGTCAAAAGTTAATTTGGATTTTTTACCTCTCGCTACCCTTGGTAAGGGAGGTGTAGGAATCGTGCTAAAAATCGCAACATCGAGATCTTGGTAAATGACCACAGTTTAAGGTCCCTAGAATCCAATTTTAACATTTTCACGATGATGTGTGTGTATACGTGTGTGCGTGTATATATATATATATATATATATATATATATATATATGTGTGTGTGTGTGTGTGTGCGCGCGTGTGTGCGTGCGTGCGTGCATGTGTGTGTGTGTGTGTGTATCCTCCACTCTAACTCAAATACTATCATTCAGAAAATTTTGGAACCTTGTATTTCTACTTTATTGTAATATGGAAAGAAGCCATTAGATTTTGGTGTAAAACAGATAACCGGATATGGTACTTTACTTGAAGCTCAAAATAGTTTTTCTTCGAAAAATACCTTCATATGTTATTTTTTCGAGATTTGCGTTATTATAAAAATTAAAGATTATTAAACTTTCTACAGATTTGCATAAACACTTTGTCTATACATTTTATGTATAAATTTATAAAATTATCTATAATTTAAATCCCGGAGCCTACGCTTTAAACAAGCACAACTCCTTGGTTACACAGTTCATATCAAAAATGTATGTAACTGACAGATAAATGTCACTGTCAAAGAATTAATCATTTCAAATTAATAATAATGTTTTAAAAAGAAATTAGTAAATAGAACCATAGTTATAAGGAATGGATTTTAATACAGTTTCCAGCATAACTAAATGTGTAAGTATGTAAATTTAAATTAATAAAAATTAAATAAATACTTTGTTTACACACACTGCCTACACATAATCATAATAATATAATTGAGGTATTTTTTTGAAAGAGACGTGTCCATGTTTCATGAAACGAAATTTAGTTCTCATTTCGAAACCGTTTTTAATATGACTGGCAATTTTTATCCATGCGCACATCAAGATGAGTCAGAAGGAGAGTGCGAACTTTGAGAGCGTATACTACAAACTGCACATATACGAGTGTGTGAATATATGACCAAAACCCAAAAGTTGTAACCCGATTTTTAATTGTTTTTGAGTTACATAGTTATGTCTATAACAAAAAAAATTATATATGCTCTGTTCCATTTAAGCCATTCAGTAGATAGCACTGGCAACAGCGCAAATTTGAAGTAGCCGAAATTACATTGGGTAAACTTGTCTTTTGTCTCAAATTTCAGCCAATCAGAGATGACAAAACTATTCCCTATGCTCCGCAATACTGAATGGCTTAAATGGAACAAGGTATAGAATAAAAATTCTCAGTAATAACAAGAGAGTGAGAATAAATTGAAAATAATTTGACAGATTTCTCGAAAACTTGTTGCCCAGCAATAGTCATGAAACCCCGTAGAGCTTGAGTGGCTATTGCCAAATGGCAACAAGTTTGAGAAAAATCTGGAAAATTATTTTCTAATTGATCGAAATCTTGAATTATATTTAATTGGATTATTTTTTGATCCACAAGTTTCAAACAACGGAATCAGGCTGTCATGCTATTGTAACGCTATCTACTGACGTAATTAACTAGCTTCATTCATTTACATGGCTCAGTTGCTAAGTCTGTTTTGACAACTAGAGCACACTTTGACAATGCACAATAAATAATCAAAAGATATAATTACTAATTATAGTATTTCTAGAAGTGGTATCTATAATTTTTTGGTTTATTTCATGATCAGAAATGGCACAAAATTGGTCTTATTCGCTCATTTTACTTGTGTGTTTACTATTTGACATATGTCTACAAAAACAAAAGCTACAGATATTATTCCCGGGAATAATCTCTTGAGCTTTATTGTTAGTATAATAATGATAGGATTGGTTAAAACGCAGACACGTGACACAAAATGGAAAATTTCATTTATTGTAAGAAATGTCAAAAAACAATTAATGTAAATCTAATGAAATCTTATAATAATATCAAGAAAATTATATTCTATATTTAAATATGCGGGAATTATAGTTTCTAAGTAAAACTATTACAATATACATAGATAATAAAAATATTATACACTTTATGATTTTTATAAAGACATACATAAAGTAATATATTATTTTATGTTGTCACTTGCTTCTAATAACTATTAGCAGTGTGCGTGTAAACAAAATCTGTTTACTTTCTTTATCTACTTTTGAAATCTCCAATACTGTTGAAATTACAGTACACTTTATAAGTATATTTATTATGAAATATCTGATAAACTAAAATAAAACAACTAATTATGACAGTATTGTATTATATTTAGTATAATTATGAAAATTACCAAAATATCAGATAAATTTTAACACGACTTAAGATAATAATCTTCTCCAACTATGAAGTTAATTAAAACTTTCATTATTACTTCACATACTGTTGCAAAAGCGTCTCTGTTGTCACAACTTTTTAATAGTTTCTTTTAGTATTTTGCCAAAGAATAAAAATAAATGAATGTTGTAATTAACAGTTTATAGTAAGTAATAAAAATAATAATTGTGTTTGATGGTGTTTGAATTTGTGTTTATGCGAACAACCTTGACTTTAAGAAGAGATAAAAGATGAGAAATGGAAGAATATTAATAACATATATTCATTGTATATTTTTTTAGTACCTACTACCTACTTACAGGGTGGCACTGATAAACGGCCACTCAAAATAACTTTTTTTATTTATACCTACCTTTTTTCCTGATATATTTGTAAATAAGGTTTAGGGGCTCACAAATCATGGTATTTGGCACGATGCTAGCGCTTCCGGTTTTATCGGAAGTGACATTAACTATTATACTTCAAATATGGCACAGGATACAGAATGACCGGATTTCGAAGACCACCATTGGGATCTCGGAAACTATAAGATACACTATTATTCACGAAAGATGACTATTCAAGGTCATGTGTTTGAGGAAAGAATGCACATCACTTTATAGCAGTAGCTTAGCAACATTTTGTATTAGAAAGAGAAAGATTATTTGACCTATGTCTATTTAATTTATGTAGTGTGACAGATATACGTAAAGAGTGGCATTACTTTCTAACACACTATAATTAATAATGACATATGTCGTAGAATTACAGATACCTAATTATCTACTACACTGCCCTCTGTGCTAATATTTAGCCAGTGGCGTTGACGTTTAAATCAAATTATTATTCCTTGGTTTATAAGTTAAGTCTATGTTTTTGTATTTTGCAAAAACATAAGTAAAGAACATAAATCTTTCAGAAAGGCATTATTTGGAAAGAAATATTATTTTCAAATGAATTATTCTTATTTTTTCAGTCAAAATGTGTCCATGAATATTTCATGTTGCACGCCTATGCAAACGAAATGCAATGAAGTTATCTGCAAGTAATATTATATCAGACGGCTTACAAATGACCTTGAATAGTCATCTTTCGTGAATAATAGTTTACAGGACTTCGGTTAAATGGGACATAGGTTACTAGAAAATGGAGGAAAACTGAATTTAATCATATATTTTTATTTTGAAATTATTTCTAAATTGAGAAAAATGTTTCAAATAAAAAAGTTAAATATTTTTATTGTCCATCTAGTAGTGTACGAAAATAATTGTCTACCTGTACGAAAAGTAAAATTCTTCGAACTTATTTTCGGATGAAAAATGACACTTTTCTGAATAGTTATCACTTTTCGGCCGCAAACATTTTTCGTCCGCAAACCCTACTACGATTTAATAATTATTTTAATTGTGTGTACTACCCTTCTAGATCTATTATTAGTAAGGTAGACAGAAAAATGTAATATGCACCTCGGCAAAAAGTGCATATTATAGCCTCGCTTGTTTGCTTTACCTCGGCATCCCCTTGGTAAGCAAACTCAAGCTCCGCTATAATATGCAATTTTTTGTCCTAGGTACATAAATAACTATTTCTGTCGGTAAATTTTCTGGACATAGCACAAACTTACATTTTTTAATGAGTTTTCTCTGCCCATAATTGATTTTTAATCTAAAAAAATACTTTTTTTTCTTTTGTTTGGTATAAAGGTTATTGTTTTAAATTTATTTTACTCTTAAAATCTTAAATTTTTCATTATTTTTCATGAAATTCTTATGTTTTGTCAGTAATTTTATTAGTTCTTTAAAAGAGTGTTTTATTTTATTTAAATTACTTATTTTGTACTTACCAAGTATGATCTACAAAATTATTTAAAACACAAATACCCTTACACCAACTGACAGAGAAAAAAATAAGCATATTTTTGAAGCAAAAATAAAATATGGATTCTATTTTTAAAAATGTAAGTTTGTGTTATATCTCGAAAATTTACAGATAAAATTATTTTCGTACGCCACTGGATAGACAATAAAAATATCTAAGTTTTTTACTAGAAGTAATTTCAAAATTAATATAACCAAATTTAGTTTTCCACCATTTTCTACAAACCTATGAGAATTTTTGTCAAAACAAAAGCACATCTTACGTTTCTGTAATTTATTTCTTTAATAAAAATGAACTTCAAGCGTAGGTATCGTTGAATTCGTAATTTTACGTAGATTTCAAATATATAAAAATATATAGGCTGTCATTTGAAATATGAAAGTTAATGACACTTTCGGTTAAACCGGAAGCGCTACCATCATGCCAAATACCATGATTTGTGAGTCCCTAAGCCTAGTTAACAAATACATAAAAAAATTAAAAAATAATTATAAATAAGAAGTTATTTTGAGTTTTTCAGTGTCACCTGTATAATATAAAACAAATGCAACGCCAATGACTTAACTTTGTGTATGAAAATTTTTTCTATGGTACTCATAGATATTAATAAAAAAAAATAAAAATTACAACATACTCGTATAAGATTAGTAATCATATTATGTTGCAATTTTTCCCTACTAAAAAAAAATAGTGAGTTTTCTCTGAAATACCATACCACAAAAATATTTATTGTGGCCAACAAATTGCCTTCCGGCAATTTTACTTTATTGCACTTAAATACGTGACAAGTAATATCAACAATGATAATAACACTCTAAGTGGTATAAGGAAAACGCCTTATTTATCATTAATAAATTTCTTGCAGAAATATTTATACCGGATTTGAAATCTGTTATATAGGGGACATTGTTCATTTTTACCTTCCGTTCGATAGTGAATTTAAAAATTATAATTCTTTCCTATCCGTTTTCATTACATCCATATGAAGATTAGATTTTAGTTATAATTGGTTAACCGAAAGTATCTTTATTTGAAGTTATTAACAGTTTTTCTTGAAAAAACGCAGTTAAATATCATTTTTCGTAATTTTATGCTATTTTAAATATTAAAGATTATATTATTTCCTATACGATTTGATTACATGTGCACGACGCCAAGCAATGAGTGCGCGTGACGTGATGCCTGGTAAACGCCCGCCCGTTACAGATATGTCATCATCATTACCGAAATCCAGAGCTGGGCAAAGTACCAAATAAAAATATTCGAGTAACGAGTAAAAGTATTCGATACTCAAATGTACTTTTAAAATAAAGAACTAGTATTATGAACATTTTTTGGGAAAAGTACAAAGTACTTCCTAAGTACTTTAAAGTACTTCTATACGTAATATAAAATTATGTAACAAATCGCTACTAGATTGTTTTTTTAAGAAACAGTTTTATAAAAAAAATAGAACTGTATGGTAAAAATATGGAAATTTCATATAAAATTAAATATTTTAGAATTAAATACCAGTTTTATTCCGAAATTATGTAGATTAGCTTTGTTAAATATGTCACCACTCTTTTACTAATAAATATTTAAAGGAATATTGTTTATGTATTTGTTTGCACGATAAAATATTTAAGTATTTAATTATAAAACGTATGTTCTTCTAAATATCAAGTAATAATAGAATAGCTTACTGCACACAAGATTTTTTCTATTACTTTTTCTAAGAAGCATTTCTCAAATATCTTTTTTTAAATTTAACATTTAACACTCAATAACTAAAGTATCCTTGGTAATTTATATTTCCGCACCTGTGTGGAAATTTACAACATTAATCAACTCAAATGAATATGGATATCAAAGACATTTCTAAACGATAGTAGAAAAATATATAAACTGCATTCTGTTTTGCATTTGGTAATAGAATGACGAACCTGCAATGAGCTATGGTACACTGATTTGATCTTTATGAATGATTCATTGGTGCACAAGCATGTTCGCTGTACTCGTATGCATAAAATAATAATTTAAAATATGAATTTGAAGTCCTCTAAGCATTAAATACTCAGTATATTTATAAGTACTTAGAGTACTTTTCATGTACTCTAAGTACTTTTTAGAGTATTGAGTACGAGTATTTAAATGAAATATCGCAAGTACAAGTAAAAGTAACAGATTTTAAAATGTACTCGAGTACGAGTAGGGGAGACCGGTGTCAATTGTAACAGGTGTCAAATGTAACAAGGGTAGGTAACAGGGCCATCTTTTCGAAGTAGATTAAAACGCGCTTGCAGAGTGAAGCAGAAAGAGTCATAGCTCTTTGGTATTTAATGTAAGTACATACGCGCAAATACGGCGTCTGTTTCTGAAGAATGTCTGTAAATCGACAAAAAAGTAAATACAGGTAGTGACACACATTGTTTCTAAAACACTATAAGTGCTCTGCTCGGAAATATTTCAAGTTAAGGATCAGTTTGTGAGTTGTATCTGCTTGTATTTTTCATTAAAAAACATTTCGAATTATTATCTAATAAATACAAAAAAAAAATCTTTATAAGTGAAGCGGTGTCAGTTGTAACACATGCCACGGTGTCGATTGTAACGTGTTTAATAATTAAGTACAGTAGTAATCATAATAAAAATTACAACACTTACAAACTTTTGAAAGTAACAGTCGCAGATTACTCTTCAGATGGCTCCGATGAGGAAACTCTCTGATATGTATTGGCCCATATTTTTTGAGCACAGGAGATTGGTTGCAGAGGCGAAAATGTAAAATCTGGACACCGGGGAAGTTAAATTGTACGAAGAAAGACCTATTTTATGTTTACCGAAACTGCAATTTCGTTAGCGACTAAAGGCATTAGTCAAAATGGTCCATATCACCAACAGAATATATATTTTGTTTGCTTTTAGTTGAGTCATCAGAATTTTGTATTTTCTGAGGTAATAAATAAATGTTTATTTTTTCAATAATTTCTTCTTTTATTTGTTATTTTATCTTATTACATCAATTTTAAAATTTGTTACAATTGACTCTGGCCCTGTTATTATTGACACCAGTTAGGTGTCAATTATAACATTTGTAATGCCTGACTATAAATCCTTATACTTTTATATTTGTCACATTTTCAAAAGTTAAAAATTCAAATATTATTTACTAAGGTGGGTAGGTTCTCATATAGGCAATTTCAAAATTTCGAAATGTAACGTTAACTCGTGAAAAATAAAAATTTAAATTTTGTAACAATTGACACCGGTCTCCCCTACAGAATACAAAACTTGGACTTTAAACAGTACGTTCAAGTAAATGTACTCGAATACGCCCAGCTCTGCCGAAATCTGTGTACAAAGCAGATTGGCATACCCAGCAATGGGTAATATGCATATTTATTTTTTTACAAAATTATGAAGTTATTAAATTTCATAAATCAGCCAACTATTCTATAACCATGTAAACTGCTAATATATTCAGGTACTTCTAACTGTCACATGTCAGTGTCAAGTGCAATTTCCATAGTTTGTTCATAAAATACCTAACTTTACTGGAAATATAGAATCTTTTGCAAGAAAATTTACGTACGGAATTTGTACAAAATACACATGCAGAATTGACGGAAGGTAATATGCTGGCCACATCAGATTTTTTATTTTGCTGTAGTTGTCTATTAATTTTACACAAAAATTATTCAAATAAAAGTTGTAGATAATTAAATTCTACACCTAAATTACTAATTATATCTTGCGCATTTGTAGTGATAGCCATAATTGAAACATAATTATTAGCAAATGTATAACATTAAATCTGTTCAGTGGTATTATTGAATTATCTGGAACATTTCTTCATTATAAAAACGTTCTATTTATAAATTAAAATACAATAAACAGTAATTTAACAATTACGAATTCCTTTTTATAACTCAATTAGAAAACAATAATAATAAAGCTAATAAACTAGTTTTTCTGATAGTTCAAACATTTATTTGTAATTGTGTTTCAATACCATAGCTATCACTATAAATGAACAATATTTAATAAGCGTAAAATTCGACTTTACATGTTATAAAAATATGCAAAATAAAATCGAATTGGTTATTTAGATATAGAAGTTAAACCCTGTTAAACACGAACACATTACTTTTAAAATTAAAATTGAAAATTCTAGGTACACATACATATATGTCGGAAATACAAGTATGATTTTTGTTACAAAAAAATATATAATGATCACCCGTTTTACCTCTATAGGTGCTGTAATTCTATTCTTACACTGATTTAATTATCTTTATACTTAATGAAACAATTAAATCTTCATTGTATGCTAATAATTTTCTAAATGTTAATTGTTAATTGTGCATGTTAACATAACTGTGTGTAAACTGAGTATTTAAAAGAATTATGAAAGTATACATGCATACAGCATGATACGCATGCATGTTCTAAGAAAAATTTAAATGAATTATAACCGCATGTAGTGAAAATAGTGTTATATTTCTACATATGTATGTCAAAGGTGAAAGAAGAAAAAATACTGAGATCTTAATATGAATATTTTATAGCCATTACACGTGACGAGAATACTATACTTTAGCTATAGGACTCTACAATAAGAAGTTTCATTTTTTGGTCTCGATAAATTCACGAAGTGTGATATTACAAAATAAATATTATATTAAGATATAATAAACAAAAGACAACAGCAAACATATTCTCATACGTAATACAACAAGTGATATGATTATCATCGATGATATTCTCAAGTGAAACTGAGTTGCAGATTTCAGAAGTCCGAAGGACGAGTGAAATGTGCTGCTTCGATTTCACGAGCAATATCTTCGATTATTAATCATATCACGAGCTTATATTTAATGAGAGAATGATGATTTTTTTTACACATTGTGTGTGCTGCTAACCTAACTTTTATTATATTGTATTACAACATGGTTTTTTGACAATTTCCTTATTATTTTTATCGTTGTTAATATCAACCATCGATTATCGCACATTTTTATACTCAAAATTAACTGTGAATGTCAAATAAAGAAAACAAATCCCTTAGTAACGAATATAAATAAGGTGATAATTTCTTTGTTTTTTATCATCGCTGTGATAGACATGTAACTAGGGAGATTCTGAATGTTGATTGGCGGAAAACATGTTACGTGACTTATGAATTATATTCTCGTACGTAATATAACAAGTAATATGATTATCATCGATGATATTCTCGAGTGAAACTGCGTTGCAGATTTCACAAGTCCGAAGGACGAGTGAAATGTGCTGCTTCGGTTTCACGAGCAATATCTTCGATTATTAATCATATCACGAGCTTATATTTAATGAGAGAATATAATGATTTTTTTTGACACATTGTGTGTGCTGCTAACCTAACTTTTATTATATTGTATTACAACATGGTTAATTTGACAATTGCCTTATTATTTTCATCGTTGTTGATATCTACCATCGATTATCGCACATTTTTATACTCAAAAATAACTTTCAATGTCAAATAAAGAAAACAAATCCTATAGTAACGGATATAAATAAGGTGATAATTTCTTTGTTTTTTATCATCGCTATGATAGACATGTAACTAGGGAGATTCTGAATGTTGATTGGCGGAAAACACGTGACTCATGAATTATATTCTCCCCCTAATTCATGCTAGTGAGAAGATATTTGGAAAATGATGTTTTTTCTTTAATTAGAACCCTTAAATATAAAATATACTCGAAAATCAATATACCTACCCTTTAACAGTTAAAGTTTTGAGAATATTTAGCAGTCGTAACTAAGGGCAATTAATAAACTATTTTCTATACAATGTTACATGGAATAAACGAATGGGATGAAATAAGCAGGATTGCAGTCCAAATTTTTATTGTTTGGCAAATGTTTCTCTTCCACTTACAGCTTCATCAGGGCAAACTAGTGAAAAACATATATTGACACGTGTTGTTAACATTGAAAAAGTGTTTATACTTACAGAGTAAGGCGTTAAAAAGTAGTAAATAAATATAAATATATTTGTTCAAACTTGATGTTCTCGTCGAAAATTAAAAATTGTGTGAGCATTAAAATTAACATCACCGGAATTTAAAAAAAAACAGATGACTTTTTAAAACAAATCCTTACCCATAAAGATTTTCCTAAGAAAATAACATAAAATATTGTATAATACAGGAGATAACCACAATAGAACGATAAACAATATTATTACAGTAATGAATGTTATTAAGGGTGTTATAAGGAAAAAATTTTTGGCCTAAAGATACATCGGCATCTTTAATTTTTAGTTGATTAGTTTTGATTAATTATGTTTAGTTATGTATAGTTTAATTAGTAATAATAATAATAATAATAATAATAATAATAATAATAAATAATAATAATAATAATAATAATAATAATAACTTGTAAACATGTAAATATCGTTGGGAATAAGTATAAATATGTTACTGCTAATATGTACAATAAATAAAGCTATTTGTTACAATAAAATATGATAGTAACTTTTCCGCACTCATAGTTTTTCCACACTGAGTCCTAACTAACATGAATATTGAAATAAAAGAATTTTCCATACCGAATTAGGAAAAATAAATAAATGTATTCCCCACAGATTTTAGTACTCGTATTTGATGATAAATATAAATTATTAATAAATTAATACAATTATATCATTACGGATTTTTACTTATCTGTAGTATGTTTTATCTTTATGTTTCTTGAAAGTTCTGATATATACTTTTTTCTTTCTAGAGCGGAGTCATGGAGCCCAACAATACTTTGGGAAATTTTTGGGAAAATTAAGTGAACTTCACCATGGTGTTTCTGGAGAAATTTATGCTGTAGATGCCAGGACGCTACATCTCAAAGACTTCACATATGATGGAGAAGGGCCAGGTAAGAATACTGATGCTTACATAAATAAAATCATTTAGTTATTGTTATTACATATATTAGAAGTACTCCCGAGACCGTAAGTCGAAGGGTATTTAACAAATTATAAAATCTACACAACTGGTTAGAAATTTCTACAAAAAATTTTTAGGCTACTTTAAATATAGACTTAAAACTTTCAAAAACTGGTGATGATAGTTCAACCGGCATTTTAAGGGTCATCTTCTTGTCCAGATTTAGCTTCTACCGAGACCCTTTATTTTTGGCACAATGAAAAACAACTTGTAAAAATCCAGTTCTTACAGTAAAACCTACCTTGCAAAACACATGGGACAATACTCACATTACAAGAAAATGTGCAGGGCTTAGTAATAGTGATGTGCCACTAAAAAATTCCCGCAAGGAATTTTATTTTATCCCGGGAAAAATCCCGGAAATTCGTGCAACTACGATTTGCGGCGAAAAATATCTTGACTCTCGGAGTTTTTTTTTTTGAAATTTTATTTTAGATACTATTATACCTGGACACTTGTTATTTTGCTTTGCATATTTGTGCCTTATGCCTACCTATTCCCTACTCTTACTCCGTCAACAAATATTGTGGGGCTACGCAACATTTGAAATTACTTGGGAGAAAAAAAAATTTTCCTCATCATTCAATTTCGGAAATTGACCAATCATTACTTAGGAATACAATGCCTAATAGAATTAAAGCTGGTGGTACTAATAAAGACGATGTAGCCCAATATTAAAAGCTATTAACATACCTAGAAATGTTATGTATATCATAACTGCCGCAGATGTCGGTTTGAAATCTGAGCTCGTAGAGCGAGGATTTTAAAACATTTCCAAGGCTTGTTATGATTCATAACATCAGTGGTTTGTTCAATAGTTTTTCACTTTCAGAAAATTAAGACTATATTAATAAATATGATTTTTTTTAAATTCTCTTGTTAATGCTACTTTCAGAGTGCTATGGTTAACAGAACAATTTTTTGACATATGTCAATATGACAAATATTCAAATTGTGTGCTTTATTCCTCATGTTTATTAATTTAGACTAAAATAAACCGTATTTCGAAAGATACACTAACGTTATCTGTATGTATTAATGAAGAGCATTATACTTTCATTTTATTTTATTTTCATATTGTAGACCGTTGGTGACAAGTCAATATGGTAATAAAATTACCATACAGATACAGTTATTACTTAGTTACCAGCCTACTTTTGTACATGTAAACAATTGATTCAAATCCTGCAACCGGTAATAGCTATTAACATACCTAGGAATGTTATGTATATCATAACTGCCGCAGATGTCACTTTGAATTTTAAGACATCTAAGGCTTGTTATGATTCATAATATCCGTGGTTTGTTCAATAGTTTATCGGTGTCAGAAAATGAAGACTATATTAATAAATATTATGTTTTAAAATTCTTTCGTTAATGCTACTTTCAGAATGCCATGGTTAACAGAACAATTTTTTTTGACATATATCAATATAACAAATATTCAAATTATGTGCTTTATTCCTCATGTTTATTATTTTAGACTAAAATAAACCGTATTTAGAACGATACACTAACGTTATCTGTATGTATTATTGAAGAGCATTATACTTTCATTTTATTTTATTTTCATTTTGTAGACCGTTGGTGACAAGTCAGTATGGTAATAATATTACCAAACAGATACAATAGATACGTTCTATCGGTGTCAGAAATATTCCTACTAGAATAAGAATATTCTTAGAGCAATAGAACGCTCAGTAGCAAATAACTGTCAAGTAAAAAATAAATACGATAGGACAGTGGCAGTGGTTATGTGTTATTGTTAGTTAACAAATGAAGATAACTTTGTATGTTTATTTTGGATCTTCAAAATGTTGTTATGCAAATATTACAGAGATTATAATTATATAAAAATATATTAAATAATAAAAATGTAAAGAGGTCTAATCTGAACATTCACAAATGTAACAGAAAGGTACGCGCGATAGTCGGCTAGTAAAATTTTGAATTTATCTCCACTCTATATATCTTCCTACCAGCGCTTCCAGCTCTGAAGTTGGAATGATTCGTAGGAATATTCAGATTTTTTTGACGCAAAAGAACGATCATTGAGGTTCTACTAGAAGGAGTAGGAAGATTTCTGACACCGATAGAACGTACCTAGTTATTACTTAGTTACCAGCCTACTTTTGTACATGTAAACAATTGATTAATATCCTGACACCGGTAAATGATATAACACTTAAATAACATATTCAGTTTTTGTAAGTTTAAATTAAAATCTATATTTTAAATTATAGTCGAAAGAATTTCTCCCCATTTGCGTATGTTTTGGTTTTATAGTTTGAATGTTGAAAATGTTAATCGGCCGAACTAATATGGTTTGGGCTCGTGCGTCAAATCAAGAAGCAATTGTATTTTTTTATTATTATTTTTGATGATCGAGTTGTAAACGCATTGATTATTTCACGAATTGAACTAGAACATTCACCATAACGATTCAATTTAAATATTATGTCAACTACGGAACTGCAAAACAAACAAATCAGGTAAAACTTTGTTCCTTTTTTGTCATGGTTACGGTGAATATTCGCTTAGTATGCATACATTCAAAAACATTTACAGGTATACTCGGTTTTTATGCAAAATAAAATATATTGATTACTTCAAAACATGATGAGGAAAATAATCATAAATATCTTCATTTATATTCTTACGTATTTTATAACAAATATCTAAAATTTAGATTCTTAATAATAGATACAGTACGAGTTCTTTGTCTGAAAAGTTCATACTTCTTTCAAAATTAATAACTTCTACGTTGCATGCAGTTTTGAAAATGGTTTCAATTTTCAGTTAAAATTTTAATTTGAATATTTGAAAATAGTTTCGATGCAATTAGTATTTAAGACTTTTATAGGAAAGAGAACATATTAGATTTTGGCTAAAATTGATAAACCAGAAATGATACTTTACTTGAAGCTCTGACCAAAACTTGTCAAATTTAGTATTTAAGACTTTTAGATTAATGAGAACGACATATTAGATTTTTTCTAAAATTTATAAACCGGAAATGATATTTTACTTGAAGCTCTGAACAGATTTTCGTGAAATATATATTATGATATATTCCAAAACTTGTCAAATTTAGTATTTAAGACTTTTATATGAAGGGGAGCTAAAATTGATAAACCGTAAATAGTACGAGGGTCGTTTGATAAGTCTGGTAAATTTCCAAGTGATGGCGCCACAATGAACTTTGTAGTATTGTAGTACATAACTTAGAAGTGTCACTCTTCAATCCTCTAGATACGTACTTGTTTCCATAAGCAACGCTTAGCTTAATTTTGGTAGTCGTTTGAAGTGAGTAAGTCAACAGTTTCTAAAAAATGGATAAAAATGAGTTTAGAGCAGTGATAAAACATTCTCATCTGAAGCAGTGGGCAGCCGCGCAGATCAAAACTGAGTTAAACAAAGTTCATGGGGACTCAGCTCCTTCGTTGAAAACTGTTTATTTTTGGATAAATGAATTTAAACGTGCCCGAACCTCAACTCAAGATGAAACGCGCACGGGAAGCCCAATTGAAGTCACCACATCAGATATGGTAAAAAATCCATCATATGGTAATGGAAGACAGCCGATTAAAAGTGCGTGAGATTGCTGAGGCCGTAGGCATCTCTACTGAACGAGTGCATAACATACTGCATGAAAAATTGGAGGTCAAGAAGATGTGTGCGAGATGGGTGCCGCGATTATTGACTCCCGACCAAAAACTCAATCGAAAAGACATTTCAGCGCAGTGTCTTGCGATGTTTAATAGGAAACCGCAAGAATTTTTGCGTCGATACGTGACCATGGAAGAAACCTGGATCCACCACTATGCACCCGAGACAAAGAGACAGCCGAAGCAATGGATACTGCCTGGTGAAAGTGCGCCAAAGAAGGCGAAGACTGTTTTGTCGGCTGGAAAGGTTATGGCCACAGTCTTTTGGGATGTTCAAGGAATTATCCTCATCGATTATTCGGAAAAGGGTAAAACCATCACAGGAGCGTATTATGCAACGTTATTGGACCGTTTCAACGCCGAGCTAAAAATTAAACGGCCACGATTGGCAAAGAAAAAAGTTCTTTTTCATCAAGACAACGCGCCAGCTCACATCTCCACAATCGCAATGGCAAAAATCCACGAATTGGGCTACGAATTGGTTCCGCATCCACGTTACTCACCAGATTTGGCTCCGTGCGACTTCTTTTTGTTCCCCAATTTGAAAAGAAGGCTCGGTGGGAAGAAATTCTCATCTAATGAAGAAGTCATCGATGCCGTGGATGTATATTTTACAGACCTTCAGAAATCGTACTTTTATGACGGGATGAAAAAACTGGAATCTCGCTGGACCAAGTGTGTAGCCCTTGAAGGAGACTATATTGAGAAATAAGGGTGAATTTAAGAAAACAAAAGAATTTATAGCTTTGTTACCGGACTTATCAAACGACCCTCGTACTTTATTTGAAGTTCTGAACATATTTTCGTGAAAAATATATGGATACAATCCAAAACTTTTCCAATTTCGTATTTAAGACTTTTATATTAATGAAAACGATAAAATAGATTTTTTTTGTAAAATTGATAAACCGGTAGTAGTACTTTACAGAAAGCTATAAACAGATTTTAACTAAACTTATGAAATTTGGTATTTAAAACCCTATTTTAACTGTACTTATATGATAACCGGAAGTGCTACTTAATTTGAAGCTTTTGACAGATTTTGTAGGAAAAACATAATAAAATATAATCGAAAATTTCGTATTACAGACTTTTCTATTTATTGGAACGAAAAATTAGATATGTTAAAATCGTTCTACCTTTTGCAGGGTAAAAATCTCTTTTGACTGGACTATAGTACAGAACGCTCACAAATTTAAAATTTTAAACATTCGTGTTTCAGAAATTGTATTTATTTAAATGTTTCTAAATATAAACATTGCGCAACACTATACCAAGTTCTGAAGAAAATATGGCAGTTATTTCGAACAAATAAATGACCACATGAAACAATTTCTGATCGAAATAATTTAAACGATTGATTTAAGGCGCCTTTCAGACTCTTGAGTCGTCGTATGTAAAATTATGCACAACTACAGAAACAAGCACTATTTTATTATCATTTTTAACAAGTTAAAGTTCTATAACCCTAGATTTAAACGTCAACATCATATACTGATCTGACGCATTCGTAAAAGTTTCGATAATCGGATGGATCTGATATATCTGTGACGTCATCAAACAGATCCGTCGGATAGCTCCGAATGACTTTACGAAAACGCCTGTTTTTTTTCAACTTGGCCTAATACTATTTGAGATCCAACATTTAAACATTAAAATTCACAAATTGTGTATCCGAAAAAAATAGATTATCAACATTAATGGCCCGTATTCCCAGCGTACTTCTACAATAAAAGCGCGCTTTTACATTATATTCCTACGAGGAGTGTGCTCCATAAAACCGCTTTTATTATAAAAGTACGCTCGTAATACGGGCTAATATAATTATGGCATCAATTGTATTAGTATACAGGGTGATTTCAAAAATAGGGACGTATGACATTTAGATAATTTTAATTCCACATTTTTTCAAGAATCTACTTCCGGTTTCGTCCGAAGCAATATCATCGTTGAAGAAAATAAATGTTATAGTACCCATAAGGTCATACTAATATTTTTTCATATTTCGCGTACACAAAGTGAATTTTGTTACAATGAACAATTTTGTACACATGTTTTTGGGGATTTTTCAAATTGTCAAGTTGGTAACTTAGTCTAAGTGTCAAATAAATATCTTTCATTTTAGTTATCATTACCTGTCATTACTCATGGAATATTACTGAAATTAGAATTGATTGATGAAAACCTTCATGTATCATGTACTGAAATTAGAATTGTTGTAGTAAAATATTTACATCAAACAGTAACAGTCTTTTAAATTAAAATTCAAAGTATTTATTTGTCGGTTAATAACATAATAATTAAGGTAATGCAACATGACGTCATAAGCGGAGGGCAGTGTGATTTTAACCTCACTTATGAATATTTTTTAAAATTATTTAATTATATATCCTATTAATATTATACAAATGGACCTTTTCAATTTAAAGAGATAGAAGATATGCGCAATGGGGATCTGCGCATAGTAAGAACAACTGAGATTTTAGGCGTTTGTTACTAAAAAATTTAGACCTAAAATGTGAGAATATCTCAGATAACTTTAAAAAATCTTATCGAAATAAGTTAAAAAAGCTTTTATTGAAGTTAAAATGTCTAACGATGCAAATTTTCACTGAGAATAGAGGTATTTTAATGACTGCAATAATTTTGACATTTCGTGTGACAGCCCAACTGGCAGTTGTTCGCGCCATTTTCTTACTATTTGCAGTGATAGAAAGAGATGGCCGTTAAATGGACCTTTTCAATTTAACGGCTATCTCTTTCTATCGCTGCAAATAATAAGAAAATGGCGCGAACAACTGCCACTTGGGCTGTCAAACGAAACGTCAAAAATATTGCAGTCATTCAAATACCTGTATTCTCAGTGAAAATTTGCATCGTTAGACATTTTACCTTAAATAAAAACTTTTGTAACTTATTTCGATAAGATTTTTAAAAGTTATCCGAGATATTCTCACATTTTACGTCTAAATGTTTTAGAATCAAACGTCATAGATCTCAGTTGTTCTTACTATGCGCAGATCCCCATTGCGCATATATTCTATCTCTTTAAATTGGAAAGGTCCATTGAAAAGGTCCATTGAGAAATTTTTATACAAATTATTCATAAAATTAAACCATAATTTTTTCCAAGACTCCATCATTGAATAAAATATGTATGCAATTTATTTTTGACAGCTGCCCTCCACTAAATTCATTTATTATGTATTGATCTATATAAATTTTAACTCTAACCTAACTTGTAACTGTTGTCAAAGTGTCAAAATAAATTAAATTTCTAATGTTTATTGAAACTGTTAATGTTACCAACCTTCATATTTTATTATTTCTTTCAATAATAATATTGAAATAAAAGTAAATTAATGCGAAATAGGAAAAATAATCTAAAAAACACGTATTACAATGTCCATTTATAATACTCGTACTTTGTGTAACTCGCCTACGGCTCGATTACGTAAACTGTATTCGTATTACAAAAAGGATCATTGTAATACTTGTCTTTCATTATACTAATACATTAATTGTATGAACAATATTTAAATTTGAGGAAATAAAAACAAAAATCAGAAACATGACTAGTCAATTGCGTTTGTATAGTGGTAATTTAAAAAACCTTACAAAGAAAACAAAATTTCTGCAAATCACACTATTATTGTAGACAAGCAATTTGTATAAGTAGTGAAAATTTCGTTTCTATGTAAGTATTATTGCAATACACAAGCAAAAACTTTGAACTGAGTGATATACAAAAAGTTTAATGATTAATGAAATAGATGAAAGTGAATCATTAAAAATATATCAAAACAGAAATTTAATCAACACAAATATTTAATTGCGTGAATATACTTATATGTCTTATTGTAAATTTTTTTTTACAATTTTTTTTCTTCCCTGCATTTAATTTCGCGATTATATTAATTATCATGAAATTTTCACATTAGTGTCCCGCAAAAACGAAAGGTGAAATCTTCACCGTATTTCTTTTTTGATTTAGACGACCTTATTTATGCTGACCTTGATTAGAAAGTGATATCTTTCTTTTCTTTTAATAACTACATAGCATTCATTTCTTTCTGGCTTTTTGCTTCTCTTCTGCGAGCATAAAAAATAAATGACCTCGCCACACCCATTATGTGAAACTGGTTTATAAGTTTCTCTGATAATTGTCACAATGAACCCAAATTTTATTATTTTTATCAAGAGAAAATTTTGTTAATTATATACCATTTTGCAATTTAAAAAATATGTTGATATAGGTAATTAGAACATATACTAATCCAAAAATTTGGAGTGAAAAAACTTGATAATGAGACTGAACAATTTCAAATTTCAAGATTATTATTATTTAAGGGCTATGTGTCAAGGGATATATGAAGGTGTACCTAATATGAAATGTAGATACCTACACGCTAAAATGCCATCACCACTTATGACGTAGGCATTTGACGTGTACTTTTATAATAGGGGATTACAGTTCAATATCAATAAAGAAATAAAATGATATAATTGAAATACTTCGGAAATAATGGGAGTTTTTGTTTTAGCAGCTCGTCACTCATATGAAATCCATATATATATATATATATATATATATATATATATATATATATATATATATATATATATATATATATATATATATATATATATATGTATTATTTTGATTGGCGACTCAAAGACCACCTATAAATAACCAGTCCAGTACTGCAATTCTCAAACAGTTTTTATTTGAATATAAATTTCTTGCATTATAATTAATAATTTTGATACACTTGCAATAATTATAAAGCATGTAGACTTGTACAGTGTTACAATATTAATTTGTTTTTTATAAATATAATTTAAAAATAGCATGCATTTCAAGAACATTTTAGATCCACGAAGAAAACAGTTTTATATAAAAATTTATATTCGTGATATCACATCTATATTTTCAAACTTCGGGGGACCCTAACTCGCTTATTATTAGGAATTTTTTCACCGGATTTTCACCAATAGTCTTAGTTTTACTTATACTGTCTGATGCAATTATAAAAAAAAAATGGTGGAATCCCCTATTGCGTACATAATTTACACCATGTATGTATGTTAATTTATAGACTGAAATGGTATATTTCTCAAAATATAACAGCAATAACCTAACTTTATGCACAAATCTCGACGTTTTCCAAGTGTGACTTTTGTGCGTCAGGTTATTGTTAAAGAGATATACAGGGTGATTCAGCACGAGTGTGCCAAAATAAAACCATATATTTAGGGACTCATTTTGAGTAAAAAAATTTATATGAAAGTATGTTCGGAAATTTTTCGTTACAGAGTTACAGCCCTTTGCAAGCGCATCTCATTAGACACATTTTTATTAATAACTCTGGTACTAGTCGCACTAAAATTTTGAAACTTGGTTTGTGAAATACTACTTATTTATATGCATATCTATACTTTCTTTTGTTTTTGTATCTCAACCAGAGGCGTCTCATATGGGGAAGCCATGAATATTTTTACTGTTACTTTATTACCTGTTAACATTTTTAGACCCATAAATGAATGATTAATTAATTCAATTTCTTAACATTTTATCTGTCAGAATTCGTTAGCTATCATTTATTTGTTTAATTTTTTAAAACTTGTGTAACAGAGATTAGAAATTGTTTGAAAACCTTAGGGCCAGTTTTTCAATTTCTGGTTAAAATTATAACCAACAGTTAAATAAACAAATATGAATCGAAATGAACTGTCAAATGACAGATTTATCATTGCTGTCAACCAAACGATCAGTGGCGGCTCTTACAGGTAGGAGCTGCTCCATTTACATAAAAAAATATTCACAAAGTAAAAAAGTCATTACAGCGCTCTCCCTTCCACTGTGCCTAGTCGTTCCTTGCACCGCGCAGCACCAGCAAGGCAATTCCCCTTCAACCCTATATAAGTACTTTCATACGCCAACTGTTATGTTTCAGGCACACGTTTACGCATTGATGTAATACAGAAAGCATATAAATTTTAAGAGATTTTTGAAATTGTAGGTGCACACAGTATAAGTGAATGTTTGTAATCTTTTTGAAAGTTTTTTTGAATAGTAAGATTAATAATTTTATTATAAATAAATTATTACTAGAAGCTGCAGCTCCACAGGTCCTGCCACGAGCCGCTACTGCAAACGATGTAATATTGTTTACTTAACTGTTGGTTAAAATTTTAACCAGAGATTGAAAAACTGGCTCTTAAATTAATAAAATATTGAATAATAAAAATTGTTCACGTTATAGGTTATAGCGAATGGACCCACCACCATAATCAAATTACGATAAATTTGTGTCTAAAGTAGTATTTAAGGCAGGTTTATGTAAGCTGTAAACTTAAGACTTTACGTTAGCATTAGCATTTTGACTTTGGATTAATAATTCGAGTATAGACAATTGCATGCTATGGTATATGTAGATGTAACCTTAACCTTAGCATTATGCCGTAACCCTAGAATACGACAATTTCAAAATTTTTAATGCATAATGCTAATGCCGACCAATCAGAAGAGTAAATGTTGATGTCCGATAGCTTGATTCCAGCAATATTCACGAGTGTCAAATTCACGTTTGACATTTGATATTTTTTTTAAAATTTTTGTCACATTGTCTTTCAACTTTATTTACATTTAAACTAATACAACTATAACTAAGCCATTACTAATAAGTTACATTCCGTAACCCAGCGGGCGGGCGTCGCCCCAAAACTAAAACACTACATGTTCAAAAACAAAACACGTCTGCCCGACGCGACGAACCCCATGGCTCTCTTACATGTTAACTCTCACGAGTATCTAATCCGACTATCTTTAAAAACAAAACGCTATCTTCAGGACAGGATGATCTTAGGGGTACGGGGTGCATAGGCTAGGGCATTCCAAAGTCACGCACGTATACATAATAATTTCCAGACTTAATTATCAACAAATAAATGTCGTGACTGTCATAATACAAAAAGAATTTCTAAACTGAATTTTGACATTTATAACTTAAACAGATAAACAGAGTTAAAATATGATTATCGAAACTATAATTCAGAAGAGTTTATAAAAAGTTATTTATCTGTTATTGCGCTTACCCTCGTCTTATTACATAAGTGTCCGTCATTTTGTCCAGCATTGATATGTGCCCGTTATTGTACGCCATTATTTCTTTTCGTTTTTAAAGAATAAAATAATGTTTTAGGAAATTAGTTGACTTAACTCCCTATTTTTTTTTTAGTTTTACTCAGTATCAAGGTTCATCATTGCTAATTTCCTAATTTAGTTCTCAAAATTGTGTAAAGTTTTTTTGTATTTTAAAAAATATACTTAAAAATAACAAAATTATTATCTTTAATTGTATTTTTGTTGTTTCAGTAGCCATTGTTTTTCTATAAATGTAATAATTGTTAAATTTTTAATGTTTAAAACAAATGAACATAGATGAGAGACATATAGTTGAAGAGCTAAAAAAAATCTTTTCAATGAAAGAAAATAAAAAAGTATTCAGTATTATTTACATTTGGAAGTTATTCCGAAAAATAAAACTGCAAAATTTGCATTTTCGCCCATATCAACTTATCTAGTGAGCCATACAGGGTGTCTCACAACTCGCACCCCAGAGCGAATGAAGGAACACGAGACTGCACTCGGATGTGTAATTTCGAAGAAAAAAAAAATCTAGCTTAAAAGATATTCGAGAAAAGACGTTTTAAAATTGACCAATCAGAGACCTATACCTTTAACGTGTGTTTGCCGTAATTTTACGTTACTAGGGTTTTATACAAATCAAATCTTCTTTAAAATGTGTGGGCGACTGTAGTTTTCGAAAAATGTCAGTGTCGAATTAAATTTGACAAGGTGAATAAAAAAGGCAAATTCTCACCAATTCAGCCGCTGATTAATAATATTTTCGTTTAACATATTTTACACAGCTGCTACAACACGTTGCACTGTACGATATAAATGATGATCTCGGATGACACCTTCGCCAACCTAAATTTGTTGACAGTGAAAAGTCAACTCTAAAGTGTCAAAATTACAGTAAGTCAAACAAATTTTGTAACTCACAAGTAGTATTTTTAAATCCCTAGCAACCAGTTTTATTTTGTAATAATATCATCACACTTCAAGATATCCTTCCGGGATTGGTGGATTAAAAAGTCTTGTAACTCCGTTATGCAAGCAGCCGCAAATTATTTTCTTCTATTTGTTGGCAACCTATTGTCGTCGGCAAGTGTCAGTTTCGCCTGGGGCGCGAGTTGTGAGACATCCTGTATATTTTCTCTAATAACGATACAACAATTAAAAGTTCTTCGAATGGTGCAACATTCAACTAAATTAATCGACTTATTACTTTTAAGGCAAAAATACGAGTAAATATGGTCATAGTACTTTTTTTTCGTCAAATTTCCGATATCCAGCATTGACTTCAATGAGATCTGGTCACTTTATTTTAATCCAAGTTTAACCGCAATGTCTGTGCAAATTTTATTTTTAATTGTGTAATTTCTGTAATCTTTGTGTCGAATTGCAGAAACATGACGTTTTATTATTCACTAATAATTTATACGCTTATATGTTTGTTTTAGTGTTTCCAGATTGTTAGGTTTGAAAATAAATTAATTGACTTAATTTTTCCAAATTACTTATGCCAGTTTGACGAATTCCCTAACGTTTGCACTATTCCGTCCCGTCTCATATAAATTAAAACCAGAAAATGTTCCATGTAAGCTGATGCCCGGTAAGGGTCCTCTACAGCAGAAATATATCATTACCGAAATCATTGAATAAAAGAAGTTTGTTACACTCAGTAATAGGGTGACTAGATTTATAAATTACTAAACCGGGACATTTTTCAGAGAATTGTAAAACCAGTTGGGGCTCGTTCACCAAAACTTTGGTTGGTGAGGAAATGTATGCAGAAAAAATCTGATGTGGACACCACACGACTTCCTTGTACGCAATATCAATATGAAGATGAAGTATAGACTCAATTATAAAATTGCACGTGTTTGACGTAATTTGACATTAACATCTATTTTTTTATTTTTTGTTATTTTTTGTCCTAATCAAATCCATAGCAAGCTTCATTACAAAAACCAAAAAGTATATAAGTTTTAAATTTACATATCTCGCTTATACAAAGGGCTAATTTAGTAATACTTGATGTGCTAGACGCAGAATTCAATTCTCTAAAACTCTTATTTGAAGCATTTATTTCTAAAATCAAAATGAAACCATTTTATTCCAGAAAAACTGTTAACAACTTCAGGTAATGTATCACTTCCGGTTAGCCTGTTTTAACCAAAATCTGCTATGTTATTCCAATTAATATAAAAGTCTTATATACCAAATTTGAAACGTTTTGGATTATATTTTAATATAGTTTTTCATTAAAATTTATTATAAGCTTCAAATAAAGTACCATTTCTGGAAATTATGTAATGACCAAAAAGGGAGGTGCACAACTAGATGTTATAGAAGTCCTAAATACAAAATTTCAACTTTCTACGGCTTACCGTTTTTTGAGTTATGCGAGATACGTACGTACGTACGTACGTACAGACGTCACGACGAAATTAGTCAGAATGGATTCAGGGATGGTGAAAATGGATATTTCCGTTGAAATCTCAAAACCGAAATTTTTCGCGATTACAATACTTCCTTTACTTCGTACAAGGAAGTAAAAAAGCGCCGCAGGCGAAATTTATTTTTCATTCAAGGTCAAATGCCTTAATATTGAAAGTTACTTTTTTCAAGGGATGTGAAGCTGCATGTTTTTCTCCTTTCATGTATAAAAATAAATTGCCAGGTCACAGAAGATTTAAGAAAAGAGAATATATTTAACGGATTGTTGACTTAAATAAAAATAATAGTTATACATATAATTGAATATGTTCTTACTCATAAATTAAAGTAAAAACATCCCCAAAACCCATACGTTTCGTAAGCACAGTACCATATAGACTTACACAACTGTGAAACTCACGCACGCTTTACTTTACTTTAAAATGCAACGAATAAAAATTAGAATATATCAAGCAATTAGAAATTTAGTAATAAAATAAATATTACAAACGTCGAAAGATAATATAATTAATAAATTTTGGAGTCGGGCATGAAAACCGGGACAATTACGTGTCCCGACGATGTTCATCGGGACACCGGGACATACAACAGGGACGAATCCCGGAAAACCGGGACGTCTGGATACCGATTCTTGAAATATGAGAATTTTCTCACAAGGTGACATAAAATTTCATCTCACTCTCATCTCATTTCATATTTTCTCACTTTTTTAATTCCCGAAACAAAGTGAAATATATTTCACCTATCTAAATGGCCACGATTTAGCAAGTGAAAAATTTGACATAAAAGTGTGATTTTTGACATTGACATTACTACATTGCACTCTTCTTTGATTACCTTTACATATTTTCCGTGATATTCTTATTTTCACTTTAGCTGGTATTGATAATGTTGCCATACGCAACTACTTTTTCTAAATTTATTGAATTTTGAGTCCATCCATAGGTCTCTGTAGTCCGAGTCCGTAGTGTAGTGGTCTGTGTTAGGCAGCCCGCGGGCCAAATTTTTTCCGCCCCCTATGCTTACGAGTGACTAACGTACAGCTAATTTTTCTATATTAACTATTTATTATTATTGCCGTAATCGAACGTCTACAAATAAAATGTGTCTTACTACGTATAAACGTATTTGTATTGTATAAGTATATGTAAAATATTTAAATCGGGCTGTAGTTATAATAGCTAAATGTATGTCATTTTCCACACCAAGCTGAATATCCACAAATAAAAAACGTAAAGTTTTTTTTTGTTGGTATTCCTAATGCTGATCTATAACTTGGTTGGTTGATTTAAATTGTCACTCAAGCGATCCACTAAATGTTTATTCAGCCGAAATAATATTTCAAAAATTTGGTTCGAAAAGTAATTTCTGTATTTTCCAAATGCTATAAAGCAGCAGCTACTTCTCTTTCGTCAACCATGATATTTGTAATAATTTTATTTATTATATTAATTAATATAATTTATTATTAAGTCAAATTTCTGTATAACATAAGCGAGTGACATTGATTCTCACCACCAAAAAGGTGGGGAGATAATTTTCACGTAGTGAGATGAAATGTGAAGTAGTGAGACAACAAAATTATTTCAAGAATTAAAGAAAAAATCTCACTACGTGACATACAAGTCACGTGACGTTTTTTCTCACTTCTGTCAAATCTCACTGACATCTCATTTTTCAAGAATTGCCCCCCTGGTCACCCTACTCAGTAAGGAAATGAGTAATAAGCCGTGATGATATATTCATATATGTATAATTTATATTTATTTATTCTCTGTCTTATATGTCCGTTTGTTTGTTTGTTTTCCAGCGGCATACTTCTGGGCCGGAACAACACGGTCCCCCGGAGCTGCAGGTTTCCGGGTACGAGATGAAAACGGCTCCGGAGCTGTTTTGAAGCGCTACAGACGGAAGAGCATCACTCTAACACTTCCGGACGGCAAGACACTGAACAACATCAAGTGGTTCAGCGTTTGGTGTGAGGAATTTGCCGTAAGTCAACATATTTTTATTTAAAATGTATAGTATTAAACATTCTTCATACAAGAAATATGTGATTAGAATATTGATAATATCTTTTCTCTATTTTGGTTCTTTAATATATACTTTATGAAACCCATTTGGATGTCATAAAGTACTTCTTTATGACATCCAAATAAGTTTCATAAAGTACATATTAAACAACCGAAATTGAAATTCCTGGACATGAAATAACGTACATTTTTTGTCCCCTTAGAAAACTCGCGGCAAGCCGCTCGTTTCTAAGAATGACGCGCGCGCTAATAGTTATTTGTATATCAAGACCGCGAAATCACTCTTTAGCGTACCGAGAGAAAAATTGTCGCCGAGGCCGCTTGCGGCCGAGGCAAGGCAATCTCGAGGGCGCTAAAGGATTTCGCGGACAATGTGTACACAATATTTTTTGTGCAACCGTAAAAAATATGTAATTACAAATTTTATTAATTTTAAACAGTTTCAATGTAAATAGAAAGTTAGCTTTCAAGGTGGCTATGGGATTAACATTTGATAAACAAAACCATGCAATTCTCAAGTGTCAAAATGGTTGTTTACCTAATTTCGCGGCCTCTACCATGACAACGGTCGCGAAATTGAATTACGCGGCCTGTATTGTGGCTGCGAAATGCTTATTTCGCATCCGGTTGCACCAAAAATCATATCTTATGAAACTTGTAACTTAATGTACTATTCTATTTTGGTCTGTAACAAAGTTATTACAGCACCCAAAAGAGGTCGTCAATAGCTCATTTGAGTGTTGAAATAGATAAGTACAATTTATTTTTTTAAATTTGGTGGCTATGAATGTCAAAAAATATCAGATTTCAAATCTCACTAAATACACGAACACAAACGATTGTTAAGAATTTGACATATTGAAAATGATAGTGTCACCAACTGACACCAAATTCCCTAAATTTTGAAATTACGATTTTTTATTTAAAAGTGGCATAAAAGGCACAAAATAAATAAATTGGATAGGTATAGAACTCATTTCAAAATTGTTGATTTTTTTTGTCCGCTCTGCCTCGTGTCGTTTCCTTCTCAGAAAATAAAATCACAATTATGACATTCGTTCTTTATTATACATAGGTACTATCATAGGCGCCGACTTGTAGGGTGCATGGGGTCAAGTGCACCCGGCAAAAGTATAGATTTGCACCCGACAAATTTATATCCAATAAAACATTTTATATCATATTTATATTAATGTAATTCACCTTATTTTTTTTTGTTACTAATTGATTAATATAGTTACATGTTTTCTCAGTTATAAATTTTTAAAATTATTTTAATTTTTGCACTTAATAAGTAACGCTATTTTAAATTTACGATTTTCTATGAAATGGCACGATAGTCGGGTAGATGAGTAGGTCACGTGTTTGCTCGCACCCAATAATCTGAACGCAGTGTGTTTCGTTCTTTATTTCGCATGCTTTCTTCATAAAATTTGGAAGAAAAATGTACGAGTTTATTTATCTGGATCTGGGATTTCTATACATATAATAACAAGTAAACGTATGACATAAAATATTCTACTTCTTTGTATCACCCTTACAGAGTTATTAAAAAATAGCCATTTTTTACTTCCTTGTACAAAGTAAAGCCGTACAAAGTTGAAATTTTGTATTTAGGACTTCTATAACATCTAGTTGTGCACCTCCCTTTTTGGTCATTACATAATTTCCAGAAAAGGTACTTTATTTGAAGCCCATAATAGATTTTAATGAAAAACTATATTAAAATATAATCCAAAACTTTTCAAATTTGGTATATAAGACTTTTATATCAATTGGAATAACATAGCAGAATTTGGTTATAACAGGCTAACCGGAAGTGATATATTACCTGAAGTTGTTAACAGTTTTTCTTGAATGAAATGGTTTCATTTTGATTTTAGAAATAAATGCTTCAAATAAGAATTTTAGAGAATTAAATTCTGCGTCTAGCACATCAAGTATTATTAAATTAGCCCTTTGTATATCTTCATATTGGTCTTGCGTACAAGGAAGTTGTGTGGTGTCCACATCAGATTTTTTACTATTAATTTTAGATCTATAGTTTAAATTGCAAAGTTAGTGGCGAAGTAAAATGTCACTTTTTGGTACAAAAAGGTTCTATGTTAGTTTAAGGATTAAGAAAATAATATTTATATTTAAATTTAATTTTACAATCTTTTACTTTAATCCAATTGTTCGAAAAAAAAAGTAATACTTTTAGGGCCGGTATTTCCATCTTCGCATAAAGTACTGGATAACTTATCTGTCGGATAAATGAACAATATCGCATCAAAACATGGCATTCAATATAATATACTTCATTTGTGCTTTAATTTCGATGCGATATTTTATCATTTATCTGCCGAATAGTTATCCTGAACTTTATCCGGAGATGGAAATACTGGCCCTTAATAATATTTCCTCAAACAAAGTAGCACAAATGTCATGGCAAACTAATAATAGATACAAAATTAGGTATAAAAATGTCTAAAATCACCTAAAATAATAAATAATAAAAAAATTTCAAAAAATAAATATGCCGGTCAGCATTCTGTAGGGTAGGTATATGTACCTATAATCTCATTTTTGTGTTCGGTGAGTGCACCCGACAAAATTTTTCAAAGTCGGCGCCTATGGGTACTATTATTTACTATAAAGTAATTACAACTTAAATGTGTTTGCATTGTAAATAGATTAAAGATTAGAAGAATAATAATGAGAAATTTCTACTAAATTCTATGGAAATATGAGACAATACTCTACGCTAAAGGCCTGTGTCCACGATGCTAGAAATCGTTCCGAGTTCTCGATAATTTTTTTTATCTTAAACATTAAACTTGTATGACTACAGATGTCAGGTTGGTCGAATTTATGAAGTTAGTTTCAGCCATTTCTACCATTACTAAAAACTAATAAAAATAAAAATTATCCCGGTAGTAAGTAAATTAAATTTTTACAACGAATATATTAATTTACTTATAAGTAATTATTTATAATCAATATCAAAAATGAGTAGAATTATGTAATATTTTATAACCTTATCATTCTCAAGCTTAACATCAAATGTCAAGATTTAAAATTGGTAACAGTTAAATGAAATTAGCAACTTGTACGAAAAAATGGGACAGAACGCATTTTTCCATTCTAGTTTTCAATTCGATTTTTGCGTCCGAGTTGGTAGTGTCCACAATTGGAGATATCGAATTGCAAACTATATCCGAGAACTCGGATCGATTTCTGGGATCGTGGACACAGGCCTTAACAGAATGTGCAGAGCTTGTGGATACAATATACAATGCCTAATGGAATTAATGCTACAATTTTAAACAAATATGTACATCTTACAGATCTATAAATCTGTAAAAAACTGACAAAAATGCATCTATTTTTGTTTGCGATTTTGGTCATTATTTACAGGTTTAAAGATATGTAATACTTACAGATATGTACAAAATCGCAGCATTAAGCTGTTATTACATTGTTATTACTATTAAAGGCGACATAACCCAATATTAAATAGCGGAATATTTGAATAACATTATTCAGTTTTTGTGTTCAAAATCTATATTTTAAACTAGTCCAAAAATTTTTTCAAAAATTTCTCACCATTTGTGAAGGTTTTATATAATTTGTTGAAAATGTAAACCGGCTGAACTGTTATGAGCCAAGGCTTGTAAGCATAAACTATCTGAACAAGAAAATTAAAATAAATAGAGTTACTTGAAATTATGAGTAACATATTTGTATATTAAGCGATTTATATGTGATTAGGATATAAATCGATTATTTCTAAATTAATTTCGTATCTTGTATATAAATTAATTTCTTCAAGGTAGTGGCAAATCTGTTAAAGAACTTTCGAAGCTTATTTTAAAATTTATTTCATCCTTTACTGCTTGAAAACTTTATTAGATGCAGCATCACATATGTACCTTGACATTTTATATAATTAATTGCATGTTAGGAAACATATGATTGAAATAATTTTCAACATTCAAACTTACATTAAATTAAAATTATATTTCCGTTTAATATTACGACTTGATTCACATTAGCGATACGATGACGATATGATAGAATTAGTGAAGGTAGATTTTTATGCTTATACAGAATATTTTCTTTAAAACAACCAGTGATTTTTTGAGTGAACTAATAACTTTAGAGAAAAATGTTATACAGGGTGGTGACTTGGACGACGCAGCATAGGGGTTTCAATGGTAAAGTCTTAATGTGCAGTTATTTGCTCCCCAAATTATTTTAGAACAAAATTGTATTTAGGTTTTTGCTACAGGAAAAAATACTGCATCCGAATATGCTAATGTTAATAATTTTTCAATTTCCGGAGCCGTAAAAATAGTCGAAAACAATAATAACATTTTTACAAAAATTTGTTATGCACAATACACAGACGAAAATGCTGTAAAAAATTTCATTAAAAAATGTTTGGGCAGGAACAATAAATGAATGACTAATTATTGTACCTCGTTTAAATACACAAGAGTTTGTACTTACATTTTTTGAATAATGTATTTAAACTATTATGATATGTCGACGATAAATAATCATCTCATAACCTAATAACTATGCTTTTGCTCTTCCTCGTTCCTCCTTGTCTACCTCTATTCACAGATGATTAAAAGCCTGGTTTAATACACAACTTTATAATTTTGTTATCCAAAATTTAAATTTCTTTATTTTAAAAATTGTACTATTACGAATTAATTAATAATAAATGTTATTTCCGTTGATTCGTTTATTAATTACTGGATCCCACTTGAATACGGCAGCAGCCATTTTGTTCTCCATGGGCGGGTAACGAAATATGCAGCAAATCTTTAAAGAATTTTAACTCAAAATCTAAAAGACTTAGAAAAAAAAGTTATTAAGAAATATTGTTGCTCTCGTCGAGTTACATTACTGGTTAAATTTAGTGCACTTATTTCATTTACAGCCTGTATAATTTTAATAATAGTTATATTATTTTGGAATGAAAAGGTCAATACATTTTATAAGTGTAACCATGACTAGTCTATGAGGTATTATACGACGTACTTGCCCTGAGATCTGCTGGTAGTTACGTTTCCATCACTACCAATACCATTTGATTCATACGAACATCAAACTGTGACGTGAGGGTCAAGTGAGAAAAATTGGTGTTTAAATAATTTGTCAATCCGTTAGATAGAAACATTTTCTTATATCTGCGATATAATAGTAATTTATGTACCAAGGGCGTTACGATGATGATAATGCCAGGAGGGCGACGAGGATCTAGCCCGAGGGATAGATGTCGCCCGATTTTATGTCTCACTAGATTATGTGAAATAAGTTTTCATTTATAATAATTTTGATTACAATAATGCTTAAGCTATGACGTTGCTAAGGATGTTGTTTAATTGTTTTGTTTATTATCACCATTTATTTATTTTTAAAACACCAACGTTTTAAATCGTTGGAGATGGTGGAATGGTTGAATTTGATGTTTCGGAAGATATTTTGTCGAAACAGTGCAAAGAATTTATTTTGAATGTTTCTGTATACTTTGAGGAAGACAAACGTATAAATGATCTTCTAATTATTCCATTCTCGTCTGTAGAAGATGAAGTATTATATTTTGAGGTTCGTTATCACATGACAGATCTCAGTTCTTTATTTCTTATGCACTTATTTGTGAATATTATTACATTTTAGAGAGCTTATACTGCTTTGGATGTGTCACATGTGACGGTAAATAATATCAAAAATGAATTCAAACGTGGATATCGTCCCCAAAAAAATTAGTGATCCGTCAGCTGTCAAAAATGAATGCGAAACATTACAGTCTGCAATTCGACGGACTTATTTCATGTGTGGTGAAAGTAAATGGCTTTTTAAGGTTTTTTTGATAATCAATTTTAAGTATTATAATTAAATTAAAATTGATTTCTGTGTTGTGCTTTCAAAACTGTTTTCTTATATTAATTGTTGTAATCAATTATTGTATTAATTGTTGTAATCAATCCTTATTATTATTGTAATGAAATGTAATTAAAAAGAAAATAAATTCATTATATACCGTTCATATTATTTTTAATTTAAAGTCCATAAACGATGATCGGATTATAATGAGGGAATAACGAAATATTATGCCCTCCCATTATGCCCCGGTTGTTATAGATATGTTTATGTACACCGTATCCTAGCAATAAACAGTTCATAATACTTTAGTGAGACATAAATATTGTATAGGTTGTATAACAACTATTTCGAGAAATATGGTAAAAATTTAGAAATAATGTTACAATATTGAAATAGCCTAGTAGTAGAGCCAATTTTAATAGAGCTATCAAGTAAAATTAATCAAATTAAAGGTTATAACTCAATGATTTATTTCGAAAATTATTGATTTAAAAAGAGAATGATTGTGAATAAAATAGTATACATAGGTATCTTGATGTTCTTACATTAACCCACAAAATTATTTCACTTATGTGGTTAAGTGAATGTCAAAAGAATGTTTGAAATTTTATGGAAATCAAAGTTGGCATCTATTCATAATTATCATTTAGTGTTTGTATTCTTGGAAGTCATGTTTCTTGATAACGATATCCCAAGGAAATTGCTTATACGAACAAAAAGCGGATAGGAGAGAAAGATATCTTCCACTTCTAGTCGATGTTTTTCACTAACAATATGTTACAATTTCCTGCGACACAGGTAGTTATGAAAGATATTAAATTACATTCAGATATAATAAGACAAATTTTTATTTTCCTATTATACGCAACAGTAAATTTCAATGATTTCTCTATTATTAAAAAAAAAATATTGATCTAGAATCTAAATTAATATTGTTTCACTATTTACACGGTATAAAAAGAAAAGTCTAGTCTAGATAGATTAAATTAGAGATACAATATTTATAACAAAAAATATGTGACGCACGATTAACTGCGGCTTTTCGATGAAAAGAATACAAGTTTTTATATTAACAAAAGTTCAAAGATTCTTCAAATTGACAAGTAACTACATAACTTAATAAAATTTAAAATGTACTTTTATTCACAATCGGTTAGTAATAGGGCCATTTCTGAGCTGACTTTAAAAAATAGAGGTTGGAACAACTGTCGAACCTTAGGGCGGGAAGATGCCATATCCCGACCTTAGGGCTATTTTCCGCCCTGCCCTGAGGGATCAGTGCATATGAGTGATAAGTATGTAAACATTTTATGTACAGGTGTCTCATTTTCGATGTTTTTTAAGGTATCTCGGGTAATATTAATGATAGATCAAAACCGTTTGCACATTCCAGGGTCAACTTTTCCAGAAAAGTTTAATAGTCATCACAGGAATTTTCGATCTTCTTTTGTTTCTGAGCTGCAGGCAAAAACTCGTTTTTCGTTCATTTTGAAAATATATCATATCTTATTTATTATGATAGTTAGAGAAAAATTGTTTGTACAAATTTTTTACTGTTTTTTAGATAGAATAAAATGGCGTAATTAGATTTTTTGAAAACTTAATAATTCTCGAGATATAACACAAACTTATGATTTTTTAAATGGGAACCTATGTTGAAAATAGTCTTGTCTTTTTGCATAATTTATAAAGTTTTCAATAATATATAACAAGTCTACATTCTTTTGTTTTAAACATTAATAAAAGACGAATTATTAATTTATTGGGGTGAAAATAATGGAAATTATTAAGAAACATATGAAAAAAAAATTATTACAGATCATCATTTGTTTATTTTGATTCTATATCTATTAATTGTGTTCTCAAAATTATTCTTAACCAATTATTTTCGGATTAGTTAAATTACTATTTATCTACGTTATAGTTGGCTTTGACACAATCACAATCCGAAAAAAGCTGTTTAATATGCCCTTGAAATAAATAAATTGAAAAAATGAGTAAAGCTGAAACAAATCCTATTAGAAATATGCATTTATATTACGTATGCTAAAGATCATGAGATATGTTTTTTTGCAACCTCGCTGAAAAGTCTCATATGGATCTTGGTTAGCTATATTCGCCTTCGGCAGTAATGAAATACTTTCCTCCGCGGTTAGTAATATGATCTATAATACCTATTTTTACGATTTAAATAAATATATATTCGATCACAAATCATGGTTATCATAGTAGATTAGGGCTAACTTTGTACTTATATTTATAGTTGTATTTATGGTACATCTAATTTTTATTCGAAATTAGTGGTCATAAATTACGCATATCACTTTTTGTTGCAATTATTGTACAATGAAGTTTTACCTCCCGCTACACTTGATAAGGAAGGCGTGTTAAAAATTTTCACGATGATGATGATATATACAGAGAATTTATTTTAAAATGCAACATAGTACATCACTTCCATGGTTACACACTACTGCAAAAAATGACAGCAATGTAATATTTGTCCATTTTAAAATGCAACATTATAAATAGTACTGCAGCACAGAAGATACCTCCAGAACACGTCACATATGGTGTCAATTCTTTTTATGACCGAACAGATAGGATATTGCCTCAGTGTGAATGGGGGTATTCTTGAACATTTATTACATTGAATTTATGAATTTTTGTAAGACGAGGTTTGTTAAGATGTGCTACATTAAAGTTTTGATTTTTTGTTAATCATATGTAGGCTAATTTATTGGAAATTAGTACTGATAATACATAACTACAAATTTTGTATGTTGCATTCTAAAATGGACAAATTTTACATTGCTGTCATTTTTGACAGTAGTGTGTAACCATGGAAGTGATTGACCATACGTTGCATGTTATTTTATTTTATAAAAATTTAAGATTATTAAATTTTCTATAGGTTTGCATTAATACTTTTTCTATATATTTTACACACATAAACACAACTCCTTGTTTGCACAGTTCATATCTCAAATATAGAGTACGTACACGTCACGTTGACAACCATATCAAAATCAGCTGAGTGGAAGAATTTTATTTTTTGGAATCAAGGTATATTCGCAGGGTCCGTATCTGACGTGTGCTATGATTCTGACGTTTCATTATAAAAGTAATTTTTGTGTGGCTAATGCATTAAATAATAATAATAATATTTATTTATTCAAAATAGCACAATCGTACAAGAATAAGTCACAGAATTATGTTGCATAATTAACAAAAAAATTCATTAATATTGTAGCATGCTTTATCTAACAGAAATAGTTTTAGTGATTGTTTATATTTGGTCATTGGTAAATCTTTAACATTTTTAGGTACATTATTATAAATTTTTATGAGATTATTTAGAACTCCTTGGTGAATAACGGATAGATTACTTCGCATGATATTAAATTCATTTTTAGTTCTCGTATTGTACTTGTGTATCCTCAACATATCTTCAAACAGATTTTCAAATTTTTTGACAAAAATGGTAGCTTCTAGAATATATAAACTCGGTAAAGTTAATATCTTGTATTTTTTAAATAAGTTTACACAATGTTCTCGAGGGCTAACTTCACTAATTATACGAACACATTTTTTTTGAATTTTAAAAATATCTTGAGCATTATGAGTAGAGCCCCAGAAAATAATTCCATACATAAGGTTTGATTGTATGTAGCAATAATAGATGTTGAGCAAAGTTTCAGTGCTAACTAATGTTTTTAGGTATCTCAATATGTAGACATATTTATTAATTTTTTTATAACAAATCTACTAAATTAAAATCATATGGCACCTAAAATGAACTCTATATAATATAATAAATTACTTCAAATATCAAAAATGTGTCATATGTCAATCGCATAGTAGCAAAAAGGCGTTTTTTATTCAGACCGTTTACCTCCGGTTACATGGTAGTCGCATTTTATTCAGCATACCGGTTACTTGCGGTTACGTCAAACATGTAACCGCGGTATGCTGGGCGGTTACATGTCAGGTTACTATTGCTATCCTTTTCTAGCTGTCAAAACGCTGACATTTTAGCAGTTAGGCAATTTTCAGTAAATGTAAAAATGAAATGTGTGACATTTTTTGTCAACTTATTTTGTATTAGATCAATACGCCTTAAATTAAATATATCACACTATGAACACGATAAATATTCGGCAAATGTCAAATAATTAATTTGACAGAAACGTTTGTAGTAACCTGGCATTTTTTATTCACACCGGTTACGTGCGGTTAACCATATATACACGATTATTCACGAATGACTATTCAAGATCATTTGTTCTAAGAAAGAATACACATCACTTTATAGCAGTAGCTTAGCAACATTTTGTATTAGAAAGAGAAAGATTTTTGACCTATGTCTATTTAATTTATGTGGTGTGACAGATATACGTAAATAGTGGCATTACTTTCTAACACACTATAAATAATAATGACATATGTCGTAGAATTGCAGATACCTAATTATTTACTACACTGCCCTCTGTGCTAATATTTACCCAGTGGCGTTGACGTTTAAATCAAATTATTATTCCTTGGTTTATAAGTTAAGTCAATGTTTTTGTATTTTGCAAAAACATAAGTGAAGAACATAAATCTTTCAGAAAGACATTATTTAGAAAAAAAAACATAATTTTCAAATGAATTATTCTTATTTTTTCAGTTAAAATGTGTCCATAAATATTTAATGTTGCACGCCTATGCATACGGAATACAATGAATTTATCTGCAAGTAATATATCATACGGCTCACAAATGACCTTGAATAGTCATCTTTCGTGAAATAGTTATTAACGTCATAAGGCTGATATGTAGCAAATAACAGATGAGGTTGAATGTTGTAAAATCGAGGCGATAGCCGAGATTTTATAATCAACCGTGTCTGTTATTTGTATATTAGCCGCGTGACGTTCAGTATTTTTCATAATAACATAAAATATCTTCTTAAAATTCTATTTTCTACGGCACGTTGACAGGTGACAGCTCTTCATGACAATTTCATGACGCTGCGATTTTTTTTTTTTGAACACATGATTTTAAAAAATTGTACTGTTATAAAAAATAACGGCCGTGGTTGTTCTGATTCATATATCGGTTGAGCATACAGTACTGTTAAAGCACATTTAACAGTATGGTATTATGAAAAATAGTTTAACCCGGTTACATGAATAAAAAACGGCTTTACACTCAGCTGATTTTGACATATGGCTGTCAACGTGATGTGCACATACTTTATAAATGTCACTCTCAAAGAACTAATCATTTCAAATTAATAATAGTAACGTTTCAAAAAGAAAGTAGTAGTAACCATAGTTATATGGAATGGAACTTAATATAGTTTCCAGCATAACTAAATATGTAAGTATGCATATTTAAATTAATAAAAATTAAATAGCGGGAGGTATTGTGTTGGCCACATCAGATTTTTAAAAATAAAGAACACTGTTTCTACTATTTATTTTTATTTTACAGGTTAATTTTGGCGACGTCAAAATCCCTCGCAATTTTGACTACCCGAAACCCCAGAAAATCGGCGCTTTGCAAGGTGTCCACGCAGTTTCTTCCGATAACATCGTCATCGTAGACGCTCAGACACTTCTTATACCTAATTTCTCGTACGATGGCGAGGCTCCAGGTATGTAATGTACACATTCATTAGCTATATTTATACATCTATGACTCGTATTTGATTACTATCTATATCTATATGATTTGTTTTCTTGCATTTGCGCTTAAGAATGCTATAAATGTGGCAATGAACTCATTTCTATCTTGCTAATAAATACAACATAAGTTGACTTTTCATTCATCACTATATATGACCTTATAAATAAACCAGTTGGCAAAATATATTCAATATTATTAATTAATCATATATTTATTTATAAACACTGTATTTTTATTTAATCGTTTATTTGTTGGTGAAAGTCAGGAATATATTAATAATGATCAAATATATTAGTAAAGAAACTTTCGATAATGTTAACGATGTATTCTATTGTATATTAAAATTACATATTAAGTTCCGCATTAGCATTTGAACTTCTTTTATCATTTAAAAATTGAAAGCATGTGTTATTATTTATAATTTATTTATATAGGGATTTTCAAATAAGAAAACGCTAACTAGGAGCGAATATTAGAACTTCAAACAGTGGTATAGTTTGTGTCAAGATAAATGCACATTGACTTTTACGCCCATCACAGCATGTATTTGCTTAAAAGATTTGCAAGGGTAAGCACACAGAGAGGTATCCACAATTTTTCCAAATTACCAAATTTAAAACAGTAACCACAAATCAGATATTAAAATTAATAATAAAATTACTACAGTTTATTATTCAATAATTTATTTATATATATTTTTACATTATACAAATCTTAAAATATGTTCCCCTTCAATATTAGATTATTTTCTTCCTGCGGAAAATCACTCCATGGGTGCCACATTTTACTTCAGTTGTTTACAAATGAAACAAAAATAATGTGATACAACGTTTAGCGAAATTTATTCAGTCAAAATTCATTAAAAGATTTTAACTGTATATTTCCCGGTTTTTACTGTAAATTTGGTAAACCGCCCCTGGCAGCACAGGTAAGAAAATACCCTGGAGTGATGGGTTAACCGAGCTTAAGAAGTCGAAGTCAATGTGCATTTATCTTCACACAAATTATACACATTTGACATTTATAAGAAACTAGAACTACGATATTGGGACTCGCAGAATCTGTTTGCGGCGCTGCAAGCGCATCTGTCATGGCGGCCAATAGGACATGTTAGATTTATTTACATTTTGAATGAGTACTTTGTGATCTAAAATATTGTTAATATTTCAATTCAACATGATTTTTAAGATTGTTTCGACGAATTCAGGATTAATTACTACTTATGACGTAACTCGACTTGGAACTGCAGTCTGCATTCACAAATATTAGTAAAATCCATGAAATTATACAGGGTGTAAATGAAATAAGTGCATTAAATTTGACCAGTAATATAACTCGTCGAGAGCAACAATATTTCTTAATAACTTTTTCTCGAAATCGCATATTTTTTTGCATTTTTACCACCCCGTAAATTGACGAGTCGTTCCAAATATTTTTGTAATAATTGAATGCAGTAGCAATACCTATGAAAATTTTTGTTTTAGTAATTGACAGTCCTGTCAGTTATTGCAATTAAATTTTAACATTAGTAATAAACTTGTTTATAAGATAAAATTCTGGCAAAATGCTTATGTTTATGATTAGCGGATACACAGACATTGTAATTATGAAGTTCTCAAGGTCAACAAAGTTACACGAAAATCATCCTCTTCGTAATATTCGTAAATTTATGTTGTACCACATACAATAACTTCGAAATTATCACAGTTTGATGTGTCACATATGACAATTTGGAATATTTTAAAAGAGCAACAGTTACTTCCATACCATGTGCAAAAATTTCATTGTTTCCAGCATTTCAATTTTGCGAATGAGTTGTCACATGTATTGTTCACTGATAGAGCTGGATATATTAGAGAAAGTGTCTTTAATAATGTACAATATGATTATCTGGTTACAAAAATCCTCATACTGTAAGAAGGAAAAACACTTTTCAACAAAAAATATCATTAATTGTTTGGGCGGGAATAAATTGGCGAGTCATTGGTCCTCATATAATCCCACCTCGTTTAAATTGACAAAAGTATGTACTTACATTTTTTGCATAACGAATTTAAACTATTATGATTTGCCGTGTTGACACGTTGACACACGAAAATTCATTTCAAAACCTCCATAACTAGTATGCTCTTCCCATGCTTTTACTCTATTCACCCAAGTTCAGAAACCTGTGTCAATACACAATTTTAAAATTTTGTTATCCAAATTTTAAATTTCTTTATTTTAAAAATTGTACTATTACGAATTTATTAATAATAAATATGTTTTCCGTTGATCGTATCTTAATTACTGTTTCTACAAGTATGGAACCACCACCCGACAATTTTTGTGCTGTCACAATTCAGACAGCTGAGGGCAGCCGAGATCTTGCCAGTGGCGGGTAACGAAATTTGAAACAAATCTTTAAAGAATTTTAACTCAAAAACTAGAAGATTTGGGAAAAAATATTAAGAAAAATTGTTGCTCTCGACGAGTTACATTAAATTTAATGCACTTTCATTTACACCCTGTATATACAAATAAATATATCATCATGGCATATTACCCATTGCTGCTATGTACGCAGATATTGGTAATGATGATGATATATTTGTATCGCGCGGGCGTTTACCAGGCGTCACCTCACGAGCACTCACTGCTGACGTAGAGAGTGCACCGCAGGGGTCAGATTCCCCAGATTCGCGACCAAACACTCAGGCACACGGCCACGAGACTCCATGAAATTATAAATTTTATTACATTTTGAAATCATAAACTTGTTTATCCGCCCTCAAAAACGGGAGCAATTTGGCTTTTATCGCCCGAGAGCTTGCCAAGCAACAGCTATTCAAACGTGAAAATCGTGGTTGGTAGATAAATGTCAGACAACACAATAAATTCGATAAATCACATTTTTTGAACACCGCTACTCGTAAAACTATTCGTATCCTTTCTCGCACATGTTTTTTAACTTCTATGGAACCAACTTGCCCTGGGCAGCGTCAAATTCATCCGATATTTCTTTTAAATAATCGATATTTTCCATTTTCATTTGACACTAAATTAAAATTTGTTATAAAAAAACAATATAGCCAGAAACGACAGCATCTTAAAATTCACAACGCCAGTACAACATTACCGAATATATGCCCATTGTATCCTTGAATTTCAAGCACCAAAATAAAATAAAACATTGTATGTACCACGGGCATAATCAAAAGTTTATCACACTCGGGAAAATTAAGCTCTCCGCTACTCGTCAAGCTTTAAAAATTCCCCCGTGCTATAATCTTTTGATTATGCTCTTAATACATAAATAACTATTATTTAACAGTACTGTTAATAATTGTATTAAAACTATATACCTGCAGAATTGTATTATAATTATTATTTACGAAATGCAAGGAAATATCAAATTAATTTATCAGATTATAGTTTTGCGCTATATTTAAATATGTTTTCCGTAAGATCAGTCCATTAACTTTTCCTTCTTTGCCAATTATTTTAGATATAAAATATTTCGTAAATTTTTATTGTAAAATCAAAGCGTAAGAACTTCTTTTTCTGTTGAACGAAACGAAGGTTTCTGACGTTTACATATTTGGCATGTCCTACTGGCCGCCATTAATTTAGTTCCCTAAAATTCCGCTGATGACGCATGCTATTCTGCGGGTCCCAATATGACTACAAAAACTCTATTTTACGTACTTGAATTATGAATAAAAATACTAATAAATGATAGCAATGCTACAGTTACAAATATCAACAAAAAAGAACCATTGTTTAATGCTATCAGAGTCATCTCTTGATACTTAACATTAACAATCTCAATACCACAAGTTTTTTTTTTTTTAATTATTAGTATAATACCCGTAAACGGGTGCCTTGTGAGACATACGGAATCAATTAAATTAGGTCAAAGTTGCCCCATTAGTTGACCACTTTTTTGTTGCATTTGTTTTTCTCAAAAAATGCATAGATCACTTGATCACTAGACTAACACAAAAATTCTAAGTATGAAATGATATAAAAATTTTATGTACACCGCAAGATACTTTTTTATTTTCTATCGAAAGAAAATGCTCAACTATTTATCACTATCACTGTTAGATTTCGATGATGAGGGTATCTAGCTATGCGGTCAATTTATGATTTTTGTATAGACGCTATAGTGGAAAGTTACACCATTAAAAAGAGAATTATCTTAGCTTTCCATCTATATACCATAATCTGTTGTAATAAATCTCGCAGTTCTCAGTTCATAAAACTTCAAGTAAACTAGTTAATATGTTATGAGCCAAGCTTAATATTTTACAAATGATACACGCATTATGAAATTCCAACCATGATTGAAACGTAAAGCCTTAAAGCCAAGAGCCAAGAGGGTTGTGTAGGTAAACAAACTTCTAAAATATTTTTACTTATACATCAATAAGTCATAATTATTTATTTTATTAAAAAAATGGATAAAAATATAAATGAAAGAAAAAGTTGCAGCTTGCGTTATTATTTCGTGTAAAACGCCACAAAATGGCACAGTAAAATTATAGAAAGATGCCACATCAAGGTCATCTGTGTAATGAACGAATTAACAAAGTGGCATACATTTATCTCTCTCTCAAGAAGCGTGTACGATAAGGATGGATGTTACACGCTTGTTTTTCAAAAATTCTTATTGTTTCGACTAAATTAGTACATTCCATTTCAAAACGATGCTCATTGTTGCCAATAGTTTTTCTGTAACGTAACATGATCCTGAGTTAAATTAAGTTACAGAAATCTATAAAATTAAAGAAGCTAGAAAGTTTTCCTTTGATTATCTCAAACAAAAAAAACGGACGGTTGTTTTGCCAAAAGATATTCAGAAATTAATAATTCCAACCATAAATAGATTGTGGAACTTTCACTATCTTCTATTCTTATCACAGAAAAAATATTTTTTATATATTTTATTATTTTTTAAATATTAAATATTAGATATTTTCTATTAATATTTGGATGAGAATGAATGAATTTTAGTATAATAAACACTATACTCTATCCGTTTTAACTATAGAGTGGTGGGAAGATAGTTGCAGTTTGATCTTGTATTTTGATTGGATAATATCCCGATATTATCCAATCAAACAACAAGATCAAACTGCACCTATCTTCTCACCACTCTATAGTTAAAACAGATAGGCTCATGCCACGAGCACGGTTTTAACTAAAACGCTGTTTTAAGAAATGTCAAATTTCATTATTTAGTATTAATAATAAATAATAACAAATTTATCAAAATATGATTTTAAAGCAGAACATAGTTTGTATTCAAACAAATATTTTTAAAGAATCGTTGAATTTGGCATTTCTTAAAACAGTGTTTTAGTTGAAACCGTGCTCGTGGTACGAGCCATGAGTGTAAATTCGTTAAAGGATAAAGCTGCGTTCAGAGCTACTGATTTATAAATTACAATTAGTAATAGTAATCGATTGGAGCGTCTTAAAACTACCGGTTTTAAATCTGAAATAGCGTTTAGAATTAGCACTGCTGAGTGAAAGTGACATCTATTGAAAAATCGGAAAAACAATCTATATAAATAATAAAATTAAATGATTTTTATTAAACAATTGTAAATAGAGTAGTATTTGTTGTTTGAACACTATAATTGACGGATAAAAATATTTCGGATCATAATATTTTCTGTGGAAAAGTAATTCCTTGACTGGATTTGGAGTAAAATAATTCTGGGATGCAGTCATGTAATTTTTATTATTATTTACTTCGACGTTCATCCTCAAAAAATAATTATTTCTTCCTGAGGATGATCCTGGTAAGATCGAAACGTCGAAGTAAATAATAATAAAAATTACATGACTGCATCCCAGAATTATTTTACTCCATAATATTTTCTATTGTGATAAAAATGAAGCTAGAAATGAATGACATTCTGTAAAAAGAGACAAATATAGGTACATGTGATTCTTCGCCTTTCTATATTCTTATGTATTACAATATCCTGCATCATATACTACATAAAACAGATTATATGAGCTATGCCGTTTGACGTTTCTGATAGAAAGAGACAAGATGCTATATTTGTCGCACTAATTGTAAAAGAAAAGTTTGGGGTTTGTATACTTACCACTTATGACTTACACTTAATTTTGTCGCTGTGAACGCTAGCGTTGTTTGCCATAAGTCAAAGTGTTTGTATTAATTGTAAGTGCTAATTGTAATTTATAATTCGGTACCTCTGAACGCAGCTTAATACTCTCACGCACACAATCGCTTTAATGTCATTTTCTGTTTCCAGACGCGAAGTTCTGGGTGGGCACCGGTTCGAAACCCTCTCCCCAAGGTCTCCGCATCCCAGACGAGAACGGTAAGACCACCCCTCTGCGTCGCTATGACCGCAAGACCGTAGTTCTCACCTTACCTGGAGATCTGACCGTCTTCGATATCGGCCATTTCGGAGTGTGGTGCGAGGCCTTCACAGTCGACTTCGGGCACGTGGTGCTCCCGCAACAACTCAACGTACCCCCCAGCTTGAAGATGCTCGGGGTGTCCCCTCAGGTAAGGAAGCCTAAGTAGAGGAGATTGTAGTGATTTAGGTGGTGGTTAGGTGCATACGTATAGATTGAATAATGGTACAAATTATTTTGTATTTTAACTAAAAGTATGAATTGCAAAACGCGATATAAAGCTACATACATAGAGATAGCTTCTAAGAAGCATTAGCACAAGCCTAAGTAAAGGGTTTTTCATTTTCAATATCCGGCCAATTCATATAGCCGTTTTGCGAAATTGAGCGCCCAGAAAACATTTCCCGCTAAACAGCGATTATTCCAACACTTAATGCGACAGATAGCGCCATCTTGTTAAAAAAATATATTGGAGATCCATATCAAGCAAAAAAGGCAACAAAAAATCATTTATCATTGTTGTATACTTCTCTCCATTGACGATCAATGCTTGACCCTCAACTGTTTCAAATAATTAAGAGCCGGTGATGCCTTCGCACCAAACACTGACTTTTCTGGCTGTAATAGGTGCTGTGAATCGTCTTCAGCTCATATACGGAAATTTTACTTATTTACAAAACCGTTCAGCCAAAAATGAGTTTCGACGCTGAAAATTATTTTTGTCCGAAATTGCAAATGACAGAACGCGAATTTACATAATCTCGCTGAATAATTTCTATGCATTATTGAACTGTGAACTTTTCCATGATTAATTGTCAAACATGAATTATTATTTCCGTCAATTCAGATGTTTAAAAATTCCTAGGGTTGCTGGATGACGGCAACTTAAAACCAGATATTGAAAAACCCTGTATATTCTCTGAAATAAATGAGTCCCTACAATATACAAAAATTAAAATAACAAATATTACAATAATTCTAACAAATTGGGTAGAAATGCTGTGTACGGTACGCGCTTATTTCCAATGTCAAGAATTCCGAATGAGGTACATAGTTCAACATGGCGGCGTTGCTATCTCAAACCAAAATGGTGACCAACAGATTGATACCGAATGATAGCAAATGTTTTGTGATTAATTACGTTACATTTATTTCGTATCGCGAAATCTATTTTTTTTGAGAAATACACCCGAATTTTAGAAATAATAAACTTAGTAGCTGTCTTTCACTAGATTTATTTTTTTCCCGCAAAATTTCTCATTATTGATTTGAGTTGCCAATTTTCTAGGCAATCTTTGTTAAAATTTAGACATTTTTCGCTTACAACTTACAAAATATACTGTAACCTAACCTTCCCTCGGGTCGTTCAATTAATTTTTTAGATAGGATTGCTTCACTGACAACTTTTCCAATCCCATAGAACTAAACTTCACGAAACTGGAACCGTTATATTCATTTTTACAGAACTGTAAATGCTATTTTTGTCTGAAAGTCTGATAATACTCCTCCTTGGATGAAACGACGATTTAATCGCAGTACCATAGCACATGGGTCAGAAAAGTCACATGACTTATCTCATTCAAAGTATCTATACAGTGTCTCACACTCTATGTTCAGTATGGAGTCTTATGGAATACCTGATTGCCATCTTTACCTGCTGCAAGTCTACAAGATAGAAAGAGCAAAATAGATGCCCAAAAAGAGATGAAATATTCTTGGTACTTTATTGAATGTATTTATGACTGGTGTACTTTTAGTGTATCTAAATTCTAAACAGATGGATGAAAAGAAAAAAAAATAATAAACTGGTCAGTTTAATAATTTACAAAAAATATAAAATAATACAAACACAAAATATAAGTTTGGTATAAAAACATAACAAGTATAAGTAAATGAAATTAATTAACATAATATACACTTTAATTAATTTAGCGTAAATAATATTAAACATTTTCGTACTTAATTTTACAATCGTTCTCAACTTGGATATAAATTCACTATGATACATATTTCCATTCTACGAAAATATATGAAATTAATACATATACAATATATAGATATAAAATGTAACAATCACAATCCATTTACCAGAAAATTTTCGGTCATTAAAAGCAAATGTACTTACCAAAACTGCAATTTACCGGCAAAATTAACACTGCGGGGAACTATGCAGCTGCAGGGGTTTCTTAATACCCAAATTACCTAATTATGGATTACAAAATCGCATTCCCTAATTGCATGATATAATAAAGAAATAGTATTTAGCTTTGTTATTTACTTTTTAAGTAAAACGATAAATTGATATTTGAATCCTTTTGTCATAAATTGTGATAAATTTCGGGTGAATAGAATAAGCCGCCACACTGAACACAGAGTATGAGACACTGTATAGTAACGGAACACCTACCGTATACAAATTGCATTTTATTTTAACCATACCATAATATGTATGTATGCCCAGTGACTATTCTACATCTACAGTGAAATTTACGAAACTACCTATGACTGTTCAGGGACCCTGGGTGACAATTAGATAATAATAATTTGATTGCTGATTGCTTACAAGTCATCTTATGCAACAATGTTAAATAGTATTACGAATGAAGTCTGAAATACACATCTCTTAACATTTCTTTGGGATGTCTCATTGGAAATGTTCGATTCAACCTAATAGCATAAAATAACCCTAAATTAACGATTTTTCATTTTTACAATTTCATTGTCCTAATTTAAATCTGTAGTATGCGCCTAACCAATTCTTTTAAGTTTTGTACATAGATACGTACGAGTATATGCACGCAGTATGGACCTCTAATGAATGTATTACATAATTATACATGCAAATAGAAAGAAAAACATATAAACTCATTCATGTATTTTATATTAATATACTAATTAAAAATTATAATCATCTGACACTAAAGTAATTATTTATGTAATATGAACTTAAATTACCGCTTTTTGTATGCGGAAATTCCGTATACGTACAAAAAACACTTTACATACAAAGTTATATATTTATAAAAAATTTACACGACCTTTAACTTAAAATGGTCTTAAATTTCATTCGAAATTATTGTTATATTGTTATTGTTATTGTAGAAAATGTAACAATTATAAATATACCTTATGTATAGTGATTATGAGTGTGAGCCTGATTGTATGGCATTTGTAGGAAATGCAAAAAAGTATTGCTTTATGAACGCAAAATAGAACAAAAAAGACTTATTTTAGTAGGTCACGGAAAACGTAATTAATTTTTGTTTTTATATTTGTTGGTCCATACTGTCCAAATATATTATACATTGCCATAAGTACATTTTTTATAAAATGGAATTTTATAAATAACAAAATTCATATCCAAAACATATGAATGTAAACAAATATAATTTATTATCTCATCTGAAATATTGTATGTACATAATTTATAGAATTTCATTTTATTAATACACTCTACCGACAGAAAGTTTGAAACAGGTTACAAATTCTAAAAATAAGCATATGAATATATGTGTATGTATGTCATCATAGTCTTGATATTAGAATATAATTACCATATTATATTGTAAACAACAATTACAACCATTGAAGTAACTCATTTATTTACATAGGTTTGTTAATCCTTTCGCTACTTTTGGTTCTATATTTTTCCAAAATTGTAGACAAACTGTACATTCTAGTTACTTGTATCAGCTAAGAACAATAGTTATTTAAAGTTCGTGCCAATAGACAAGGGAGAAGTCGGCGCAGAGGAAGATGTACAACCCAACCTAAAAAATGATAGCTTACATAACTTATGTATAAGGCGCACCAAAAACATACGACTAACCACCTCTTAACACCCCTTAATTTTCTTTGGACTTGACTGAACGAATATTGGTCTCTGTGCATTTCTTTTCTTTATTGGCACAAGGGCTGAAAGTAGCTCTTTACAGATCGGGGCTAGTGAACTATAAATATATTTTCAACCCAGAGATATACACAACATTTTGTCTACAATCAAAAAGATTAATCAATTTTTAAATGTAATATAAATAAAAATTTGGTAATTTTTTATTATCATCATATCTATGAAAAAGCGAAAATTTGCAATGTATATGTACCTAACTAGGGAAACAATACACCGGTCTGCAAAGTATCTACTTTATAGACACTTACTATTAGCAACGATCTGCAAAGAGAGCTCTGGGGACCGATTTAATAGGGTTGTTCAAAAAAATTTATATGACTTCTAAATACTAAAGATATTGTTCTTTAAAAAGCCTCAAATTTGAAAATATCACGAAATATACATTAGATATATTACAATTAATTATTGAAATTTGTGTAAAATTTTGAAAAAAGTCACGTGATCTGAAACAGAATGTGACGTCAGACCACATACAGTTTACCATGTGACAAACTTTCGCCTACTTTGAATGACGTACTGTATGTGCTCTGACGTCACAGAAGTGGGGGGGGGTTGTTTTTCATGACTTTCTGACACCAATCTTTTTATTTAATTATTTACGAAAATAACAAAAAAATATTATTTATATTACTATGAAAAATATTGCATAAACTATCATTTAAAATACTTTTTAAAAAATTCACATTCACCGGCTCATTCACTTGGGGACTATTCAGAGAGTGTCTCAGTTAATGACGTCATATTTGTTATCATGGTTTTGGTATAGGGGTCAAATAGCGATTTAATTTTCAAGTTTGATATAAGGTGGAGTATGACAGGACTTCGTCATGTATGACATTCTAAATATTTTATTTGCAATAATTTTCTTGTTTGCTTATATTGTCGTGAAAAGTATGAAATATAAGGTAAGTCTTCGTCTTTAGAAATATTGAAAAACATAATTATTTAAAATGCATATTATATTTTTAGGAAATGGTTCTGTTGCGTTACATCCTATTTTTTTTTTTAATGGCTGAGAAAGATAAATTAATACGAAAAATAATAACAACTATTAACAGACAAGTTCTTGTTCATAAACCATTCCATTAACATTTAAATGAAAGAAAAAAGCGTCATAAAAATATAACCTACATAAAGTTCTGTCATATTCTATTCTATTTATGCCAAGATTAAATCCCTAAAATCTGACGTCATTAACTGAGACTACATGTTTGGAGACAATAGCTGCATTCTTTTTGGACAAAATCTCAGCTCATCTCAGATCACTTCAGATAACATCAAGAAATCGTTGCTCTTTTTGACACAACTGATCTAAGTTGTTCTGAGTAAACTCACTTCCCCCCTTTCCGATGCTAAACGACCAGTTTACAAAACTCAAAATGATTTGAAACACTCAGTTTGCATTTTAAGGTTATATAATTCAACAAATTTTATATTCACATATACAGATATACTTACAGTAATAGTAATATATTTTTATCATTATCCATTTTTCGTTTATAAACAGTATCATAGATCAGAAAATAAGTCAATAATTTTGACAGCTGTTACAGCAAATACTATAGGTAAAGAAGAAAGGTGATAAAATGGAATTAAACTTGTTCTTTTTGCACACATCACAACTCACTTCATCTCAACTCAGTTATGTACTGAGCTGAGTTTCACTTGGGTCAAAAAGAATACAGCTAAAGTCTCCAAGTGAATTAGAATCAATCCCCAGGTCTGTAATTATTCACTTTCTGACACAAATGATATTTGAAAAGCCTATATACTTTTTTATCGATCCCAGTAAAACGTAATTTGCATCATCTGTCAGCAGTCAGCAGATACAGTTATAGATGTTGAAAACTAGTGTATTATAGTGATGCAAAGTTGTTTACAGGATATCTACAACATATTTACTACAACAATCTAACTGTAAAAAAAACCTGTAGGAATTAGCACCCATTGAACTTATATCGAAACCTCTTTAATTGTTGCTATTATAACAGCGCAAACAATTATAAAAAATATTGTCACATATAGAACGTCAAATAATATTTTTAAGCTTATTTTAAAAATTTACTGACTTGCCCTCAAACTTTCTGTCACCAGTGTAAACACCAGTGAAATTGTTTGTACCGACGTACAGACAATTTTAAAACAATTATTAGTATTTAAGCGGAAAAATAATATTAGCCTTCTTTAAAAATGAAATGCAATTTTCACTCACTTAAAATACTTGGGAGTTATAATTTATTTTTTCTTAATATTTAATATTTAAAAATTAGCATACGTATGCATTATTTATATGTATATTAAAAATATTTAATGTGAAGCCTGACTTCTCATGTAAAAGAAATAATTTTGTAAAATAATAAAGAAAATATTTAATGAACTCGAAGTTTATTTTCTTCCTGTATCCTTCATTATCATATTTTTATTTCATTTTATTTTTCAATATTAATCATATTTTTATTTTTATTCATTAAATATTTTCTTTATTTTTTACAAATATATCATCATACCTTCACCCACAATTTTTAATAAATATAATAATTTTAATTTACAATACATATAAAATAAATTCAATAAATGCATAATTTAAATTCAAAGAAATCTAAGTGTCAATTAACAAATATTGTATAAGATATTTACATAAAAAAGTTTTTTGTGCAACCGGACGCGAAATAAGCATTTCGCAGCCGCAAGACAGGCCGCGAAATTGGATTTCGCGACCGTTGTTATGGCAACGGCCGCGAAATTCATTTCGCGGCCGTTGTCATGGTAGCGGCCGCGAAATTAGGTAAACAATCACTTTGACACTTGAGAATTGCATGGTTTTGTTTATCAAATGTTAATCCCATAGCCACCTTGAAAGCTAACTTTCTATTTATAATGAAACTGTTGAAAATTAATAAAATTTGTAATTACGTATTTTTTACGGTTGCACAAAAAATATTGTGTACACCTTGTCCGCGAAATCCTTTAACGTCCTCGAGATTGTCTTGCCTCGGCCGCAAGCGGCTATAATCTTCTTAAACAGGGTGTTCATTATAAATGGGCCACCATTGCTATCTCGAGAAATATAAGAGCTACAAAGACAGTTAAATGAGCAAACAATTTCTATTTCACAAGACAAATTTTAAGAAAAGATATTTTTTTTCTACCTGTGGTTCTCAAAGTACTGGGCCTACCTTTTTTATTTTAAATGAGAAAATATATATTTATTTGCTCATTCGTTAGAGAATTTAATTTTGAATTCAGTGATATAATACTTTCATGTCCTTACATAACGATTTTTTTGGGAAAAATGCATGTAAAGTTTTATACTAATTGGATTAAAATATGGCTATAATAAGAGAATAGAAAAAATGAATACATCTTATTTTTATTATATACAGAGTGCTCCAGAATGATTGAATATCACGTGACTTGACAAAGTTCTGATTATGATCAAAATTATCTTTCACGGAAAAAAATTAGTATCAATTTACCGACAATGTCAAATTATTTTTCCTATATTACTGACATTTGGAAAAGTCAGCGGCGTTATTTATTTGAATTTTTTGACACAGTTTGTTTTTACCTTTATAATTAAACTGTTCAAATCATTACGTTAGAATGGTTGTTTGTGGAAGAACATGACAAGTTTATTTTGGAAGTATATATTCTTACTGGGAGGAATGATGAAAATGAGTGGAAATTTGTATGTCAATGCAATCTTTCAATCGTATTTCACTATCACAACGATGCGGCAAACAAAAAATCAGAACGAGGCGTAACCTGCAATCATTCTGGATCACTCTGTAGAATTAGAGTGCCCTGACCGAAAGAAGTGAATATTTTGTTCATAAATGTTAACGCAAATAAAATATTCATGGCATTCTAATTCTAATAGTAATATACATTGCAAGACCGTTACTTAGAACTTTACGGGCGTGCACAGTACCTAACGAGCGAGAGAAGCGAGCTTGTTATCCGTGCAAGCACGTAAATTTCGGGTAACGGTTGAGCATTGTACAATGTTTTATGATATATTGAATCGCAAATAATTTGAAAAAAAATATTGAAACCTACAACACAATACATTACACTATTTGATCGAAATAGTTTTTGGAAACATATGGCGAAGCGAAATAATGAATAAATAAATCTTTATACATTTTGCTATGGTTTTAACAGCCAGTAAAAACTTTCTTTACTACTAGAGACAGAGTTTTGTAATAAGACGTTTACGATTCAGTATATTTAGCGTAAGAAAATTAACACGTATTCAAATTTTCCATTCATGATCTTCTTATTATAGCCATATTTTAATCAAATTAATATAAAACTTTTCATGCATTTTTAAAAAAATTCGGTATGTAAGGGAATAAAAATATTGTACCACTGAATTCAGAATTAAATTCTCTAACGAATGAGTAAATAAAAAATATATGTTCTCATTTAAAATTAAAAAGTTAGGTTTCGTATTTTGTGAACCACTGGTCCAAATATATATATATATATATATATATATATATATATATATATATATATATATATATATATATATATTTAAAATTTGTGTTGTGAAATTGTTTGCCCATTTAACCGTCTCTGTAGCTCTTATAGTTCTCGAGATAGCAATTTAAAATGAACAGCCTATATACTAAAGTGAAAACTTGATGTCATTTCGTAGATGTAGAGTTCAAAATTTAGCATAGTTTTAATTTTCAAAGTTTACGTAAGAAAAGCATTGGCACTGGTTTCGAGAGCGGTCAAGAGCAGCGCTAGCGTTGCTAATAACCGGGATTCGGAAGTATTCGCAAGCACTCGGTAATGCGCCCATTATAACTCGAGTACAGCTGTCTCATTTTCGATGTTTTTTTAAGGTATCTTGGGTAATATTAATGATAGAGCAAAATCGTTTGCACATTACAGGGTCATCTTTTCGAGAAAAGTTTAATAGTCACCACAGGAATTTTCGATCTTCCTTTGTTTCTGAGATACGGGCAAAAACTCGGTTTTCGCTCATTTTGAAAATATATCATATCTTATTAATTATGATAGTTAGAGAAAAAATGTTTTACAAAAATTTTACAGTTTTTAAATATAATAAAATGGCGTGATTAAATTTTTTGAAAACTTAATAATTCTCGAGATATAACACAAACTTATGATTTTTTAAATAGGAACCTATGTTGAAAATAGTCTCGTCTTTTTGCTTATTTTATAAGCTTTTCAATGATATATAACAAGTCTACATTCTTTTGTTTTAAACATTAATAAAACACGAATTATTTATTTATTGAGGTGAAAATATTGGAAATTATTAAGAAACAAATGAAAAAAATTATTATAAATCATCATTTGTTTATTTTGATTCAATATCAATTAATTATGTTCTCAAAATTATTCTTTTCGGGATAGTTAAATTACTAGTTATCGACGTTACAGTTGGCTTTGACACAATCCGAAAAAGATTGTTTAATAGGCTTTTGAAGTAAATAAATTGAAAAAATTAGTAAAACTGGAACAAATACTATTAGAAATATGCAAATGATGATCTGTAATAGATTTTTTCATTTGTTTCTTAATAATATTAAATATTTTCAACCCAATAAATTAATAATTATTTCTTATTTAAGTTTAATACAAAGGAATGTAGACTTGTCATATATCATTGAAAAGCTTATAAAATAAGCAAAAAGACGAGACTATTTTCAACATAGGTTTTCATTTAAAAAATCATAAGTTTGTGTTATATCTCGAGAATCATTAAGTTTTCAAAAACATTAATTACGCCATTTTATTCTATTTAAAAAACTGTCAAATTTTTGTAAAAACATTTTTTCTCTAACCTTTATAATAAATAAGATATGAGATATTTTCAAAATGAGCGAAAAACGAGTTTTTGCCTGTAGCTCAGAAACAAAAGAAGATCGAAATTTCCTCTGGTGACTATTAAACATTTCTGGGAAAGTTGACCCTGGAATGTGCAAACGGTTTTGCTCTATCATTAATATTACCCGAGATACATTAAAAAAACATCGAAAATGAGACACCCTGTACACCTACCTATATCTATAAAATCTAGTTTCTTTACTACAGAATTAAGATGCATTCACAAATGAAAATTAGGTTTAGATTTATGGTTTATACTTTAGATTTAAAGACTTTGGCCGCATATTATGTAATGCCACCATTCACATTTCAGAATTTAGGGTCTCTAAATCAAAATCATAAAGCTAAACTTTGCAATGTCAAAACTTTAGGTTTACGATTTAGTTTGACGTCACAAATTTCACCAATGAGAACGAGTCTGAAATGATATAGATATATACACCCATCTTTATTTAGTATCCAGTTGTGGATGCGGCTTTTTACACAAATGCGAACATGGAGACTGTCATAACTTAATTTCTGAAATATAACCAATAATACCAAGCGAATGATAGTTTCACGGCGCACAGGTGTCTTGTTAAGTACTGCTCTACTGATATTTTAATCTTGTTTTTGAAGCATTTACATAGATGTCTGTACATATCAACACTAATTTTCAGGTAATTTAAACTTACATTTATGAATGACTTATTTAAACCTAAACAAAAACCATAAACCTAATTTTCATTTGTGAATGCACCTTTAGTGACACTTGCATTTAACATTAATAGCGCAGATTGTCAAGTTTCACAGAAAAGTAATCTCTGTATTAATAACACTGAAAATTTCTTGTTGATTTTATATTACGTATTTCCAAAATTACGAAATGTTAACATTAATTGCTCTTGCATTAAACCGCGTATATAACAGTTTGACACTTTTTCAATTAATTTTAAAACAAAAAACAGCACTTAGATCATTTTGAACTTAAACTGTGGGAAATTAATTTTTCTTCCAAGAATATTTACAATTTTTAAATATTTAAAATTATTATCTCTTATGTAATGTTTGTTTTGAGTCAACTTTGTGAGAAGCTTGTCTTGTAGGTGTGTTGTTATATGAAAGTATAGACTGTCAGACTGAAATTAAAGTATAGAACTAGACACTTGCTGACCTTACACGGACTAACAATAATGAAGCGACTCTCTGTACGGGTTCTGTTACGTTTTAAGTTTCGCTATATTGCATAATAAACACATAGGTACTGCGTAATCCACAACATACAACATATACTTGTACGACATACTATACAATATAAATAATATCTGTATACAGTGTGAGTAATTTTGATTGCAGCATATATGCGAGTAGAAAACTATTTTATTATTAACCTAGGAGAAAATTTTACTCTTCATAAATTTTTTTGGCGTCTTCGAACTACTAAAAATGCACAAATATAATTTTTATAATATACATGAAGATGGAATGTCGACGTTTCGTTTTTTCCAATGCAAGTGATGCAGGTACCTATTACATATTTATTTTAAAAATACACCAAAATGTTATTTAGAAAGTTATATAGAATTTAATTCTAGCCTTAAATTTAAAAATGACTCGGATTTTCTAAATAACATTCTTCTCTATTTTTAATTTATATTTATGTTAATCAAAAATGAAAAACTGACATTCTATAGATATTTTTACCATTTTACCTCCCGCTATCCTTGGTAAGGGAGGTATAGGGATCGTACTAAAAATCGCATATTGAGATTTTGGTAAATGACCACGTTTTAAGGTCCCTAGAATCCAATTTTAACATTTTCACGATGATGCTGTGTGTGTAGGTATGTGTGTATATGTGTGTGTGTGTGTGTGTGTGTGTGTGTGTGTGTGTATGTGTGGATCCTCCACTCTAACTCAAATACTATCATTCAGAAAAATTTGAAACCTTGTATTTCTACCTTATTCTAATATGGGACGAAGCCATTAGATTTTGGTGTAAATCAGATAATCGGAAATGGTACTTTACTTGAAGCTCAAAATAGTATTTCTTCGAAAAATACCTTCAAATGTTATTATTTCGAGATTTGTGTTATTATAAAAATTAAAGATTATTAAATTTTCTACAGATTTGCATAAACATTTTTTCTATATATTTTATGGATAAATTTATAAAATTATCTACAATTTAAACCCGGAGCCACCGCTTTAAAGAAGCACAACTCCTTGGTTACACAGTTCATATCTCAAATGTATGTAACTGACAGATAAATGTCACTGTCAAAGAACTAATCATTTCAAATTAATAATAGTAACGTTTTAAAAAGAATATAGTAAATAGAACCATAGTTATATGGAATGGATCTTAATACAGTTTCCGCAGTAACTAAATGTGTATGTATATTTAAATTACGAGTAGTAAAAATTAAATAGCTGGAGGTTTGGTGGCGACAGTTTTTTTCTCGGTACGCTAAAGAGTGATTTCGCGGCATTGATGTACAAATAACTATTACAAGACGATCAAATTCTATTTTATCGACGAGCGGAAAGTATATCCAAATTTTCTAAATAACTTTTTCTTATTTATTAATTACTTAAATGTACTTTACTTGAAACAGAAAATAGAAACATCGTCATTCTGATCATTTCTACAAACAGAAATTTTATCTACGTTTTAAAAAAAACAGTTTCAAAGTTATCTAAAAAAAATCTGATGTGGACACCACACTACTTTCTTGTACGCAAGACCAACATGAAGTATAGACCCAATTATAAAACTGCACGTAGATATTTGACGTAATTTGACATACATTAATTTTTCTATTTTTTTATCTAAATAAAACCATTTTATTCAAGAAATACTGTTAACAACTTCAGGTAAAACATAACTTCCGGTTAGCCTATTTTAACCAAAATCTACTATGTTATTCCCATTGACATAAGCGTCTTATATACTAAATCTGAAAAGTTTTGGATTCTATATTAAAATAGTTTTTCATTAAAATCTATTATAGGCTTAAATAGTCCTAAAAACTTTCTACGCCTTACTGTTTTTGAGTTATACGAGATACGTGCGTACGTACGTACGTACGTACATCAGACGTCACGACGAAATTAGTCAAAATGGATTCAGGGATGATCAAAATGGATATTTCCGTTGAAATCTGAAAACCGAAATTCTTCGCGATTACAATATTTCATTTACATGTACAAGGAAGTAAAAATTTAAAATAATTATTTCTTTTTTGTATAACCGGACGCGAAATAAGCATTTCGCAGCCACAATACAGGCCGCGAAATTGGATTTTGCGATCGTTGTTATAGTAACGGCCGCGAAATTAGGTAAACAATCTCTTTGGCGCTTGAAAATTAAATGGTTTTGTTTATCTAATGTCAATCCCATAGCCACCTTGATAGCTAACTTTCTATTTACAATTAAACTGTTTAAAACTAATAAAATTTGTAATTACATATTTTTTACGATTGCACAAAAAATATTGGGTACACTTTATCCGCGGAATCCTTTAGCGCCCTCGAGATTTTCTTGCCTTGCAAGCGGCCTCGGCGACAATTTTTCTCTCGGTACGCTAGAGAGTGATTTCGCGACCGTGATATACAAATAACTATTACAAGACGATCAAATTTTATTTTATCGACGAACGGAAAGTATTAATTCATGAACGATGAAATCGCGATTCAATCACTTTTCGGGAATTGATAATTAAATATCGTCGAGTCTAAAATTATATTCTATTGAAGAAAAAAAATAAGAAAAATCACTTGTAAATTAAATGAATATTTAAACACAATTAAAATTTAATACACGGTGTGGTTCTATTCTAAGAAAGAGATCTTTCGACTAACGTTAGTTATTAACACAAACCGTCAAAGTTTATAATATATTATTTAATTGGCTATAGAAAGAAGTAAAATTATCTATCAAATTAACAATAAAAACGTTTTTCATATGCTGCAACCAAAATCAAACACAGCTCGAAATATGCGCGATATTTATATAACAATGTACGGTAAGTATGTATATATAAAATTGAATGTCGCTGTTTGCACATATAAGGTATGAATAATGTCTTGCAAAACGCAGTAAGTCGATTTTTGTCCACTTATTAATAACCAAATTTTTAATTTAATGTTTTATTAAGTTTTCTTAAATAGCGGTAGTAGTTCTACATTGATATTTAAACTTAACAAGGCTTTGCTCTTTATTAATATACATATAAAATCACTCTTACCCCACAATCAGGCCTATTCTGTAATTCAGTAGTTAATTTTTGACAAATATATTCGCAGTCAAATGAGTATAAACTGATGCTCAACTTTTTCCCCTTTCCGCAATCTGTCCCTTGCCCTGCGGTCTTGCCGCTTCTTCATAACTTAGCATTTTCAACATTGCCCATATGAATTGGCAACAGTGTAGAAATTTCCAGTTCATACTTATTTGAAGGCAAATATAGTTAAACAAAATGTATCCAATATAGCTATTGATTTAACGACGAATAATCCATTTTTTGGGTATTTATCAACATACTTGATTAGTATTTTTTTTAATCAGCTTAAAAAAATTAACCACTGAGTTACAATAGACCCGATGGTGGGTTAACATAATAATATAATCACATTCATACATGCTCTTTTTCTCTTTCAACTCGAAACCTTTCTCTACTTTAGCACAATATCAATCACATCCATTCGCTTACACCCTCAACTTCACCAGCAAATATATGCTTCACAAGCCTTTCACTTGTCATTTTCTCCACATGTCCAAAGTCCAAACCTTCTCAACTGACTCATGACCACACCAAATTGTTCCTCACGCTATCCTGTCTTACGTATCCACTATTTCATTTCCTTTTATGCTTTCCCTTTCATGCCCAACATCCACTTTCATCCATACATCAAAGCAGGCGCGAGCACTCCATTACACACATCGAACCAAGCATCCCTAGATAAATTTATGTTTCTAGCAAAAGTATCCAGAACATCCTGTACAAACCCATCACTTGGCTTTTGCAGGACAAAATTTTCATCTGCTTCACCTTATAATAATATATTATCAAATGATATATCATTTTATAAATATGACATCCTTTTAATTAATAGACGCTGTAATCTGATGATGGCCACCCATAAGCCGATGTCGATAATTACAAAGATTTTTTAAATAAATAAATTTTATTAAAAACTCAAAGTACCCATCGATTAACATCCTTTTTACAATTAACTAGATATTAATTTTTTTAAATCTAGTAGGCCCTAGTAAAACATTAATTTCTTATAATTGCATAACTCGACAGAATACGACCTACATTTATCTGACATTTTTCACTCCAAATGACCTCCACAAAATACTATTAAAGATTGTTAGACTTGTAATCAACCAATATACGAATACAGTAACATCATATACCACATTTCTAATTGAACAAAAACGGGAACAATAATTTGACAATACATAAATTACTCGTAGTAATAGCCGTGTTCCTTCGGGCTGTGATTCGCAATCTAAATGATAAAAGTGATCATGATTAAGAAGAATAATGTTTTCACGTTTCCTATTCGTTATCCCCACTTTCTTATTTTGTGATCACTAGACAACCTTCCCTTCAGAATCAACCTTTTTGAGTGATTCACATGGATTCAGTTCAGAACAAATTGAATATATACTATTTCGAGCGTAGAAATTTACGAATGTGGGGTTTGTGGCATCAAGGGAAATAAGATTTTTCTACAAAAGCGTGTATTGAACGATTGAACCACATAAAGATTTGTTTGAAATAAACATACTTCATATTCCTTACCAAGAACATTTTTTTTTTTTACTTCAATATAATCCATTTTTAATTCTGACTATAACACTTGACAGTTGATTATTTATAAAATAAATAGGATAGTTTGCATTAGTCTGCGTATGACATTGACATTTGACACTAGATTGTGTTGTTGTTTTCTTGATATAATTTTTAAATCCTGTTTTAAAAGGATCCCGATTATATTAATCAGGATTCACAAAATCATAATCACAGCCCGAAGGAACACGGCTAATATTGTAACACCGTCTACTGCCTTTTCAGCGGAATTGTTTGAATGTTTTGCAACTGACGCAGTACAAAAAAATATCAGAAATCTGAAGAGGTACAGCACGCGGAAATTCACACGGTTAGTCGTCCTCTATTTTGCAGGGACCCAGATTTTTTCGGAATTACAATTCTGTTCTATAAGCTTTTCGTTCTGACTGTGATTGTGATTTTCTAATTTGTGATTGTTGTTGTTTAACAATGATTTCTTCCAATCATGATTAAATTTAATTCCAAACGAACAATAAAATTAACCCGATCGGCGCGAAACCTACACAACGTCGAACGACTCAAGTTCTAGTAGTAGTAGTATTTCTGATTCTGATGTAGACATGAATTTGCGGAACATAAGAAATTGTATAAATAATTATGTTGAAACTGTTATACCTAACTATTCGGAAGAAAAATTTAAATGTCACTTTCGAATGAATAGAAATACTACATATTACACACGAATTATTAGAGTATTGGCACTTTTCATAATTCATCTGAAATATAAACAATCTTCTTATGACTGTTTGTTCCACCATTTTTCAATCTTTTATGATTTGAATAACAGTAATCATGAGAAAAGGCTGATACTGAAGGAGGCGTGATGTAATCACAAAATAAAAGAGTGGGGATAACGAACGAACGAAGAAACATAATTCTTGTTGATCACGTTCACTTTGTTCAATTTTATCACGAATCACAGTCCGAACGAAAGCGGCTTATATTACAATCACTGAATCACGGCCCCACGTTGGGCGCCAATTATAACCTAAAATCAGTAAAATCCAGTGATTTATTTCAGAACATAAAATTATATTACAAAATTCAAAAATGACAGTAAATATTTCACAAAACCAAACTTAATATACAGGGTGAGTCTGGGAAGACGCTCCCCTTTAACTTTTTTATTATAAGTAATAGAAAAAAAGGCTTATATAAAAGTTTTATTATTTTACAGATACTATTTGATGGCAGATGTAGATATTTTTTATAAAGTCAGGTTTACAAGATACGACTATCATCTTTTATTTTTCAAATGGCAACTTATAATTATTTTAATAAAGTAGAAACCGCCATTTTTTTTCTCTTTTCAACGATGTATTATTTTTTATTAATATATTTGAAAAATTTCAAAAAAATGAGATAATTTAGAAATATTGGAAATAATTTTTAAACAAATATTATAGGTGGCTATTTGAAAATAAAAAAAAACGTAACAGTGCTATACAACTTAGCAAACTAAAACAACAAATTTAATAACAAAAACAACGCTCCCGGTAAATTCTTTTTGCTCTTCTTATGATTCCAGTCGATTCACCAATTATTAGAATCATATCAATTAATTCGTTCTTCTTCTTCTGTTTATTTTCGCATAGCCACCTATAATATTTGTTTAAAAATTATTTCTAATATTTATAATTATCTCATTTTTCTCGAAATTTTTCAAATACATTAATAAAAAATAATACATCGTTGAAATAAGAAAAAAATGGCGGTTTCTACTTTATTAAAATAATTATAGGTTGCCATTTGAAAAATAAAAGTTGATAGCCGTATCTTGTAAACCTGACTTTATAAAAAAATATCTACATCTACCATCAAATAGTATATGTAAAATAATAAAACTTTTATATGAGCCATTTTTTTCTATTAGTTATAATAAAAAAGTTAAGGGGGGGGTCTCACCCTGTATATTTTTAGTGCCTCTACAGTTTCTCTTGATTTTGTAGCGGCAGTAGGCAGTGTTCCAATATACATAAAATCATTTGTGCTTTCGCGCTTTAAAACTTTAAAAGCTTTAGCACTTTAGCTTTACTCGCAACTGTTTCTGTTGCAGAAACATCCCCGCGAATTACCCTTACTCGGAGAGTCGCTTCAAACGAGTCCGAGTCTCAGTCAAAGTCTCACTCCCACCAGTCAGAGTATCAATCAGGGTCTCATTCATTTGGAAGCCACTACCTTCCGTCCATATATCCAGCATCTTCAACCAGTGTCTCAAACACAATCTCAACCAGTGTCTCAACCAGTCATCTTCTCACCTCACCATCAACCATTCATTCTCACATCCATTCAGCCATCACAGGAATTGCAATATCAAGAATATAATCAACAAAGAAATCAAAATCCGCATTATGTTCAGCAATATGTAAACGTTCCCTTACAAAGAATTGATCAAAATGGTCAACAATATATAAATCTACCTCTTTCTCAACAAAGAATTGATCCAAATCAAAATATTGATCAACAAAGAATTAGTCAAAATAGTCAGCGATATGTAAATATTCCATTGCAAAGAGTTGATCAAAATGGTCAACAATACGTGAATGTTCCTCTTGTTCAACAAAGAATTGATCAGAATCAACATGTTGATCAGCAAAGAATTAGTCAAAATAATCAACAATATGTGAATATTCCGATTCTGCAAAAAAGAGTTGATCAAAATGGTCAACAATATGTGAACTTGCCGTTGCAAAGAGTTGATCAGAATCAGCAGTATATCAACGATCAAATTGCTTATAATCATTTATTAAATCAAAGACATTTGCTTGAGCAACAATTACGGCAACGGACATACCAGTATTCTAACTAAAAATGATTATAAGAAAATAAGGCAGATTATATTTTTGTACTTAGAAAAATGGCTATTAGATTTTAGTGTTTGGAATTTATTTTTAATTCCATTTTGATATGAAATATAGTATTATTCATTTTAAATTTTACATTCACATATCGAATGCTTAGAATAATAATGTTCTATTTTCACTTATTATATTTCTTGAAGGGAAGCAAAAGTTGACGCAATTAAATTCTCTTATAAAAGTTATGGACAATTTTTATTTCTTTTAGAAATTTTTGTATATTAAGTTTATTCGTTTCGGTATTTTTGATCGTACTTTAGGTATTCGTTTCGTTTGATTTAGCAGTTATGGACCTTTTACAGTTTTATTGCACCCTGACGTCATTTTTCAATGCGCCACGTAGTGAAATTCTTGCGAATTAAAGATGAGGAGGCACCATGTTGTCAAGTAAAATGATTAAAAGAATAAGCATTTATTTTCGATAAAAAATTATTTAAACAACATAAAAACTTAAATAATTTTGTCTTTAACTATAAAGAAATAATTAATAATGAAAAAAATATATTTAAAAAAAACAACAATTTTATTCTTATGGTAAGGGAGATGGCAAGGTTGTCTTAAACACACTGTTCTTTATGAGCATTTATTTCGACCGGTTTCGATTTCTTACAAAATCATCTTCAAGGAAAACCGGAAGAACTAACAAACTACAGGAAGCAAGCCGGAGACAACGAAAAAATGGTAAATCTAGATCGCATCATGAGAATATCAAAAAATTGATAAAAATTTTATTTTACAAAACAAGTAAAAAGGCAACTGAACCAAGGGACAACGCCGTTTGGGCGTTTCGTTGTCTCCGGCTTGCTTCCTGTAGTTTGTTAGTTCTTCCGGTTTTCCTTGAAGATGATTTTGTAAGAAATCGAAACCGGTCGAAATAAATGCTCATAAAGAACAGTGTGTTTAAGACAACCTTGCCATCTCCCTTACCATAATTCCGAACACACTTGGGTTGATCACTATTTAATCAATTTTATTCTTGTTTATTACTTTCCTAATATCAAACTGGCAACAACGCAATTATCTGTCACTTTATGTGGTGTTTATTTTGCATCTTGTGGAACAAAAAACCACTTTTACTGATTTCATCTCCTCTTCCTCTTGTTTTAAAATATTCATCACAAACGCTTTGTGTGAATTTATTTAAGAAAGTAAAGTTTTTGCCAGAGTTTTTACTTTCCGCCATTTGCAATTTTATTTGAAATGTAACTGGCCTCCTCAAAGCGCAAACAACCTACTGCGCACTACATATATGTCATTTTTGTCTATCTCTCTCTCTTTTGATGTAAAAGGTCCATTGAAAAGTTACTAGATATGTGTATGTTTCGCTTTCGCTGGAAGGGCGTTAGTAGTAAAGACGCGGCGTCAAAAATACTGCAGCTGCTTCGTGAATGGAGAGTGCATTTTATGACAGCATTGCGACAGAAGTTTTGACGCATGCGTATATAAGAAGCACATATCAAATATTTACTGGTAACCGTAACTGTTGAATACCTTCATGTCTGTATTATATGAAATTTAAAGGACATGCCGCAGATGAAACCAGTTACGAAACGAACAAAATTTCAAATTTTGGTGACTTATAGAAGCATAACTGCGGTGTTGTAAAAACTAAAGTAGTAAAATAACAAACCTTTATTATATTAATTTACGTTATAGTGAATCGTAAACTTCTTATTACAGAGCTCTGTCTCTAGTGGTAAAGAAAAATTTACGGGCTGTTAAAGCCCTACATGTATACAGATTTATTTATTCATTATTTCGCTTCGCCATATGTTTCGAAAGACTATTTCGATTAAATAGTTTAATGTATTGTATTGTAGATTCCAATATTTTTTTCAAACTATTTACGATTCAGTATAGCATAAAACATTGTACAATGCTCAACCGTTACCCGAAATTTACGTGCTCGCACGGATAACAAGCTCGTCTCGCTCGCTCGTTAGGTACCGTGCACGCCCGTAAAGTTCTGAGTAACGGTCTTGCAATGTAAATTACTATTTTGCACTGGATAGAATATCTGTTGCATTATTCAATTGGAGACTATTTTTACATTTTACTAAATGATCAGAAACTTTTAATAAAAATGTAATTTAACCTATCTAACCTAATAGTAATGTAACCTAATCTAACCTGGACAAACTGATCACTTATTTTACAAAATACTGATCCAATTTTAAATGGCACAAAATTTACCCCTGTGGTGCACTCTCCACGCCAGCAATGAGTGCCCGTTAGGTGACGCCTGATAAGCGCCTGCATGGTGCAAATATATCATCATTACCGATATCTGTGTACAAAGCAGATTGGCACACCCAGCAATGGGTAATAAGCCCTGATGATATATTTATTTATTTATCTGATCATTAATGTAAAAAAATACTGATCAAATAAATATAAACTTTTTTAAAAGAAAAACAGTTAATTCAGAATTTTATTATAATCTATGAACCTTATTTACATTTAGACACAAATAAATTTTTTATTGCAATGTTTAATTATTTTGTCATATCAACTAATAACGAAATTATTTACATGTGCATTAGGTACATACATTTTTTTCTGTGGTATATCCGAAGTAAAAAAATTGTTGGGTGTTAAAACTAAATATGCGGATGCGTAGTCATATTATTGAGATTCACTCCAATTCTTTAGTAAAGTTACTAAGTCTTAGCAATACCAAATTGCAAACCCTGGATAAAACATGAATATGACGAGCTTTACATTTGTTTTTATAGGTTAAAATTTTTAGTAATGTTGCTATTAACAATTTTCTTACAGAATTGAGGTGATTGACAGATCTATAATGTATATTTATTGTAAATTTTTAATGATATTTTCGCGTTGTAATCTGGCTTTTGAATTTATATGTAAATCAAAAGCATGCAATACAAATAAATATAGGTATGAGTATGGTATGATTAGCGAATGAAAGTTGACGTTTAAATTATTTTATAGGTGTGGTTTCTTTTGAAACCCTAGAGAAGAATAGAATTGTACGAAATATTCAGGTACGAAATTTTTGCATGAACCCATTTAAATACTGGACTAGGAAAGCACAGAAATATATTATGTCTGGCTGAAAATAGATGGCCGACTGAATGGGGGTGAACAGGGGTGTGTTTAAAATATTTTAAACATTTTTCGTTTATGTTGATTATAACAAAATATTTTGATCTTTAAACTATTTAGTTTGGCAATTCTATGAAATAGGATTATTTTTATTTTCCTCTAACAATAATTTCGACTCGAGGCTTGCTTACACCTGAGACGAACGAACTAGAATCTATTCAATAATCTAAACGTCAACTTTCATTCGCTAGTCATACTATAACATATAAGTTATACTACCTGTATTATAAAAATTATTTTTTTTTTGCAAAATTTTCTATCCGATATGCGAGTTTCTATTAAAATATTTTTAAAGCAGCGGCACTTCCGGTTTAAGAGGAAGTAGTTTCTAACTTTCGTATTTTAAATACAATATTATACTTTTTATTTTATCATTGAATTTGGCAGAAAATTTTACATGCAAAACAATAAAACATTTTACTCATGACCAAACATATTCAGAGTAACTATATTTTTTAATTTATGCCTAAAACGACCATATCTTTATATTTCATGAATAAAATCAAATTACTATGATCTGTAAAAACAGTTTTATTATATGCACTGCTATAAATTTATAATAGAACATATTTAAAAAATGTTAATAATTTATACGTCAACGTAAATTTAATCTCAAATTTTAAAGATATCTTACGGCTGGATTTATGCAGTAGTAAAATTATGAAACAAACTTGTTGCAATAGTAACGAGATTTCAATGGACAAAGTGTCACTTTAATGGTCAGGTGTACCGCTTATAGTTAAAGCCTTAATTACACTACAAGTTAACCAAAAAAAAGTGCATATCAAAATTTTGACAGTAATACATATTTAACAACTTTTTGACATTTTGTTTCTATACAATATTGTCAATTTAACCAAAAGTTCAAATTTATACCTTGTTCCATTCACGCCATTCGTATTTTAAAGAATAGGGCATAGTTTTAAACTATTTGATGGGTTGAAATTGGAGAAAAATTGAAATTTTTCGAAAAAGAGCTAAGACATTATTCTATGCATTCGATATATCAGAAAAGGTCGTACCATGTTTTTATATACTGTATGCACTATATTCCTTCATATTCACTTAAATTTCTAAATTGTCAACAAAGTTCTACATTCGTAACACATTTGGTAAACATAAATATTTTGTTTTCTATTTTGGTTTTTTAATATGTATTTTATGAAACAACCAATATAGAAATCCTTAAACATGAAATAATGTATATTTTAAAATCTTTTTTGACAACAGGGCCAAAATAGAAGAAAATAGTATAAAATACACGTTTCATAAGACATTTCAGAGCACTTGTCCCACTGATCTCTATACATATCTGGATACCGTACCCAATGTTAAAGTTTTGTGACTAATTGAACGCCGCCAATTGGCGCGTTTTGAACAAATATTAAAAATTAATATTATAAATAATGAATCATAATATACGAAATAATGACATTATACACTTAAGGACATTTTTGAAATTTGTATTATTTATTTATATAATAATAAAGGCTAATATTAATTAACAATGTAAAACGCAATAATTTTAGATGAAAATAAGAATATTTGAAGTACACTTCATTGACATATATTTATTGTCTAGTCTGATATTAAATAATAAATGATTACTGTAAGAAAATAATAATAATTATATTATAATAATGCTATTTCAGTAAAAAAAAAACATTTTTACCAAATTATTTTAAAATTACAATTAGTTGTCTGTCATATTGCAGTTACAGCATTTATAACCGACTTTTCAAACATTCAAAAATAATATATTGTTTTACGTACTATATTGTAATCGTTTTTTATAAAAAAATCTGTCATTACCTACTTGAAATTAACATTAACTATAATTACATGCAATTACCGTGGAAATTTCTGTTATTACTTTTACGTTTTAAACCACAATAAAAAATAGACAAAAACCATTTTATCTAAAATTTATGCAGAAACATCGGAAACACATCAACTCACACAAACGTCAAACTAACACTGATGTGCCGAAATCCTCCAATATGGCGGCGTTCAATTAGTCACAAAACGCTGTATTTAACAAGGCTGCTATACACTATCCAGATATGTATAGAGATCAGTGACTTGTCCCCTCAGAAAACTCGCGGCAAGCCGCTCGTTTCTAAGAAAGACGCGTGCGCTAAAATCATTTCTTATGGAACTTGTATTTTAATGTACTATTTCTATTTCGGTGTCTTTAAACAGTGCTTTAAACGCACTGAAAACACGTCGTTAAGAAGTTCTATAAAATTACTATTTTTGGCGCTTTTTGTTTTGAATTTTCATCTGTGAATTACTGATAAAAAAATACCAAGTTATATTTTTGAAAAGTCGATTTTATTAAAATTATAAAATTACCTCAGTAGAAAATATAATAAAGAAAACATGTTTCATAAGATTTGTTATCGCACTCGTTCTTTGTAAAACTTGGACGTTAACAGACTGCTTTATGAAACTTGTTTTTTAATATTCTATTGTTAAATTTCCTTATAGATTAATGTCTTTATGGTATAACATGTAAATGATCTCTAAACAATAGATTCATTTCGTTTTCTATTTTAACGCATTGACATTTAAACTTCTTCAACGCGTGGGAAAATTGTCTATAATGGTTATAATTTGTTGAATTATGTAAAATATCATTCGTGTTACGGAAAAGCGTTATATAACAACGAAATAAACGCTTGAAAAAGTTTAATACATAATAAAAATCATTTAAGCAATTCATATGACCTTTGACTTTATACATTGTGCATTAAAAGACAGACGTGATATTAGATATTTATTGCTACTTTAATATTTTGTATTTTAAAATGTATTTTAGGTTTTAATAAAATGGGCAAGCATAAGATTATGTCTTTTTATTTAAATAGAAATTCTTCAAATTGATCTATGCGCTACACGTCCACTTGACTGAGAAGCGCTATTGATTATATGACTGTTTGTGTTATTATTCCAAGTTTCAATTTCAAATAGCACAAAATTTATCTCTGTGGTGCTTTCTACAATAGAAGTGAAGGTGAGGTGACGCCTGATAGACGCCTTCCCGGAATTAAAAGCAGATTAGCACACCCAGAAATTAATAATGAATCGTGTTAAAATACTTATTTGTCGTCGGTCGATTGTAAAAAAAGTTATTATTTTCAACTCCAGTACTACATGATTTTAGAAGAAGACGGCAGGCTCGAAGAGTGAAATACATACATACATAAAATCACGCAGTTCCCACTTAGTGGGTTAGCACAAACCCGAAAGATTAAAAAAAAACATCATCCAAAAAAAATCAATCTCTCTTTCAACAACATTCTTACTAACCTGACATCATAGGCACAACATATATTCCTCACTCTTAACATATTAAAGTGACCGAATTACGGTAGTGAAATACCGCAACCGGACCACAATAGTTACGAAACAATCATCCTTCGCCACACATTCCTGTCTAAGCACACTTCTTTCGCCTCGGCCACATTCATAATCGCATTCATACATGCTTTTCTTCTCTTCCCACTCGGAAATTTTCTCTCTTTTAGTACCTTATCAATTACATCCATCCACTTACACACTGGACGGCCACGCAATCGAACACCCTCAATTTCACCACGATATATATAAGCTTTACAAGATGTTCACTCTCCATTCTCTCCACATGACCAAACCATCTCAACTGGCTCATTCCTACTCTCTTAACAACATTCATCCTAACCATACATTCTTCATACACCAAATTATTTCTCACGCGATCCCGTCTTACATATCCACATATTCCATGTAAATAAAAAAAAATGTTTTAAATTACCATGGCCTCTCTTCTCTTCTCAACATATTGTCCATTGACCCTACTAGACTGAGTTTACAATGTTAAGCGTTTGTGCCGAATTGAACCGATGGACACCATACCGAGACGCTAATTGAAAGGCGCGAAATTTAAACGTAGGAAAAATAGGTTTTCTGGCACTACAAATACTAAACAAAGAAATAAACTTGAAAGACCTTGGCTAACAGATATGACAGATTGCTGGGCTGCCAACATAAATTAAATAAAATTCACTGCTACTAAAGAAAATATTTATTATAATTATTGAAAAAATAATGTAAATTAAATATTGGTCGTACTTTTTATTGTACAACTGAGCTTTATTATTCTGAAATGAAGAAAATATATAATGCCTCGAACGACAGCAGTGTAAGCATAGGAAATATACGGAATTTGAAACAAATAAGATTGTTAAATGTGATATATAAAGATATAAAACTCTATATAATAACTATTTTATATACATAACTAAACAAATCAAATCAAAAACGAATTATAAATGGCCTAAATAAACGAATAAACTAATATTTTACTCTAAATTATTTATTGTTGTTTAAATAATACAAAAATAATAAAAATATTAATAAATCTTTTGGATCTGGAGCTAACAAATGAAAATAATATAACATAGAACATAATATGAAAATGATAATAATGAAACTGAAAATGAATGACATACATATAGGTAAGCATATTATATGTTTAAAATAACCATTACTTTGAAATAAAATACATTTAGATGCTCGCTATTTTTTTTTTTTTTTTGTTAAACTGCTTTTTATTACAAATTGTTCTTTACAGCTATTTCTATAATTATTTAGTAAAATGTTGTTGTATATCCCTAAAAAAAAATTCATAACTTGTTTATCTTCTAATTTCTCTAATGTCCAAGTATATCAATTTAGCCGTGTTACCGTAATTTCTCCTGCACATTGGCACACATTTTAAAAGCATATTTACAATTTCCTTCAACGAAAAACAATCGAAATTTGACGTTCTGTGCTGCGCTGTGCCGTGGGTCCACTCGCGCTGACTGCTGTATTGCTGTAGCTCGACTGTTTTTATAGGGCTAGAATAGCGCGCTGGCATCATAGTTTGACATGACGCATTAGGCAGGGATAAGCATTCAGGCTTGTATTCTCGTGTGGTCTCGGCTGGACCAATCGCATTCGTCCATTCATTACGTTCGACAAACCTTGGCACTCAGCGCTGTTACGTGCTGAATGCGCCCAATGTGACATGGCCGGAATCGAACATTGACACCGTAAATCGAAAATTTCTTCATTTTTTGTAGGAAATCCTTTAACAATTAAAGATATTCATACAAAACAAACTGGGGATTTTAATGCAATCTTTGGAAACCATTCGCATTGAATCCAAATATCGTTAAATAAAACTTAATCATTTAAACGTGATGTGCATTTAAATAAGAAAACCTATACATCTCGTACATACCGATCAACAGATGTCAAATTAATATTTTCCGACGACCACTACGAAAAGTACATAAATTCACACGCTAAACTATTACTGAAAGTTGGTCATTGCACATCACTAGCAATGCTGTGTGATATGAAAGCTCGTTAGCCAATCAGATGCGTCGGCAACTGTTTGATATGATTTTATCACACGCTGCGATAACTGAGCGAACTAACCTAAATATTTGTATTTAAAAGTTTGACAGTTGCAGATAATTTGTTGAATTTACACGGATTAAGAAGGTTGAACCCTGATTTATCAGATTTTAACATAATTTTTGGCGAATTCTAATAGCAATGATGGTAAAATAATCTGTTTTCATATGTATATACAGTTATGTCAATTCAAAAAATTGTAGTCGTCGGAAAAGTATCGTGTACAACACGTGCTGAAAGGGTATTTCACTCTCGTGTGAAATATCCAACTTTCAGCACTAGTTATACAATATATTATACACACTAATAATTTTTTTTTTTTATTTTCAGTCTAAACTGAATTGCGAAGTCTTATACGATGATCTCGCTTTTGAAGTACGTTGGGCTGTAGCAGGAGAGAGCATCGTCTTACAGTTGGTAGCTAAACTAGGTAAGTCTATTAAATACATACTTTACTATTACTTAATAGTAGCAACATGGGTTTTATATATGTTATACACTTGTAATTACATTGAGAATAAAATGGTATCTATAAAAAATTACTGAAGAGAATCCTCGGATAAGTAAGCATGTTTCTTTGAAAGTAAATGTACTGATCTTTCTTGTAATCTATAAAAAGTATCTATAAAAATTTGACCTCTACATTCTATTCTTAAGTATACAATAACAATTTTTTAGATTAATACAATGATCTTTTTAATATTACTAAAAATAGATTGAATTATTTAACATTTACACAATTTTTAAATTGTTTTTACGCTTCTTAAATAATAACGTTTTTCTCAGTATGTCAATTTCACAATAAAACTTTTAAGTTATACAGAATGAGTCAGGGAAGACAACCCCTCCCTTTAACTTTTTTATTATAAGTAATAGAAAAAAATGGCTCATATAAAAGTTTTATTATTTTACATATACTATTTGATGGCAGATGTAGATATTTTTTATAAAGTCAGGTTTACACTATCAACTTTTATTTTTCAAGTGGCAACCTATAATTATTTTAATAAAATAGAACCCGCCATTTTTTTTCTCTTTTTAACGATGTATTATTTTTTATTAATGTATTTTTGTTTTGTGTTTTCCATTGTTACGTTTTGTTTATTTTCACATAGCCACCTATAATATTTGTTTAAAAATTATTTCTAATATTTTTAAATTATCTCATTTTTCTCGAAATTTTTCAAATACATTAATAGAAAATAATACATCGTTGAAAAGAGAAAAAAATGGCGGTTTCTATTTTATTAAAATAATTATAGGTTGCCATTTGAAAAATAGTCGTATATTGTAAACCTGACTTTATAAAAAATATCTACATCTGCCATCAAATAGTATATGTAAAATAATAAAACTTTTATATGAGCCATTTTTTCTATTATTTATAATAAAAAAGTTAAAGGGGGGGGGGCGTCTTCCCAGACTCACCCTGTATATTTAACTTAAATTATTTTAAAAATATATTAAGTGTATTCGCAATGTTTCCTTTTTACAACTAAAACTAGGTCTGTAGTTTAATACAAAATTTTATTATTATACATTCCACGTCTTGGAAATGAACTGTTTTTATTTTGAGAATTTAGCTAGTAAAAGTTAAAATGCGCCCGGAATATCAAAACCATTAAAATTTATTCGTGTTTTCTAATATACAGGCTGATTTTTAATGCCATACTCTTCAGGCCATTTTGAGTATAAATGTAATAAACATGTCCTTATATAATTTAGTTACCAAAATAAAAGAAGTCAAAATTCTAAGGTTTTTTTTCGCTGAGTTAATAGCTCTTTGATGTTTGTTGATAAGGGTGAAATGAATTTCTTCGTCTAGCGGTTGACCGCTTCGCTCACTTACAACGCTTAGAAGCGAGCGAAGCGGTCAACCGCCATACTGTGGTCAGACTAATGACTAATGCTGCAAATCTGAACAAATCTGTAAGTCTTACTGATCTGTAAATCTGTAAAAAACTGACAAAAACGCATCTATTTTTGTTGATTAATATACAATTGTACGTAAGAGTGGCAGCTTTCGGTGCGATTTTGTTCATTATTTACAGATTTACAAATCTGTAAGACTTACAGAATTGCAGAATAAGACTATGAAGGGGTCCGGTACTTAATTTTCTTTTTATTTTATTTTTTTCTGACTCATTGAATAAAATTATGAATTTTAGCCTTTGTTACACTTTCCAAATGTGTATAGTTTTTGAACATATTTTTTTTATATTTAATTAATTTTGTGTGACGTCATACCTTCAATTTTACTTCGCCTACTGACTAAAGTTGATTTCATCTATCCATGTCCTTAATTCTGCCAAAAATTGATGTCAAGAGGCGTTTTTTTTTCAGACCGGTTGGTTACATGGTAACCGCATTTTATTCAGTATACCGGTTACTTGCGGTTACGTCAAACATCTAACCGCGGTATTCTGGGCGGTTACATGTCAGGTTACTATTGCTATCCTTTTGTAGCTGTCAAAACGCTGACATTTTGGCAGTTAGGCAACTTTCAGTAAAAGTAAAAAATGGAATCTCTGTCATTTTCTGTCAACTTATTTTGTATTAGATCAATACGCTTTAAATTAAATGTATCACACTATGAACAAGATAAATATTCGACAAATGTCAAATAATTAATTTGACAGAAACGTCTGTAGTAACCTGGAATTTTTTATTCACACCGGTTACGTGCGGTTAACCATATGTAACCCGGTTACATGAAAAAAAAACGCCTAAGATGGGTTAACTAGTGACAGCTGTCAGTTTCAGAAAACTATAGTTGTATCTTGTCATAGGAATAACCTGTTTTTTTAATAAAAATGATAAGTGTTTCATACATTTTCATGTAAAATGGAACTAAACTATTATTCACGAAAGATGACAATTCAAGGTCACTTGTTCGAAGAAAGAATACACATCACTTTACAGCAGTAGCTTAGCAACCTTTTGTATTAGAAAGAGAACGATTATTTGACCTATATCTATTTAATTTATGTGGAGTGACAGATATACGTAAATAGTGGCATTACTTTCTAACACACCATAAATAATAATAACATATGTCGCAGATTTACAGATACCTAATTATCTACTACACTGCCCTCTGTGCTAATATGTACCCAGTGGCGTTGACGTTTAAATCAAATTATTATTCTTTGGTTTATACTTTAAATCTATGATTTTGTATTTTGCAAAAACATAAGTGAAGAACATAAAACTTTCAAAAAGGCATTATTTAGAAAGAAACATAATTTTCAAATGAATTACTTTTATTTTTTCAGTTAAAATGTGTCCATAAATATTTCATGTTGCACGCCTATGCATACGAAATGTAATGAAGTTATCTGCAAGTAATATTATATCAGACGGCTCACAAATGACATTGAATAGTCATCTTTCGTGAATAATAGTTTACATATAAATATATTGATTTTATTTTCACAAGATTTGAATAATATGAAATAAAATGCTTTTTCGCTTAGTGTAACAAAATTGAAGTTGTGACTTCATATAGTTATAGCGTCAATACTTTTTATTAAAATTATGAATGAAAAGTTTTATATTTTAAAAATATTTTGGTACAAAATCATTTAAAATTAGGCATGTTTTCATAATATGGCAAAATATATGCAACTTTTTTATTGTACCGGACCACATTCACCGATATTTATATTTATGAATCGTAACATTATGCACATATTCATTCTCGTAAAATTGACTGCTTTAAAATATTAAAATAATCGTCCAAAAAAAATTTCATAAGTGAGTCTGATATAATGTTACCTGGACGAAGTAAATAACTGATGCTATTTTTTCTTTGTTGAATAATGATTATAATTTATTTATATTTACAAATTAATTAGTAATAAGTTACCATTCATGCGGATAACGTTTCCATGTGTAGCAGTGGATTGACAATACGGGCCATAGTCCATAGTCTCTCTGTGCTTATTTACGTTTTACCATTACAAAAACCATATCTACATAATCAGCGGTACTAAAACCATTCATCTTGCATTTATGTGCAATAAGGATATAATTATGATGCAACAATGCAATTTCGAAAACAAACATTTTGTTTTTCATCTTAATTAACAAAAAATTAAAATTAATTGTTATTTATAAAACTTATGCCCGGTTGCAGAAACGTTCATTAACGCTTTGTTTAATTAATGGACCATCAAAATGAACAAATTCGAATCAGTTTCCTTGTTCTTATGACATTTAAATCATTGCTGTCAAAAAGTCGCGTTGCATTTGTTCGTTTTGATAATCCGTTAATTAAACAAAGCATTGATGAACGTTTCTGTAACTGGGCATTAGACTTTTGTATTTTGGTAACTAAAAGGAATAACAATTATGTTTATATGATATTTTTCACTCGAAGTAATGACCTCTCAACAAACTGATAAAGTTTGTTATACTCGTTATAAATCACCAGGTACAACGTGTTCAAAAAATCCTTTCGGAGTAGGCTATGAACAAAGAAGCGTATGTCAATTAAAAAGTATTTAATTAAATGTCAATTTAACACGAGATATTGTCAAAAATGTTATCTAAAGAAATCAAAGCTTTTCTTCTTGAATCTTATTTTAGAAATGGAAATAAATTAGAAAACGGTGAATGGCAATATACTGTATCCTTCTTTATTATCTTTTCTCCTTAAAATTACATATCAAGATCAATTTTGACAATTTGACTTTTGAATTGAATATTGATCAGACATACGTTTCTCTGTTCATAGCCTACTCCGAGTTAGGAATTTTTTTGAACACCTGTATAAGACGATCACGCTTTCATTAATGTGACATTTAACATTTATCTCCATAAATAATTTGTATAGTATACTTCCCGACCATTTCTTTGACTTTAGGATAACATGCAAAAGAAAATACTTATGTTTACAAACTGTTTTGTTCATAACAGCTTACTCTTTGAAGGGTTCGGGAAATTGACCTGAAAATTTAAAGATTTCTTATCCAATGAATATCAGGTCAATGGGGGAGTTTAGTCATTTATTTATTTATTTATTTAAACCAAGACCAACAGGATTCTAAGATTCCAATTACAGGTCAGTTTTACACAATAATAACAAATATTGTCACAAGCAAGAATGAACACATAATAGACACATAAAAATAATACAAAAATAAGAGAAGTATATGTTTTACAGATCACAAACAGTAATTACTTAATGAAACAGTACTCAAACAAAAGACAACATTTATTGCTTTACTAAAAATTGTGGCAGGTTTTATTGTATGGAGTTTCGTAGCCGCGTGCCTGTGTGTCTGGTCGCGAATCTGGGGAACCGGGTTCGATTCTGAACGGCGCCAAATATTTCAAATTTTAATGGCACAAAATTGACCCCTGTGGTGCACTCACCACGCCAGCAATGAGTGCCCGTGAAGTGACGTCCACACGGTACAAATATGTCATCATTACCGAATTCTGTGTACAAAGCCTATTGGCACACCCAGCAATGGGTAATATGCCGTGATTTTATTTATTTATTTACTAAAAATTGTTGAATTAAGCCTCTCTTGAACTTAACCATGCAGTCACCAAAAATGTCAAGCGTACTAGATACAGAATTGAGAGTAGAACACATCGTTTTTATAGGAGATTTTTGATCATAATTTGTACGTGGTCATGTCTTGTTGAAATGTAATGATTTTTCCACATTACTGCAATAATATACATGTAATATTACTATGAATGCAATAACAGTAATAAAATATAGCGTATTTTTTTTTTTTTTTGTACAAACGATATTAAGTTTATCGTTAGTTAAATCGCCCGCAATACGATGACGTATGAGGTATCATTGGGTAGTTAAAATGAAAAATTAAACGTGTCTTCTGTATTTGATATTGAAATGTCAAATTCAATGTCAAATCCCAAAAGGCAAATTATTTTTGATTTTAAATATGTAAATGTAAAACCTAGAAAATACGATAAACACAAAAATTAAATTGTCTAGTGTCAAATGTAAACATAAACAGGTGGCCGTGTTTTGCTTCAGTCTCTTTCTATGAATCACGTTTTGTGCACGTATGTCGAGACCTAATTCGCACATAGTTGATGTTATGTACGCCTAATGGCGGGAAGAAAATAATGCAAAAGTTTTTTTTTCGGGTATTTTTTAAAATTTTACAAAATATAAAAGTATATTATATACTCAGGGACTAAAGTGCATATTCAATCCTGTGGGTGAAGTTTATTTCCCGAGCCGAAGGTGAGTAAAATAATCACCTGAGGGATTGAATGCACTTTAGTCCTGTGGTATATACGCTATTTTTCGCACCCCCGTATCAAATGGAACCATATTAGTGTAAAAGAAATTAATCTTACAATTTGACAATACAAATATCAAAACTTTTGTTCAAATTTAAACTCAACGCCTGCTCAAAATGTAGTGCAGATACGAATAAATAAATCATAGTAACAATATGTTATGGAAACATCATGTTTATTATTACTTTAGTCCCCCAGGGATTTTTTCATATTTAATCCCTCTGGGACTGAATTTGAACTTTAGTCCCTGAAATGAGTGATTAGAATCGCTCTTTAGTCTCGGGAGTGCAAAAAGGTAAAAATGATTGAGATTTAAAAATATCTTAACATATAAACAAATCAAAAATTCGAAAACTCCCCCATAGAAATTATAAACGATTAATGTAGTTTTCCATTTGTGTTTTACTATATTGTTGTCCTAATATTATGGATTAAAACCTCATAGAAGCAATGGTGAACTATACTATAACAGCATACTTTTATTCAGATTTTATTATTAAAAAATACAGTAAAATACTAGTACCCCTCGTTTTTAAATATCCATTTCAGGTCAAAAAATTTAATAACGAACATAACCTATGATCTAACCACATCCCTTGAAATTATTTGTGCACGATTTCACAAAATTCCTTTGAGCTGTTTAATAGCGATAGTGGAACGGAGAGACAGATGTCCTTTATGCTTTATTAACAAAAATATCGTATCTAATAAAATCTCTATGCTCCTAGCTATTAATTGCTTCTAAGGTTATTGGAAAAAGCATCACAATCATACTAGTCTACAAAGTGAAAGGAAATTTTGTCTGCACAATAATTATTGAAGAAATCTTTACGCGTAGGATGCCAAACAAAGAAAGAAATAGGTTGAAACTGCATAAATTTAAGAATTCATACATCAAAAATTAAAAGTGAAAGAAAGTTCTGAAATATTTTCACATTTAATACAAGTTTTATTTGAATATGTTTAAAAGTTGAATGAATTAAAAATATGTAACTACTGAAAATTGGAGCAATTTAAGGAATCATTACTCACAAATTTAGGGTGATTCTTCTATTTGTTTATAATTATAAATTAAACTTTTATATATATATATATATATATATATATATATATATATATATATATATATATATACGATGTACCCTGGTTTTGCTTACACCCGCAGCTTGCTGTATCGTTTTCGTAGATAATATATTATTATTTCGTACGAGCGTAATAATTTCGGCCATTTTCACCTCCGTTAAAACATTATTTCGTGTTGTTTTCTTTACATGTTCACGTTTAACGCAACCATCTCTCTTAAAATTGTTAACAATTAGTAATATAGTTGAAGCACTTGGTGTTGGTCGATCAGGAAATGATCTACGAAATAAATCAGATACCTCTGTCTGAGGCTAACGTCTGCATTATACCATTGAATTATTTGCACTTTTTCTTGAACTGTATACATTATTTTTAACTTAAAGTAACAATTTAACCCTAATTGACACATAATATTCACTTGACAATGACAGCTTATGTGGCTTATGTTCTATTTTAAATGGAACGCTCTTATAAATTGCTGTTATTTAGTTACTATGGAAATTGAAAATCCTATGTTTCACGTTAAAAAATACTCACGGTATATATATATATATATATATATATATATATATATATATATATATATATATATATATATATATATATATATATATATTATTGTAATAAGTGACATAAGTGACAAGTATTTTTTACATTTGCCGCGACATTCGTTACTTAGATGCTATGTGTGTTGCCCACTCGATTCAAGCCCTTGTTACAACCACTTTATATAGCCTATTAGCCATGGTATTAAATAAAACTTCAAACAAATGTAATGACATTTTAACTTTCAGAAACGCTCTAGCGTGTGAGTTTATCATTATTGAATTTATTGAAAATTATTATTATTTTAATACAAATGTAACACTATGGCACTTTATATTATGTCTGATCATCGTAACGTGCAATATAAAATGTGACTATTGAATTAGATACAGATTTTCATTCTGTACAGCATTTATTTGAGGCATTATTATCTAAAATTATCAGACCACTGTTATCCAATGTTAAACGCATACAGGGTGTTTGGCATAAGTCCGGCACCAAGAATATTTCGTTTATCTTGAGAGATACAAGAAAATTTTAATAAACAAACTTAAACTAGACAAAGGAGCTCATAAGATGACCATAGTAGGAATTTTAAGTTTATAATATTCATATTCTTTAAAATTTTTAACATTTTTTTTTAAATTTCGTTTTAAATGTCATTACCTACTAATAAATTATCAATGAAAATAATCAAATTGTAATTTCCAATTGCATGTGTTTTTCAATTCTTTCATTACAACAACCATTGTTTTTATAACCTATAAATTTCGAAATTGTTGTATTTTCGGTGTTTGAAACAAATGAAAATAGATAAATTAAACATGGTTGGAACACTAAAAAAATTATCTTTTCAATGGTGTAGTTTTCCAATATGGCATCCATATAAAAATTAAAACTTCGACATCATAACTCGAAAACAAAGAGTGATAAAATAAATTAAGCAGCGACATTCGAAACAAAAAAAAAAGTGCCTTAAAGATGTACAAATTAAAATCCATTATTATTTCACATTTGAAAGATATTTGCAAAAATAAAAAACTACAAAATTTACATTTTGCCAATATCTAGTGACCTATTTTTTTTCTCAAATAACAAAACATCATTAAAATGGTCTCCTAATGGGGCAACCTGGACAGGGCGTCCAGTTGGGAAATTAACAAATGCGGAATGGGGTATAAATAATGCTTTGAAAATATTTGGTAGACCAAAATATTTTACTTCTCTGTAATTTAAAATTTTATACAAATATTTAAACATAGCCCAAAAGTAACTTTATAATTTAAATAGGTAAAGAATTAAAAAATGAACCAAATATTTTATTCTCAAAATTATATTTTTTATTGTTAGTAACCAACTAAAACTAACTAATAGTTTATATATCAAATAAACAAATTTGTAGCTACCTAATAACACGGAAGAGGTGAAGCTATGTAGGTAAATATCATTTGTTAGCTAACAAAATTTAAAAGAAAATTTATTAGGAAGTGAAAATCTATTTCTTAAATATCCTACACCATGGAAACTGTTAACATGTTCAAATATTACCTGCTAGATGTCAGTATCAATTACAATTTACAATTTTCCTAGAAATATATAATCTTTTATAATATAACTTTCTATGTGGAATTTATATATAATATATCTACATAAAACTGACGGAAGGAAATGTGTTGGCCACAATAGATTTTTTAAAATTTTATACCGTGATGTTACCTTTGCGCCTTCTATATAATTAAGTATTGTTTTCTTTATTTTAATTATACTTCACGTAAGAAAATAGTAGATGGCGCTTGAAAGCGGCGATTTTTACATGCATTAAATAAATCATTTAAGTTCTGAAAACCAAACTTTATTAATACCACGGTGTATAAATATAAAAGGTGTGACAACTCATCAATTTTAGTTGACAGATTGATGTCGGCGATCAGTAGGCTGAGATTCTAACCTTACATGTATCGCCTCTACACAATGTTCTCTACCACATAACATTCTAGAACTAACATGACAAATAAAATGACAATGACAATCTAAAGGTCACAAATTTGATTAAGATATTTCGCTTGAAAATTTAAATGAAGTTGCGTAGCTGTGTGCGATAGGTGATTGGTTGTGTTTCGGACGAACAGGGTTCGATTCCGACCGACACCAAGAATTTTAAATAATTTTCAAATAGCACAAAAGTGATCCCATGGCAGCTTTGAAAGCCCGTGAGGTAACGCTTAGTAAACGTTTTCAACTACATTTACAGATATATCGTCATTACGGAACCTGAAAATAAAATGAGATTGGTACGCCCAGAAATGGGTAATAAGCCATGATGTTATATTTAATTATTTAAAATACATACATCCCCAGATTCTTATTCTTGTACAATACCTTCATTTTTAAAATGCTTTTGACAAATACCATCTTTAGTACCAAGGATTTTATTAGCTGGAGAGGGTACAACTTTCCGCCAGGCATTCACAAATGTTTTGCGAAGGATGGTAAATCGGAATTGCTTCTTTATTGGATGTTACTCCTGATCTATAACCTTCAACGACACAGTCTTTTCGATATTTGTATATTTTATCGAATATTTACATGAAATAGGGGATTACAGCTCAATCGAATTTAGAGAAATTAGTAGTAGTCAAATAGCGGAGGCGTGGCTATCAGTCCAGTAATGCAATTCTCAAACAGTTTTTATTTGAATATAAATTTCTTGCATTAAACTTAATAATTTTGATACACTTGCAATTATGTAGTATGTGCACTTGTACAGTGTTATAATATTAATTTGTTTTTTTTTATAAATATATTTTAAAAATAGCATACATTTCAAGAACATTTTAGATCCACGAAGAAAACAGTTTTATATAAAAACTTATATTCGTGACGTCACATCTATATTTTCAAACTTCGGGGGACCATAACTCGCTTATTAATAGGAATTTTTTCACCGGATTTTCACCAATAGTCTTAGTTTTACTTATACTTTCTGATGAAATTATATAAAAAAAATGGTGGAATCCCCTATTAATTAACGTTTAACATTTCTAACCTTACACGCTGAGACATCTGGCGGATGCCAATTTCGTAAACACGAATATTTACCTTCCGTCACCTTTAGGTAAGGAAGGTATTGTCTTTGGTCAAAAAATTCGGTGGTGAGTTTTTGATGAATAAGCACGTTTTAGGGTCCCTAGAATACGATTTTACTATTTTTACAATGATGTCTGTATGTGTGTATGTGTGTGTGTATGTGTGTCAGTGTGTGTGTGTGTGTAACAAAAATTTCGTCTACGATAACTTCCATACTACAATTCAAAAAATTATAATTCTTTCGAATTCCTCTTCGTTACATCCATGTGAAGAGCTGATTAGATTTTGGTTAGAATTGGTCACCCGGAAGTACCCTCATTTGAAGATTTTAACAGTTTTTCTTAAAAAAGCGATGTTAAATATCATTTTTTCACATTTAATGTTATTATAAATATTAAAGAATTATTTATTCTCTATACGATTTGAATGCATTTTATATTTCATATTAAATGGATATAGAGTTAAAAAATTATAAAGAAATTATATATCATATATTAGCCAGCTATTCTGGAAACAGCTGCTATATTAAGAAAATTCTGATTGAAAGGTGTCACTGTCAAGTGCAGTTGACAGTATGTATGTGTTATAATTTTCCTGGAAATATAGGATCTTTTGCTTTCTGTATGGAATTTGTACAAAATACATACAACTGCCTTAAGGTAATGTACAAGAAATAGAATCTTTTACAAGGAACTTTCTGTATGACATTTATACAAAATACATAGAACTGACGGAAGGTAATGTGCTGGCCACATCAGATTTTTTTGATGTGTTGTCCCACCTTCTATATTTATACACCGTGTTAATACTAAATATTTTTGTTTGTAAAAATGTACTATACATGAATATTAAAAAGTATAAAAGTCGAAATAAAAAACATGATTAAATATCACACAATTTTGTCGATTTTATTTGATAGTTGACAGCTGATAGGTAATTTTTGCTTCTGTAATGTGCATTCTAACCAATCGGAGGCCAGAATTTATTTCCCTCTCTAAACCAGAAACCAGACTTGGGAGAAAATGTACTCTGTTCCATTTAACCAATTCAGCAGATGGCTTTCACATCAGCGCCACTTTTAAGTAGCCGAAATTAAAAAATGGCGGTATCCAACTGCTGCCATCCGAAATTTTATTAAAATATTAAAAAGGTATAATTTCATCGAAACTTTGTATATTATAGTCAGTAGGTGTGAAATATAAAGTATTATTTATCTGATTTTCAAATCTGACTTGACATTGCACATAAAAATGACATGAGATGTCACATGTCATGTTCACTGACACTAGTCTGAAATTAAATTGCGTAAATTTGTCTACAATTTAAGCCAATCAGAGAGTTCAAAACTATGTAATATTCCAGTGTGGCGCCTTGTCAGGGTAGACAGGTGAGGCAGTGCCTCACCAGAAAAGAAATGTCAGAATATCTTATAGCAAATTAATAATTTTATGTAAATTAAATTTCAATTTACGTACGCTAGGCAAGGAGCTGTTTGAGGCATGCTTCAAATGCAAAATGCAATGAGTGCGTAAAGGATAAAAGATAGAGACTACAATCAACGCCGCGTAGTGACAAATTTTGTAAGTAGGTTCACAACATCTACTGTACAGAATGTCTCATTTTCGATGTTTCTTTAAGGTATCTCGGGTAATACTAACGATAGAGCAAAACAATTTGCACATTCCACGGTCAACTTTTCGAGAAAAGTTTAACAGTCACCACAGGAATTTTCGATCTTCTTTTGTTTCTGAACTACAGGCAAAAACTCGTTTGTTTTAACAAATTTTCAACTGTTTTGTAGGTAAAATAAAATGACGTAATTAGATTTTTTGAAAACTTAATGATTCTCGAAATATCACACAAACTTATGATTTTTTAAATAGGAACCTATGTTAAAAATAGTCTCGTCGTTTTGTTTATTTCATAAGCTTTTCAATGATATATAACAAGTCTACATTCTTTTGTTTTAAACATGAATAAAAGATAAATTATTAATTTATTGGGGCGAAAAAAATTAAAAATATTAAGAAACAAATGAAAAAATCAATTAAAAATCATCATAACCTGTCTAGCATTTTTATTCTAATGTAACTTAGGCCCTGTATAATAAGCGCGCCATATTAATTAATAATTATTAAATTTTGACGTTTCGAACTGTCAAATATGAAACATAAAACTAATTCATAAGATTTATGTGTGTAAACGGGCTGGCTCCGAAGCGCCACCAAGTCCATTTTTAACTGGAATAGAGTATGAATTGTCTCATTCTATATTCGTACCAGAATTTGGGAATTACAGCCTTGAAAATGTAAAATTACAGTTAATGCGTGAAATAATAAGTCCATCACTACACTACAATAGTATATTAAGCTATATACACCTGCATTACAACCTATAAAAATATATTCTCCATTGACCTTTTAGTTTATTATCAATATATATTTTTTTTAAGTCATGGTCGGAGAGCGGCTATTCTTTAAAGAATGTGGTCGTGAGTGGATATTCTTATGCAGAAAATATTTGTATTATTCTACTTCATTGTACTTGACTGGTCATAGAGAATTATATTCGTTTTTGACCTATATTTGGCTGGCATTATAATAAGCATATAGGTAGTTTTTATTCTAACACTAGCATTGGCATTTAAGATATGAAACCTTGTTTTGATGTAATTCTGATAATAATAATTTATTACACAACAATGACTCCTCTGGTACACTCTCAACAAATATGAGTGCCCCGTGAAGGAAGTGACGCCTGATACAGTATAAATATGGCGTACATCCAATAATAGGTTAAAAGTCGAAATGATACATAATAGTTATTTAAGTATCAAGGGTGTTAAAGAGGGCGATTAATGATATATACTGTATCTGGTTTAAGATTGCAGTGGATAATACTCCGATATTATCCAATCAAATAACAAGATCAACCTGCTACTATTTTTACGCCACTGCATTCTTAAACCAGATACAGTATAGACATTTTTACTAGCGAATTAACACATGTGTTAGTTACAATATTATTCCGTTGACCGCATCTTACTGAATTGTAAAATTTAATTTATTCCATGAAAAAAAATCTGATGTGGCCAACACATAACATCTCGCCAGATATGTTACCTGCGTGGTTACCTGGTTGTACCTACGCATAAAACGAAAAATATTTTTAATTACAAATACATATATTCATGTCTCACTACAAAATAATTCTCACATATATTTGCAAAATCTATGGGATATTTTAATATAAATTATGTACAATACATACATTTTCTTTATATTCAATATCCTGAAATTTTCTTTTTCTACTTTCCTTTTCTTTTTATTCGTCATTTTTTCGCAAATTCCTTTTATATTCTGTTTTACGTATATTCTTTTGCGTTGTTGACTTTTTTTTTATTTTCATAATCTTCATAATGATGTACAAATATTTTTGACAGTGGCATACAAATATTTTTGACAGTGACATTTGTGTCAATTACAAACATTTGAATTTCTTGCCTTGAAGTAGTTTGATCTGATATTTTTTACATCAAATTATTTTATATGCATTTCTTTATCTCTAAATCTATAGAAGATATAATAATAAATTTATATTTATCGAATAAAGAATTTAACGTTCTTTGATATAAGTATTTACATAAATTTTCGATAAATAATATTTAGATGATTTTTTTCTTGTAACTACCACTTCTGGTTGTCCAATTGTTACCAAAATTTAATCAACTCTTCCCATTATTGTTAGATTGAGGAATCCGTAGTTAAAAATGTCTTAAGTCTTATGGTATTTGAGAAATCGTGGATCCAACATCCACACACACATACGGACATCATCGTAAAAATGTTATAATCGGATTCTTGGGACCTTAAAACGTGCTTATTCACTAAAATCTGGATATGCGATTTATAACATGAATTCAATACCTCTCTTAGCGACAGGTAAAAAATAGGTTGATAGGTAACGTTTTACACCTAAATTTTAACAATTGTTCGGCATTAATGAATGACTTTAATAATAATAATTTATGCAACAATTGTGATATTTCTTAAAACAGCATTTTTGTTAAAACCAGGCTTGTGTTACCAACCATAGGGTTTTCATTTTAGTGGTACACTGTTACTATTTCGAGAACTGCAAGACATACGGATTTTGTTCATTTAGTAAACTATTTCTATTGCAACTGACTAAACAATAGTATATTGTGTTATTAGGAGTAAAAGTGATACTTTGTGTGGCGAGCATGGAAGTTTGCACGACGAGCGAAGCGAGTTGGACAATTTCATGCGAGACACATACACTTACTCCGAATGACACATTATATATTTTTCAAACGCATTACTTTACTTCATACTCGCTGATTCTATATAGTTTCTATGGATATTTATTTATTTTATTTCTACCTTGTGAATCAAGTCACAAAAGATGCCATTTTTATGACGTTTGTAAAGAAATCCAACCAGAGGTTCCCAAAATATGGGACCCAACTTTTTTATTTTAACAGGCAACATACATTTTTTATTCGCTTATTCCATAGAAAATATTATTATAAATTCAATGATATTGTTCTGGGAATTATATTATAAATAATTTCTTTATTTTAGTAATTTTTCTTAAAAATTATATTCTATTTTTTTAATATACCATGCTATGGTATGACTAGCGAATGAAAGTTGACGTTTAAATTATTTTATAGATCTGGTTTCTTTTCAAACCCTAGAGAAGAATAGAATTGTACGAAATATTCAGGTATGAAATTTTTGTGTGAACTCATTAAAATACTATGGACTAGGAAAGCGCAGAAATACATTACTATGTCTGGCTGAAAATAGATGGCCGATTGAGTAACTGAATATCAAAATAGGGGTGCGTTTAAAATATTTTTTAGTAATTTATGCTACAAGAGATATAGGTACCATTTACTAATCGAGGACGATTTTACGCCCGAGCGACAGCGAGGGCTAGCAAATAAGTTCGAGAGTGATCAAATGTACCTACATCACGTGTTGCACATAAGATTTTTTCCACCCCCGATGATTTATTTTTTATCCGTTCATTTTCACTGTCAGATATGTCGAGGCTGTCAAGAAATACAGTTATTGATACATTAAAGAAAAGAATCTAAGTATTCCATGGAAAATTTAAGAAGAAAAACGCTGTCATCTGTCCATTTGTCACGTCAACGATAACTTTTGAAAGGAAATATTTATGAAATGAGGACAATTTGATAGATATTAGATACAAAATTATTAATTATAAGAAGAAATAAATATTTGACACAAGTTTAAAATATCTAACTGTTGGTATTTCACAAAGGGGGAGGTAAGTTTAGCAGTAGGGAAGTAAGGACAATCCTTACTTCCCGTCGCTAATAGAAACCGATATCTTGATAGTAAAATAAACATACATCCCTACAATCATGTCCTAATAGCATACTTACGATAATGGGAGTGGGAAAAACATTTTTCGTTTATGATGATTATAACAAAATATTTTGATCTTTAAACTATTTAGTTTGGCAATTCTATGAAATAGGATTATTTTTAATTTCTTCTAACAGTAATTCCGACTCGAGGGTTGCTTACACCTGAAACGAGCGAACTAGAATTTGCGGCATTAAATTTTTTAAATACATCCTTGAATCCTGAAGGTCATTTTAAATGCCTCTTGGTATTGAGTACAATTCTAATCTTCTGTAACGGAATACATAAATGTCAGTTTTCTTTCAAATCAAATATAGGGAAATGTTTTCAAAAGAAACCACATCTATTAAATAATCTAAACGTCAACTTTCATTCGCTAGTCATACTACACCATTCACTTCAGTAATATACGACTACAAGCGTCCCTGTGCGAAAAAGATTTTTCACATTATCCTTAAAGAAAATTTTGGAAAATCCGGATCCAAAATAAAATTCCTCATTTGGCATCGTTCAAAAAATATGAAAATTTGGGAACACCTCTCGTATTAATCAAAGAAAATATACCCCTATGCTGCACCCTCTACAACAGCTAGGAGAGATTTTATTAAAAGTCCTCAACGCAATATGTCGTCATTACAGAAATCTGCATAAATCAGATTGGCACTCCCAGCAGTCCCAACTATGATTAAAACGCCGAGATGATATATTTATTTAAGATGTAAATCTCTGAATGAAAATGAGATGTTCATCTGAGATGTCCTGCAGCCCAGATGAAGTCCATTGAACTGCCGTTGAAGAGAGAAAGCATTGCATTTACTTTCACTTCATCTCGAAACAACAAAAGTATTAATTCCATAATAAGCTGATGAGAACGTCTTCTCAAGAAGTGAATTACGTAAACGTTCGACCCAGTTTCGATCTATAGCTAACGAAAACTTAACAAATTAGCGTTAATAGTGACGAGAAATACAGTTGATGTTTATAAGAAAACAATATTATTTATTTATAGAACATCGTTGTAGGACATGTACAGGGTGTAAATCGAAAAGTGAAACATAGGAGTTTAACATGGGAAATCAATTTTTCTTTGCGCAAACGTTACCTAATTATTTTATGCAAAAATACTTCAAATAAAAGTTATAGAGATTTAAATGCAGCATCTAAATCATGTGAAACGATTATTTTATCTCTTTATATAAACGTAAAAATTAATTACAAAGTTACAGTTTTTATGAGCATTTTCTCTAAGCAGCCATGGATATATGACAAGAAAAAACAAATACGTTGTTTTTTGTCATAAATCCATAGCTGCTTAGACAAAAAGTTCATAAAAACTGTAACTGTTATTAATTTTTACGTTTATATGAAGAGATAAAATAATCATTTCACATGATTTTTTAGATTTAAATGCATTTAAATCTCTATAACTTTTATTTGAAGTATTTTTGCATAAAATAATTAGGTAACGTTTGGGCAAAGAAAAATTGATTTCCCATGTTAAACTCCTATGTTTCACTTTTCGATTTACACCCTGTACTTATAGGTTTAAAACAGAACTGATTCGCTTTGAAGCATGTTATCTTAAAAACTGGGGATAGAAATAATTTATGATTTTTCGAACAAACTACAATACCTATTTTCCAATGAAATACCTACGAGGTTTTATAAAAAATATCGAGAATGTTTGGCAATTCTTTGAAATAGGATTATTTTTAATTTCCTCTAACAGTAATTCCGAATCGAAGGTTGCTAACAACTGAGACGAATGAAGTAGAATTTGCGGTATTAAATTTTTTAAATACATCCCTGAATCCTGTTGCTCAAGTCATTTTCAATGCCTCTTGGTATTGAATACAATTCTAATCTTCTGTAACGGAATACATAAAGGTCAGTTTTATAAAAAATATCGAGAATATTCATTTGTTTTAAAAAGTAATAATTTATTTATCAATATTAATATTGTCCCTTCAGAGTATTACCCATTAAATATAATGCAGTTATCCATTCTGCAAAACACTTGTGGAATGCATTTTGTATATAGTATAGCCTTCAGCGATTTTCCCTTTATCGTCTTAATGGTCGCAGAACATTATCTTTTTAATGTCCTCTTCATTTTCGGAAAAAGGAAAATGTCCAGGGAGGCATGTCTGGAGATTACGGTGGCTGCGGCATCACGAATCAGTAATAAACTGTGAGTCATTGCGTTGTCATTTTGCAAAATCCAGAATTTGTGTGCCCAAAATGTTAAAGTCGTCAAATAAGTATGGACTGGAGATTTCTACACTGTTGCCAATTCAGTGGCCATATTAAAAGTGCTAAGTTGTCAAGATGTGGCAACACCGCAAGGCAAGGGACATGGTGCGGAGAAAGAAAAAATTGAGAATCAGTAGATGAATACAAATTTTCGTTAGTTTTTAATTACATAATAATTTTGTTTTTGTGGTCGGTACTTATTCTATCTTTTTTACAGAGGATGGCGAATATATGTCCTTCGGACTTTCTGGAGACGATTCCAAAAATCAGATGATAGGTGGTGATGTAGTAGTTGCTTGGGTAGACCGTTCTACTCTCAAAGGATACGCGCAGGACTATTTCCTTGAAGCCAAATCTCAATGTTCTGGACCTAGAGGATCATGTCCAGATGAACGCATTGCCGTAAGTAGAAACCGTAGAAACATAATAAGAATGGGATGTATTTAACCAGTCACCATAATTCATATTATATTGATATCCAAATATTTTTTTGCACGATCAGGATATTTTTTTGTTTACCGATAATGTTTTCAAAACAGTAGGTCTTATTTACAAATTACTGAACGGTAAGTGATGTGATTCACGTCGGTAAGTGATGTGCTTCACTTACCGTTCAGGAGGCAAGACGATAAATAAATAAAAACAAAAATCAAAGCTTACTTCAAAAATCACAACTAAAATTTTTTAATAAGTCAAAATAATTTTCAAATCTTATTTTTCTTTTAAATTTTTTGCGTCGATCGTGCAAAAAATATTATAAACAACACGAATTGCCGATCTTCGCTCAGTCCCAAAACATTGTCTCGATCAGTAAACTGTCCTTACCGTTCTTAATATGTACTTAATGTACAGTGTGTTCAAAAAAATCCTAACTCGAAGTAGGCTATGAACAGTGATACGTATGTCTGATTATTATTTAATTCAAAAGACAAGTTGTCAAAATTGATCATAAAATGTAATTTTAAGGAGAAAAGACACTAAAGAAGGATACAGTATATTGACATTCGCCGGTTTCTAATATGTTTCCATTTCTAAAATAAGATTCAAAAAGAAAAGCTTTTATTTCTTTAGGTAACATTTTTGATAAAATATCTCATGTCAATTTGACATTTAATTAAATATTTTTAAATTGACATACGTTTATTTGTTCAAAGCCTACTCCGAGTTAGGAATTTTTTTGAACACACTGTACTATTGTAATACGCCACCCAAACTAAAGTTTGGCCACCAAAATTTCAACCCCAATTTATTTATAATCAGTACCCAAAAAACTGCAATTTTGCTATCAACCATTTAGTACACGTACCAGTGCTGGGATCCTGACGATCGCATGACGTAAAATTGACGTCATGTGACTGCTAGGCCATACGGCAAGCAGTACTGAAATGCTAGAGTGACGTCATTTTTACGTCTCAGCACTGGACTCAGGGAACAACAATAGTTAAATGAGTGGGGCTTATTTGGTCGAGAAGACCATATATCTCGTATTTAAGCCGAATGGTCTTTCAGACCAGTGCGTGCACTTGTGTCAAAATTTTATGCGTGTTCTGGAGGGTTAAAAATAGTATTTCAGACCCACCATCTGAGCATGAAAATACATAAATTTTGGACTTGAAATTTTGGGCTTTTTCGCATGCAAATTTTCTTAATGTACCTCAGCATAACCTAACCTAACGTTGACAGTCTTTTTTTAGGTACGTAATTACCTATAAAGAGCACAATTATATTTTTTGGTATTCGGTTAATATTCCAGATTATTAAATTTGCTAAAGTAAAAGACTTTTTTATGCTTATAAGAGCAATATTTTTTAGTGCTCAAGTAATCTTTTGGAAACTCCAATGCTTAAGATCGTCAGAAAAAGTTGGTACTGAAAAATTATTTTGAAAGCTCATTTAAATTATTCCCTCCTTTAAAAATCCACATTTTGATTTCTTGTTCTTGGAAAATTTTCTTAATTTAAAATTTAAAGCAATTCCCTAGATTTAAATCTACAATTGATTTCAAACTTACAAAATCAGACCCCAAATGTAACGATGACGACACTTCACGGGCACGCATTGCTGGCGTGAAGAGTGCACCACAGAGGTCACTTTGTGCCATTTAAAATTCAAAATAATCTTGTCAATAAGCCGTAATAAAATATTTATTCTTTTTAGGACAATACCAACAACATTCGTCTCCTCAACGCCGCTATGGTCAACGGTTACTCAATTGTAACCTACCAACGCCCTCTAAAAGCAAGCGACGAACTAGATCTCCCCATTTACAACAACCGTTCCCAAGCTGTGATCTGGGCTGTAGGACCTTTGAATCAACGACAAGAGGTTTCTTTCCACTCGACATTCAGCAAAAAGGACACTCTTTTGGACTTTGGACGACCAGCAAAATGGAACTGTCCAATGCCCGAAGTAGATTCAGCCCCACAGCAGACTGTACAAGCATCAACAAATAGAAGAAGACAGGAAATTACGACAGAGGAATTCAGGGAGGTTCCCACAACGGAAGTGACGAGGAGTAGGGGAAGTGATAGAAGAAGAGGAGGAAATAGAGGAGTAAGTAGAAAACAATTATCCTTCACCACACATTTATATCTCACATATAATTCTTTAGAATTTAGGACGACTTTCCATCAATACAACTGTGTTCAATCCTAACTCGGAGTAGGCTATGAACAGAAAAACGTATGTCTCATCATTAAATTCAAAAGTCAAGTCGTCAAAATTCATTCTGAAATGTAATTTTAAGGGGAAAAGATAATTAATAAGGATACAGTATATTGCCATTCGCCGTTTTCTAATTTATACCCATTTCTAAAAAAAACTTCAAGAAGAAAAGCTTTGATTTCATTAAATAACATTTTGACAATATCTCATGTCAGATCGACATTTAATGAAATACTTTTAAAGCCTTGTTGGTTGAAATAACTAATGTACAACATTAGTCACTCCGGGAGAGAATATTTTAGAAGTCACGGATAAATTATTACTATTTTTTTTTAATATACATAAAAAGCAATTTTACAAAATTATTTTATTTTTGAAATTATTTAACATAATGAAACTTATTTATTTAAATTAATATTAACATATATGCTAAAATAGGTTACATATCTTTACACAATGACAGCTGTCATGTACGGACGGCTGATGAAACGAAAACGATAAACGAGTTAGTGGTTCCTTGCTTCGGAATTAATTTCAAAGGAGCTGCTTGTGCTTCTAAGTGAATACGTTTTAAAAGAAGGTCCTCATTTCCACACATTTTAATGTATTTTTCTTTCAAATAATTCCCAATGACAAACAATAATTATTACAACCATTCAATGGCTACTTTGTAATTTAAATTACTACATCAATTGACTTGTCAATGTCAAACGATGAATAAAAACATAAAAATTATTTAAGAAGTTTTCAAAAAGTGTTAAATAAAACGTTGTATTACACTCGTATGGAATGTATATTAGTCACTAAAGAAAATTATACTTTATCTTTCGTGACTAATATTATACATTCCACACTCATATAATAAATAACTATTATTTTTAATTAACGTTAGTATCTATGAAATAAGAAATTTATAAGTAACAAAACATTTATTCAACATGTCCCCCATTTACATTAAATACATTTTAAAGTAAGTCTTCTTAATTTACTCATAACATTATTAAGCTCGATTCTGTCAATTCCAATGGGGACTAATGAAATTGACGTTATACAACACACATTCTCTCCTCCAGTACTCCATGTCTTTAGAAAAAGACTGCAGGCTCGAAAAAAGAGATAGTTTTATATTACCATGGCCAGGCCCGGATTACCCATAAGGCCAACCTAGGCCATGGCCTAGGGCGGTGGTACGGAGGGGGCGCACATCGAGTAGTTGGATAAATGGGAAAACGAAAAGAGAGAAGTGCCTTCAGTTATAGCCGTGCGAAATCTTAAGAGCTGTTGCGCAGAAAGCGAAAATCTATCTTTCTCTTTCTCTCTCCCCTATTGTCTGATCTTTCTTTTAGCTGTCTCTCTTCTTGATCTGCGCATTTCATAGCTCATGACATTTGGCACCATCTCTACTAGACGACGTAAACAGTCCTGTTGAGCTATGACAGTTGCCGAAGATTTTAAATAATTCTAATATTTCTATACCGGGTGTCTACTTATGAATCTTAACAAATACAATGGTAAAATTTTCATGACTGTAATTTCTACCCTATGGATTTTAGAATAAAAGTATAAATACGAAAACTGTTCAGAATTAAAAACTGCATCTAATAAGTCCAAAATTATTGTTTACATGCGTTTCATTTGAGAGATAGAGAAGCAAAATAAAAATTGTAAAAAGATGGTAAATGTATCTTTGATGACTGATAGTAGGTATATTGAAAAACAAATTTCATAAGACAATCTGTTAACCCACGAGTCCAACTTTGGAAAACGAGCCGCTTCGCGGTGAGTTTTATAAAGGACGAGTGCGATCACAGTTCTTATAAAACGTTTTTATATAATTTTTTCTATTGGGGTAATGTTATAATTCTATTACATTTTTAATAAATGCGACTTGTAAAATCACTTACGTTGGTAGCACTTCCCGCTAACAAATTGAACTTCAGGGATGAAAATTCTTTGTTGACGTAGTAAGTTAATATGTCATTTATGTATCAGTTTTAAAAGCAGTAAGTCATACCACCTCTAGAAAACGAAAAGCTCCGAAAACAGTACGTTTATAGATCTTCTTAATATATTTTCAGTGCGTTTATAGACTCATAAAGGCACCGATATGGAACAAGAAATTAATGAAATCAAGCATTATTAAAACTCAGTACATATTGAGAGGGGGAGGGGGTGCAGTCATGAATTTTGGCCTAGGGCGTAAAGAAATGCTAATCCGGGCCTGACCATGGCCTCTCGTGTTGTCCTAATCCGATTTGATACTTGCTGTTTCATTTTGCGGTGGTGTTTGACGTATTTATGAGTAATCAGTTTTGTTATAATAATAATTTGTTAGCTGAAGATAAATTCTAAAAAAAAATAATAATATCGAAACACAAAATCATTCATTTAAATACTGTTTTAGATTCTATCTAAGAGGTCATGATAATGCTTTGCTGTTTCTTTCTTCGAGCTTGTCGTCTTTGTCTAAAAGGTTACTTCAGAACCCAGTAGATGGCAACAGTAAAGTTCTAAAATCATAAGTCCCCAATCTGTTTTTCAGTTTTGCAATATTGTCATAGCCCTCTCACATATTAAATTACATCTCTGATCGATAAAAACCGAGCGAAATGAAGTAATTATTTTTAACAAATGAGTAACGTTAATCCTAATAATTTAGTATGATCGGAAAGAGAACAAAAAATGCAATCCATATTTATAAAAAAAAATAGTATAGGTTGTATTTAAATTTATAAAGCTGATATCACTTCCGATTATACCGGAAGTTTCACAACTGCAGTTTTCAAACAGTTCAATCACAAATATTGCACTGAGTAAATCATGTCTTATAAGCAATATGTGTATGTGCAATAATAAGCGAGAAAAAAGATGTATAACTTTTCCAAACACACTGTATATCAAGAAAATTAAAAAATAATTATAAATTAAAAAGTTATTTTGACTGGTCCGTTTTTCAGTGTCATCCTGTATATTATCTAATTTCTTATATTTTTAGACAACAGAGAGAAGTCGAGTTGATGATCGCACTGCAGCAAGACGCCGAGGTGGTAGTGCTACAACAACCCTAGCCATCCCAACCCCTAAGCCTGTATCCAAAAGGAACGCGTGGTATATACCACCTATCGAATGCTATGAACCTGATGATGGTGTTTTCTACGCGCAAATGGGGCCAACTGGAGGAAAGAGAGGCTACCCAGCTATCACAGGTAAAAACACAACCAATAACTTTTCATTCATGTAATTATTTTTACAAAAATAAATAATTATTATTTTTATACTTTTCGTACAAAAAATTATTGTATATACAAACTCGTGCGTGAACTTGGTTCCCGGAATTCTATGGCAGCACTCGCATCACTCATCCCCATCCGAGAACTGATCGTTCCCGCACTTGGTATATAATTACTTCCTTACTGTTTAAAATTTCTATAACCTAATTTAACTCAGAATCATGTTTGAATATTTGAATAGTTATTTACATAAGAGTCAGGAAAGTGGTACATTACTGACGTGCCGAGTATTTTACGGCTCCAAGTTAAGTAAAGACATTTTACTGACGAGCAGAGCTGGGCAATACTTGTAAGAAAAGTACTTTATTAGGCTTGCAAGTACTTTCAGTACTTCAAGTACTGTACTTGAAGTACTTTGTATTTATAGTACTTCGTACTTGACAAAGTCTATTCACATGTACTTGGTACTTAATACTTGGAAAAATACTTGAAGTACAATGAAAATAGCTTGAAGTATTTTTTAATATTTGAAGTACTTTAAATGTACTTGAATTACTTTATATGTACTTAAGTGCGATGAATAATTTAAAAGTTAACAATGTTATGAGAATTGTTTGCCAGTGTTTCTTTTGCAGTAGTGTGGTGTTATTCCTGTAACACATAATTATTTGAATTTCATTAATAAATAAATTTTCAGCGATAATATGAAAGTAAATATATATTTACAATTTTTTTGGCATAAATAAATTAATTCCAATCTGCATACTGAATATACATATAATATTTATATTACCTAACTAAAGTGCGATCGCATGACATAAAAATGACGTCATATATACATCTCGGTACAGCTTGTCGTATCGCTTGGCGATCATATGACATCAATTTTACATCATGCTACGTCGCTAGGTGATACGGCAGTCCCAGCGAGGAATTTTTGTTTTAAATAACTTAATAAATATCGCATATTGAAATATTTGTCTATAATCACCTTTTAAGGTCCATATACTCAGAATCAGAAAAATATCAATTATCTGAAAAAATACTTGCACCCAAATTTACAAGTTCTTTTTCAAGTACTTGGTACTTTGAAGTACTTTAGAAACTAAAAAAGTAATTGTACTTCAAGTACTACTTTCCGGTACTTTGCCCAGCACTGCTGACGAGTCATGTATTAACATTTTTCTGAAACCTTTGATTTATAATAAAAAATAATTTTTAATTTAATAATTAAATTTGATTATGCATGTAAATAAAGGAAAACCAGTTTACATTTTTGGTGCGTGCGTTTCTGTCTTGCGAAGCAAATCTTTGTCACAAAGTTCCTTTAGACTTTCAGGGATTTATATATCCAATATACAAAATACAACTATAAATATTAATATTCCATAAAATTTAAAATAAAACGTTTAAATGTTTTTGTGTCTAGTCAGTCAGGCTAATGCAACTTTCACACCGCATTTTTGGCGCGGAAATAGTACTTTCCCCCCCGGTTTCAGAAAAAAATATTTATTGAATGTAATAACTTCTACTCGTAGATGTCGCATCTATACTAAAAATGAACAAGCAGAAGACTCACGTCATCGACCTGAAAAAAACCTTATAAAATGGAATATAACTTATAGAAATTATTGGATGTTATTTATTTTTTAAAAAAGAAGGAATAAAAAATAATAGTATTAAGAAACGTATATATTAATGAAATTTACCCTCATATCAAAGGCAATCCTTATTACTTTTAGGGAATATAAAATTATTTGAAATAATTGTAGTTAATTTTCGTATCATAACGGTAGCACTACTGACAATGTCCATGTTTACATTGAATTTAAAATCGATTAAATATCGATCCTGTCCCTGTCACTTGATTGTCAGGTGATTGTCAACTCATCTCATCCAGGCACAAGTGACTTGAATTAATATAAATGATTGCAAATATAAAAGTAGTTATGTATTTTTAGGTACGTTCAATAAGCCCAGCAAAACAAGCAACCGGAAGTAAAATTTGTTGAACGACTTTGCTAGCCTAGCATTTGCTTGATTTGCTCGCAAGCAATCCAAACCACAATTTTCTCGCTTGTCTTGCTAAGTGTCAAATATATTGGCGGGAAATACAAATTTTACATACATGAAGTTACTGATTCTATTTCTTTATATGGAGTGTGTCTATCAACCACATGTAAAAAAGGCTATGAGAATTTTATGATGGATGTTTATAACATTATTAAATTTGAAATATTTTGTTATAGTCAACATAGCTTCTTCCAAATTAATCCCACTATCTGAAAATAAATATATAAATTCATTTTCCATATGTTCGCAGACCAAGAAAAGAGATACGACAGATACACAATTATAGAATGATATATTTGACATCTATATACATTTCCCGATGACAGTTGTGACAGTTCATCATATAGCTAGCAAATCGTTCAGCGAACTAAGCTACAAGTCTCGTTTGCTTACCTAGCATTTGCTAGAATTTAGCATTTTCTGAGTTGTGTCTTACGCTAGAAAATTACTGCAGTGCCAAATTACCGGATAAGCTGACTAGGCTGCAGCCTAGGGCGCACAGATTTTGGGGGCGCACAATTTTCTCGTCTTATTATGGTTTTGGGGTACTTTAAATTGTACATAATTAAATCCAAATATATGTAATAAATAAATAAATATATAAAAATAAATACATAAAAGAAAATGATTAATTTCAAAAATAATTTAGTTTTGTTATTAATTATTTTAATTACGTACATGCATTGCATTTTCTACAATAAATTAGTACCCCATGTAAACGTAGTAATAAGTGACGTCATTATCTAGTAATATTTATTGATGACGTGAGTCTTCTGCTTGTTTATTTTTAGTATATATCTGCACTCTAATTTTTCAGATATTTGATAAGTGCTTTTCAGCGGTATATAGTTTTATACGTACATTGTAATAATATAACCTAACCTAATGCACAAAACGCCGGTTCCCATATCTGCAACCGCGATGAACTTATATTAAACAACCGGCGTCGGCTACCATTTAGTTTTCTGAAGGCAACCGGCAGCCAAGGCACTTCCTATATTCAAAAACATATTCTCGCTTTTCCGACCAGACAGTAATGGAAACTTATTTTATTTTTGTTCTGCAGGACATGTAGGCTGGGGCATTTGCTGGTACATTAATGGTCTTCTTATCCCAGAAATAAATGTTGTAAGAGGCAAAACTTATACCTTCGTAACAGAAGGTGGAGAAGATCCAGAAATACCAGCTAAATATCATCCATTCTACATAACAGACGATCCTGTTGGGGGATATGAATACAAGACTCCAGAAGAAAGACAGGTTTATAACAAAAATATATTCACTCTTATTTTAAATAAATTCACATACACTCAATTTCCGTGAATTGATACTCATGTCATCAATTTCTGCAACATTTTCATACCTAATTTCTACCGTTACTAAGCATGCAAAATTCATTTTTTCTACTCCTGCTCATATGCGATAAACATGGCCACTTTTTACCTCTCGCTAAGAGAGGTATTGGATTCATGCTAAAAATCGCATATCCAAATTTTAGTGAATAAGCACGTTTTAAGGTCCCTAGAATCTGATAACATTTTTACGATGATGTCCGTATGTGTGTGTGGATGTGTGGATGTTGGATCCACAATTTCTCAAATACTATTAGACTTAAGACATTTTTAACTACGGATTCCTCAATCTAACAATAATGGGAAGAGTTGATTAAGTTTTGGTAACAATTGGACAACCGGAAGTAGTAGATACAAGAAAAAATCACATAAATATTATTTATCGAAAATTTATGTAAATACTTATATTAAAGAACGTTAAATTCTTTATTCGATAAATATAAATTCATTATTATATCTTCTATAGATTTAAAGATAAAGAAATGCATATAAAATAATTTAATGTAAAAAATCTCAGATCAAACTACTTCAAGGCAAGAAATTCAAATGTTTGTAATTGACACTAATGTCACTGTCAAAAATATTTGTATGCCACTGTCAAAAATATTTGTAGATCATTATGAAGATTATAAAAATAAAAAAGTCAACAACGCAAAAGAATATACGTAAAAAAGAATATAAAAGGAATTTGCGAAAAAAAATGTTGAATATAAAGAAAAAGAAAAGGAAAGTAGAAAAGAAAATGTCAGGATATTGAATATAAAGATGTATGTATATTGTACATAATTTATATTAACATCTCCCATAGATTTTGCAAATATATGTGAGAATTATTTTGCAGTGAGACATGAATATATGTATTTGTATAGCCAGCTATGCTAGAAACAGCTACTATATTAAGAAAATTCTGATTGAAAGATGTCTGTGTCAAGTGCAATGACATATTCGTAGTATATTTGTGTTAGGATCTTTTTGTTCGAAATTTTCTGTATGAAATTTGTATAAAATACATACAACTGTCGAAAGGTAATGTACATACAAGAAATTTATAATCTTTTGCAAGGAACTTTATGTATGGATTTTATAGAAAATACATACGCATTTACGAAAATTCTACCGGTAGATATCGCATCTACCGACTGTGTTCGAAAACACGAGTGGTAAAAAGTTACCGTGTTCGAAAATTGTTCAATATCTACCAAATCCATCTACTGGATTCATGAAGAATCTAATATCAAAAAAAGGTAGTGATGCAAAGCGAAGCGTGCGCGGTAAAAGTGGAAATGTGTTCAAAGTAGGACTCTGCTCATTTTGTTAACTACGTTAAATTTCTAACCTGATTTAAATTTTCAAATTTTTTCGTAGGTTATGGATCTACCTTGTTTACCACTTGCGTTCTTATAATATCGATTCCGGTAGCTATAAACTGATAAAAGCTGTTTACCGGTAACAGTTCACCGGTAGAATTTTCGTAAATACCTCATATAACTGACGGAAGGTTATGTGCTGGCCACATTAGTTTTTTTTTTAAATTATTATGATATTATGAATAGACGTAAAAAAATGGTGTACGCAACTCATGTATAATGTCTATTAATACACTCGCATGAATTACGATACTCTAACTTTTTTACCTAAAATAATTAGGGAATTAGAAAATTACAAATATATGATTTTAAATGATAAAGTCATATATTCGGGAGTTCTAGTCTCCAACTTGTTCAAATTTCGCACATAATAACTTTTTCCTTTCAGAATGTTCGTATCTTCGCCGGAGTGAAAACGACCAAAGACGGTAAAACGTACCCCATTGGAGTAGGCCGATTGTGTCACTGGACCCACACTGGTGACAAAGAAGCAGATGACTACGCATCTTTCGGGGCCTTCCAGAGAAGCCTCGAGCTCAGATGTGACGTAGGGGAACCTGGAGCATTCCAATGGACTCCGGATGCTAATACACCTGACACCGTCTACTACCAGGTAAGAGAAAGAAATTAATACTGGGCCAGCGCCTCAGCGATAGAAATAATTTGTTATTTACGAAATCTGCGATTAATAATGCAGATTGGTACACCCAGAAGTGGGTAATACCCGTGATGATATATTTATTTAGTTCGTTTCACGAAAGAAAATAGCGTTATTTTTGGTTGGAAAATAAATTTTGACCGTTGATTGGTCCAGAATGCACATTTAGTTTACAAATGCGAAAAAATCTCATCTGTTAGTTGTTGGTTATCAAATAAAATCGACAGAATTAAATGATATCTAACTATGTTTTTGATTTTGTCTTTGTAATTTTTAATATTTAGGTTTACACTTTACAGAAAAATTACGAATTAATATTGATAAAGTTTGGATTTACTCGAGGGGTGAATCACTCCTACAATCATTGTACAAATCGCTTATAATCATAGATACATTCATTACAATCGCTGCCTGCAATCACTACATTCATTTAAAATCATTACAATCACGTTACAGTCAGTTACAATCCTTACAATCATGTACAATCACGCTACAATCACTTACAGTCATCATTACAATCATGTACAGGTACAGTCTTTACAATCACATATTATGCGCAATGAAAATGCGCAAAGCCATAGGCCGTAGTGGATACTGTTTGCCTTAGTGAGGTGAACATATTCACTATTTTCGCTAGTATTTTTGATTTAACTCAATTTTAACTGTTAATATAAAGTCAAATATGTATACAGAGTATCCAAGATAACTTGACCAATATGGGGATCTCGAGAAATATAATAGATACGAAGTCGATTAAATTAAACAAAAATTTTGCCCATTTACGTCATAATAGGCAATGACATATTTATAACAAATTAAAGAAATGTTCAGTGATATGTATTTTAAAAATGATGTTTATAAATTTAATAATTGTTATATTTTTGCTGTTTGAAACAAATGAATGTAAAAATAAAAAAAAATTATATTTTCGCCTCTATTCTCTCTACATTAAAATGGTCTCGTAATAGGGCAACTATTTTTTTTTCTTAAAAAAGATATGGTTTAATGGTTTAATTTAGATTATCAAGAAATATAAAGAATTTGAGTGAATTCTGCAGTTAAATATTATATTAAAAATTGTAAAATTAATTAATACTGATTAATAAAATAAATAATATTACAACATTGCAATCTTTGCAAATATTGTACATTCTTGCATACAATCATTACAATCGTCTTACAATCCCATGATTGTACAATCTTTTGTACAAAATTGAAGGAGTGATTCACCCCTTGGTTTTACTAATTTAAGTTATTTATTTAATACATCTAAAAACGGTCGGCTCTCAAGCGCTATCTGATATTTTCTGACGTAAAACAAAGTAAACCTTTGTTTCTTAATAGTTAATCACCACTGTCACATTTATGCATTATATTTGATTGCATCTTTGCTGTTTAAAAAAAATGAACATAAATAAGTTACACATCGTTGATAAAAACTTGAGCGTCGTCCACCGTCATTCGAAAGAGCATGAAAGAGTGCCCTAAAAAGGTGAAATACAAAACCCAGTACCTATCACATTTGGAAGTTTTCCTCAAAAATAAAAAATAAAACTACTAAATTTACAGTTTTGCGTATATCTAGTGACCTATGCATTTTTTTTTTTTAATAACGAGATTCCCACACAGAGTGCATTTTTGAGACTATACTCTTCTTATACGGTAGTTCAGTAATTACGTCATATGCGGTGCACCCCAAGCAACACAACATCGACGTGTCGATGGATGACATTTAGGCGACGTGTTTTTAACGTAAAATTTTTGACGTTTCTGGTCGATGCGACGTCGTTACTTGACGTCATTATTTTGACGTTGAAGAAACGTTCGATACACGTGTAATATTGACTTGTCAATCACTTGTCAATGTTCACGTTATAGAAACGTTCAGCGACCATCTCAGTCATTTGTAAAATATAGGTATAGCTGTTTTAACAAAAAAAAAATATAAATAAAACAAAATAAATAAATATATCATCACGGCATATTACCCATTGCTGGGTGTATTTTAGTATATTTGATAATTACCTTTATGCTTCTTGAACCTGAAAGCAATGATAAAAGTTAAAAAAAAAATTGTAAAATGTACTAAATCTTCCTTGAATATTGTGTCACGTATGTAATCTTCGTCTATGTAACGTCTATAAACGACGTCAAATTTTCGTCGTTAAACCACGTCGATTCGACCCACGCATAATCGTTTTTGTGACGTCAACAAATTGCGTCATATATCCGTCGATATCGCGTCATTTGGTTGCTTGGGACTTTATTTAAACTACTGTCCTACCGGTAAACACATCTTTCAAAGTGAACCTTATTGCCACAGCAGATAAGAACTATAACTTTAAGCAGTTCATTTCGTCGCCAATATCTTACTTAATTAAGAAAAGTTAGCTATTATTACATATTATCCTAATTTGTAATAACAATTATTCTATTTGTTTTAAAAAACTTTACATGGAACTACATGTTCGTGAAACTTCGCGTGAAGCGGCCGGAATAGCCCGCTTGAAAGACAGCGAACCATTTTTAGGTTACAGTACCCTAAGAACACGACATATTATTAATAAATTATAGTGGATAAACAGAGTTATTTACGTATCTTAAACTTAAAAAGAAAAAATCTAAAGTTCTGAAAAGAACTGATTTAAAAATGCTCAAAAACGCCACCCAAAATCTCAGTCGGTATGTCGGTAAACTCTCGGATATGCTTGAAGCTGCGCAAACTTGATACTCTGTAGTTCAGAACGTTCGGAGTTAATTTCAAATTGAAATAAAACCTTTGTTATTTATTAATGTGTATATATTGTATTACGAAGTATTAGAAAAATGTTTACAATTTGATGTTATTAATATCTCAAAGTTAACTTCTTCATAATAATATCAACATCAAATTACAAGCCTTTAAATTCTGACCCGTATGTGTTTTGTCAATAGAGTATACTTTGAAAGTATCGTTTTTGCTTAGGACAATGCTTCATATTTTGCGCTATACTCTGACATCACACTATTCTACCCATTGATATGAACTTTTAATATGTAGTACTGAATTGTTAACTAGTACGTTGTGCTCATAGACACCTGTGAACCAAACCATAGCATCAATAATCGTATTAGAATATATCATTATAATTCTGAATCAGAGAAAAATAATTAAAATTTTCTAACTTTAAACTTTGTTTCAGTGTTTCACTCACCGATACCTGGGTTGGAAAATCAACGTGCTAGATAACTGCGATGAACCGGAAGCCAGCGCACCTGAACCCGTACTGGCACTTCCAGAACACGGTGATTTATACTCAGCCTCTTCAATTATTGTTGAAACGAGAGTTAAACCAAACGACTTGTTTCAGACGACTCAAAGTAAACCTGACCACGGGAAACCCGACCATGACTTAGAAGAAGATGTTGGACACGACAGAAATCAATTTAAAAGTAGCCCTGAGATCCTTTTTCCCCCAGATAATTCCTATCCTACCTATACGACAAGTACGAGCATTCCTTTCAGTACAACAACAACACCAGTTAGCAGCTCTACAACAATAAGAAGTACAACAAGGAATACAACAAATGCAAAATCATCTACAACAGTTCCACCAAATCGAAAACCACCTCAATTCCATGGACCACCACAGAAACCAATGCCACTTAAACCATTCTATATGGACAAACCATTTATAAGGCGCCCTGTACCAGTTATATTGCCACACCGCCCACCATTTTACAAACAAAATTTTATAAGACATCCTCCACCATTTTTTGGGCCGTACAAAAAACCATACCACAGAGTACCTATGAGAAAAAGACCTATTAGAATACCTCTTCAAAAAACTGAAATTAAAAATAATACTCGACAAAATGTAGAAAATGTTTCCACTACTACAGAAAAAATCAATAACACCGAAATTTTTTCGTCGGAATTAATTTACGTAAACAAAGAAACTTCGAGTAGTTTAAAACCAGCTGTAAATACAGGTTTCCACCCCGAATCAGTCGTTATAGAGGGTGGCTTTAAACCTATTATTACAAAAGAAATACAAGATAGAATTTCAGATGAGTCTGAACTAGATCTCGAAGACGATATCGGAGTTATTGATGTGTCTAAAAAATCTGAACCAATCCAGCCGTTTGAACCTATGTTTATACCATCACCACCTGACAGTCTACAGAAGAAAAACTTATCAAAACTTAAACCCGCTATGAAAAAGAAACCAAATTTGATGTTCATAGTCAAACACGTAGCGCGCAGCGCAGAATTCGAAGACGAATTCGACAACGAAGATGACGAAATAGCAATGGCGCAAGAAAGAGTTGAAACCTACTACCTACCACCTGACAACAAAAAAATAAAACCGGTCGAACGCGTAAGAAAACCATCCAATATAGACATCCCCCCTGGAAGTGTTGTAACTTTCGATGGAAAAACAGTTTCTGGTATAAGTCTAACAACTCCTCTCGAACCGGCTTTCCAATCACGGTCGAGTAAAGTCTCGGAAATTTTGAGACACTCTCCGCAGTTTGGGCCATTTAAGGGAGAGATACCACCATTGGAAACTAAAAATATCAACTTGGCGGGTTTACCACAATTGAACAGCCAAGCAGTACTGAATAGGGATTTAAATGCTCCAGCAGCTCCATCTACTTCTAATTCAAATTTGCAGACTACTAGATTAAATCCTGTAAGGTCTAAATAATTAATTAACAATAGTATTGTTGAATAATGGTGTCGTAAATCACGAAAAAAAATATTTATTTAATTTTTAGATTAAGTAAATTATTATTTGTATCTCAGAAATCTTATATAATTTATTAAAATACGTACCTACGTTGTGCTCTATTATTTTAAAAGAAAATAATGTAACTTTTAATAAGACACTATTATTCTAAACTTATAAAATAGTTGTTAAACATTCCATTATTAAATATTGTATTATTTGTCATTACCCTGTTTTGTTATAAAGGTAGGTAAATAAATATACACCGTTTTCTCTTATAAATTATAAGTGTTATTGTTCGTACATGGACGTTCTCGTACCTATGTCTTTTTTAATATTAATATATTTTTAAATGTTATTATTTTATATTGTTAACATATTGTATATATTTAAATGCAAGTATTATTATATTTTATTAAAAGTAAATAAACGTTGTAACATTGCTTTTAAGTACCAAAATAAATTTTAAGACAATAAAATGAAAATAATGTATAATTTTTCGACAATATAAATTTTAAACGAAATATTTTCTGTAAAACAAAAAATAATGCATATAAAAATTTAAATTTTATCATACATGTAATACTTTTGTTGTTTATAGTTATTAATTAAATAATAAATGTATAAATTTTATACTACAAAAAGAAAGAATTGTAATAAATAAAATTATATTTATAATCAGCTGATCAACATTTCATTAATTATTTAACAAAGCGTATAGGGGCGAATTTTAAAAATGGCTCTACAATTTCGAAGGCTCCAAATTTTTGACAATTTTTTAATAAGTTACACATTTTTTTACCTTCCGTCACCTTTAGGTAAGGAAGGTATTGTCTTTGATCAAAAAATTCGGTGGTGAGTTTTTGATGAATAAGCACGTTTTAGGGTCCCTAGGATACGATTTTACTATTTTTACGATGATGTCTGTATGTGTGTGTGTGTGTATGTATGTATGTGTGTGTGTGTGTGTGTGTGTCTGTGTGTGACAAAATTTTCTAATGCGATAACTAATACTCCAATTCCAAAAATTATAATTCTTTCGTATTCCTCTTCGTGAAGAGCTGATTAGATTTTGGTTATAATTGGTCAACCGGAAGTACCCTCATTTGAAGATTTTAACAGTTTTTCTTGAAAAAACGATGTTAAATATCATTTTTTCACATTTAATGGTATTATAAATATTAAAGAATTATTTATTCTCTATACAATTTGAATGCATTTTATACTTCATATTAAATGAACATAGAGTTAAAAAATTATAAAGACATTAAATATCATGTATATTAGTCAGCTCTGCTATAACTCTGGAAACAGCTGCTACATTAAGAAAATAGAAAATTCTGATTAAAAGGTGTCAGTGTCAAGTGCAGTTGACAGTATGTTTATGTTATAATTTTACTGGAAATATAGGATCTTTTGTTAGAAACTTTCTCTTTGGTATAAAATACATACAACTGCCTTAAGGTAATGTACAAGAAATATAATCTTTTTCAAGGAACTTTCTGTATGACATTTATACAAAATACATAGAACTGACGGAAGGTAATGTGCTGGCCACATCAGATTTTTATACTTCTCTGTCAGTGCCGTAACTAGGGCGTGGCAAAGGTGGCACACGCCACGGGCGCAAAATTCTTAGGGGCGCAAAATTTTATTCATTTATATGGTTTTAGATCAAATATTTCTAAAATCTATTTCTAAATTTAACAAATAATTATCTACAGATAGGCCAGTCGGCAAAGTGTTTATTGTGAAAATAATTGGTGACAAGCTGGTGTGAATTTTATTCTCTCTATTGGGGCCTCCGAAAAGACATCCTAGTTTTGCACCCTCTGGCGATCCCGGATTTTGCCGCCATGTTGGGTGTCAAAAGTGCAAAAAATGAGTTTTTGGCCATTTTCTTGAAAACAGTGGCCCGTATACAAAATTAAAGCTCGTTCTTTCCTGTACATTAAAGGATTCTTACATTTTTTGCCTTGGATGAACTCTCAAAGAGTTATGTTAAAATATAACCAGAATAACATTTTATGATAGAAATTTAAATTACTCAAAAAATAAACAATATCAGGCATTTAATACTTAGTATATATCTTGTTCCATTTAAGCCATTCAGTATTATAGTGAATTGGACATAAGTTTTGAACTCTTTGATTGGCTGAAATTGGAGACATGAGATACGTTTACGCAATGTAATTACGGCTACTTAAAACTGGCGCTGATGTCAGCGCCATCTACTGAATGGCTTAAATGGAACAGAGTATAATAGATTTTACTATTTATAGCAGTTTATTATTGATGCTTTTTAAATATTTTTTTTATAATGTTCCATTTTAGCCATTCAGTATTGTAGAGAATAGGGAATAGTTCTGACCTCTCTGATTGGCTGAAATTGGAGACAAGAAACAAGTTTACCCAATGTAATTTCGGCTACTTAAAACTGACACTGATGGGAGCGCCATCTGCTGAATGGTAAGCCATTTAAGAATGGAACAGAGTATAGACGATTTTTGTCCATGAGCGGTTCGCGAGTTACTAACAACTTAAACTTATATGAAATTCCTTTAAAATTTTAAACATCTGCAAATCGGTTTAGATTTCATTTCATCTGAAATTTCGACACATATTAAATACGCAATTCTTTAATGATGTCAAAATTTTAGATGAAAATATGAGAACTAAGCCGATTTGCAGATGTTTTAAATTTTAGAAAATGTTCATGTAAGTTTAAGTTGTTAGTAACTCGCAAACCGCTCATCAGAATTTTATTTTGTTTTTATTTTCTTGATATGTAGGGGCGCAAATTATTTTTTTGCCACAGGCGCTCAAAGCCCTTGTTACGGCTCTGTTCTCTGTAACTCTTATTCTTATTTTTTAATATTTTTTATTTTTAATAATAATTTAATTTATTTTGGCATTATTAATGGAATATTAAAAGATGATCAATAACAATAATTTTCCTTAAAAAATATATTCAAAATTATTACGACAATACATAAATAATAATAATTGTTACTAAATGTCTATGACATTTATTACTAATTACAGCAAAAATAATTTTTAATAGAATTTACAACCAAAATAATGATATTTTATTTGGTAATGAACTAAAGCCTGTTTGGCACGTTTCAAAAATGTTTTCAAATTTGATAACAAACTTACAAGTTATTATAAACATAAATTTTAAACACATGTCTTTTATGTTTCATTTGTGTTCATAAGTGTTACTAAATTTGTTAACAAATATAATTACAATTTGTGACAGTGTTAAACATGGTTTAGTTATTTTTATTCTTTGTGTTTTATATATAAAAATACTTACCTAACAAAATTTTAATCGTGCATAGATGCTACTTTCAGGTAGCATCTATGCACCCCAAAAAATTTTTTATCGTGCATAGATGCTACTTTCAGGTAGCATCTATGCATCCCTAAAAAAAATTTAATCGTGCATAGATGCTACTTTCAGGTAGCATCTATGCACCCCAAAAATAATTTTAATCGTGCATAGATGCTACTTTCAGGTAGCATCTATGCACCCCAAAAAAAATATAATCGTGCATAGATGCTACCTGAAAGTAGCATCTATGCACCCCAAAAAAATCAATTTTTTTAATATGAAAATATGTATTGTTAAAAATGCAAGACTTTTTATATAAATATATACATATATAAATTTTATTTAAATTGCAGCATAATGTTTGACACCATCATACATTATTAGATTTATTTACAAGTTTAGTGATAATTACTAACAGATTTATAACACAAATGAAATGTAAGACATTTGCTTCAAAATTCTGTACATAATTATTTCTCACTGAGATTGTTAACAAATTTCAAAACAATATTTTAGCGTGTCAAACAGGTTTTAGTTATAAAACTAAAATGATTGTTATTAAGTAGAATTATGATTATTTTCGAGATATTTTTTTTAAATTGCATTATATCGCAATAAATTTCGTTTACAAAAAAAACTTTTATTACAAAATAAAGATGCAAAATGATTAATAGAAAAATACAACCAAAATAATGATAATTTTACAACTAAATCTTGTTTGGCACGTTAAAAAATTGTTATCAAATTTGATAACAAACAGTAAGAAATAATTATGAACAGAATTTTTAAACACAAATGTCTAACAAATGTAATCACAATTTATGACAGTGTCTAACAGAGTTTAGTTATAAAACTAAAACGTTTGTTACCAAATAAAATTATCATTATTATTGTTATATTATTTGTTATTAATTGTACAACCAAAATAATTTTATTTGGTAATAAACATTTTTGTTTTATAATCAATTCGAAACTCTACTTATATATTTTACTACCCAATATATAATATATTAGAGTTTCGTTTACATAGAGACAGACTATTTAACAAATTAAATCTTAGGATCCCTAAATAAGATTTTCTGTTCCCATTGTTAAAGGTACAAGATTTCTTATTCAGTATAAAACAGTTTGCGAACCTTTACATTAATTATATATTTTTTTGGTGTTACCACCCAACTGCCCTCTTACCAAAATATATAATATTTATTAATACAAAAGCTTCGTTTACAATAAATACTTAAAATCTAACTTTACGTGACAGCGTATAAATACTTAATAATAATTACAATTTTTACTAAAACAACCTACTGTACGGTTAATGTGACAGGTTTAAATTAAAATAAACAGAACATAAAAGATTGTTTTATTGTGTACATCTTAAACAGGTCTTTATAAAGAGGAAGCCATGGTCTGCGTCACCAATCGGCACTGCATTCTCGACGACATTGACGGGGCAGTAGGGAGTTCTTCCAACTTAAAACTATCTTAAAACTAAACTTTTTATTTAATAAATTCTATATACATATAGGGAGCAACAGCCCTCAAATACTAAACCCACGCTCCCTCTACTTAAACTATTGTAGAACCCTCCAAATTAAGTTGGTGAGGCGTAAACTTTTAACTTTGGCTGTGGGTGCACTATTTTTATTTTAAATGTGGGTACCTATATGTTTGTATAAATCCAAATAATACAGTAAAAATAAAATACATCTATTATAGATACATATATTAAATTTATGTGTACATTTAACATAAATAAAATTAATATCTATTACAAAAAAATAAGATATAATAATATTTATATGCAGGGTATCTCTAAAATACATAGACATGGCTTAAACACAGATTCCTCTACCCAAAATAACACGATTTAACTAAATTTATCTATATCCGAAAACCGAAAGTGTACCGTTTAGTAAAAAAATTTCTTATAATGACAGAACGCTTTGTTCGGTTTGAATAAAATTTGCTAATCCATATGGATATGTCATCTTTTAAGATGATATTTGTTATTATTAGTGAACCACTATTGTATGAAATTTAGGTGTCACGACAATGATACATTCAATGGTAAATTTTTCTGTCTCTGCGTAAGTTGTGATATCTGTAACGATTTAGGCAGAAATTTGAGAAGATTCACAATTCATTTTTACAATGTATTAAATATAATTAAAATGTTAGGGCAAAATTATTGTGGGTGCTGCGCACCCACACTTTTACTTTCTATGGGTGCATGTGCGTCCGTGCACCCACGTAGTTTACGCCCCTGAGCCTATCTTACGTTAATATCTCGTTCAAAGAAAAGCAAATCTATAAATATGAAGGTGGGTTAATTTTTCACTCTTTCAAAAATTAAAAACAACCCTGGCCTATCTTATATTTAAGCTACCTTTAGTTTACGAAAGCTACCATATAGCTAGACTACGCTAAGCTAAACACGAAGTGAGAGAGAGTTTTACGAGCTAAGACAAAAAGTGAGAACGCCGGAGTGGTTCACACATGTAGTTTACGACGGGATTAAGCCGACCCCACACGATGTACGGCCTCTACGCCAACTCTCTAAGGACAAGGGAGACAGTTACCTGTAATCTCCTCGGCTTGGCTGCGACACGGAGACATTGCCCGATCTCATACGCGATACCTACCCAGAACGGGGTCGACCCACATGCTCAAACAAAGTTAAATCAATTGCTATTAACATTAAATGATGATTACATATGTTGAAACCGGATGAGGAAGCATATAGACGCCATAAGATAGCTTCCTATGTTAGCATACAGGTTTGTTTAATTTTTTCTCAGTCGAGTCTATCCGATAGACACATCCAATCTAGAGAGAAGGCCAATACCACCGATGGTCAGCAACTTTACAAAAGAATTAAACTGTCCCTAGAAACATTCACACAAGTGCGAAGCGATCCCCCAGAATAAACAACTGGTTTCACATGGTGTTGCGAATGCTAACATATCACATATCAGTCCACTCAATTATGAAAAAAAAAATCACGCATGAACCCTGCCTACCTATCCCACCGTAATGTTAATAAATAAGGAAACCCGAACCCAAATCAAAGTTTCGAATCTCTTCCACCTTCCAGACACTCTCACTGATTCTCTCATCCATTCGCAGCAAGCATGCCCCAATACATATGTTTTTTTCTTTCACATTCACTCTCCCTATGTGCCGTCTGGGCAACCCGTGATAGACGCGTACCACGTTGGCAAAAGCTGACGCACAATTTTATGATGAATCGCGAAGGCATGCACTTCACTTTTATATTTAATGAAAACGCGGCGCAATGAGCCAAAGTTTAATTAAGATCTAAAAATACATTTAAAAGAACTTAAAACTAACTTAAAATCTACTACTATATTAATCTAGTCTTCTTGATGTCCTATTCCTGAAATATATATGATAATCATTTGTTCCCAGGTATTGATTTTATTTATAAATAGTTGATATTTCAATTTTAAATTGTTTGAATATTAATATGAATACAAGATAATATTTAAACATATCACAGTCATATTCCTTTGACTATAAGTTCTCATGATTAAACAAGAGACCAAATATTTTATTTAAAAAAGTTTCTTACCAGGTCATCCATCGGTGGACGTCTACGGCGTAGAAGTTCATTAATCGATGGTCGTCTACGCTGTAGAAATTCATCCATCGGTGGACGTATACGCCGTAAAAGTTCATCCATCAGTGGTCGTCTACGCCGTAGAAGATTTATCTGGAGCTCAGCAATCCTTTAAAAAAGCTGCCTTCGAAGATCTGCAGTGTTGAAATCCAAAGCTTGGAAGTTGCATCCAAATTCTGCAAGTTTCTTGACGTCTCAGACCAACCAAATGTCCGCCTATTAAATAATAATTATTAGTTTGTGATATTCTTTAAACCATTTCAAAAAACTGTTGGATAAAATTTCGCATGCCAAACGTGTTTTCATACACGTGTACCATGCGATATTTTATCCAACAGTTTCAAATGTATTTGGAAATTTGCTGTAATTTGATATTTCTAAATTTATTGGTCAGTAACTAAATTTGAACCAGTTACTTTTTCTTATGTAAATTTGAGTTATATACAGCGGTACCTACTTTCAAGGATGTCTAAAGTCGCGTACAGACCAAAAACAACTGTTCGCGAGCATTCCGAGAACTAATGCGAACAGTTCCGAACTCAATTTCCACACCACATAAAAGTCAAAATGTTGATGACAACGAGTGAGGAAGATTGTATAATTACTTGTGCGATCTTCATAATTTAATTATTAAAACGATCGAGAAAAGGAAGACAAAATAAACGTATATTGCGATAAAATGACGATTAGTTTACCAATTTGTTGTTACGAGTCTTTATTCAATTACGTTTTTATAATTACGAGCTTTTGTATTCCATAAATTTGGATATAAACGATACTACTCTATTAAATTTATTATATTATCTTCGCTCCACTTTACTGCAAATTTTTAGGCATTTTAATTTAAAATAAACATATATATATATATATATATATATATATATATATATATATATATATATATATATATATATATATATATATATATACGTTTTGAGAATTCGTCACTGTTTTAATTATAATTATAATTTTTGTAGGATTTCAGTGAAAGAGCAAGAAAGTAGAGTTCGTTCTGGATTATTTCATCAAGCTTTCGGATTTATTTAATCCTTCATCAGGATGCTGTAAAATTATACATCAATGTAACAAACAGTAGTTGACATTTAAGTGTGAAAACTTACAATAATGTGAAGTTGAGTTATAAAATAGCTTCATTGAAAATATGAAAATATAGGTGTTTTGTTACAATTTTGAAATGCTGGAACACAAGTTTACAATAACTATGGAAACTTTTTATAACAATTAATTTATAATTACTTACAATTAAATTTGGTTCTATTGAAATGTGTGTTCATCGCACTGATGAATTCATATGGATTTGTTTCTTCTAAATTTAAGCTGCATTACGTTTTATTAAAATATTCAAAATTTAGGTGTGGTAGGCCGAAAAGTTTTTAATTTTCAATTTAGTTATGATACGTAGTTTCAAAATTTGTACACTTTATGTTATCGTTCGCTGAAGAACATGATGAAATATATTTTCTTGTTTATGCTGAATTAAATAATCAAAAATTAATAAAAATTTTGGTGTAAATGGCCGAAAAGTTAAGTTTGAAAAGAAAAATTAGTGCAGTTTTCTGGAGCACATGTTTCGTGCGCATAAAATACATATTACTGCCGGAAGGTAAGGGGTAATGTACAAGATATAGAAATCTTTTGCAAGAAACTTTCTGCGTGAAATTTCATGCCGAATATTCATTATTCGGCGAAATCAGGTTTAGGCGTATCCCTAGTTTTGATGAACGTTTTTGCAACCGGGCATAAGTCCCGGTACAGTGGTTCTTTTCCAGCTGTTAGTTGTTTGATACGCCACTGACTTGATTTACGGTACTGTACCCACCAAACTGACCAAACGCTAGCTACGCCACTGGTCAAAACTTAAGTCATCTCACAAAAATGCCCTTAACTTACAAGATATGCAACACCCAGAACATCATATGGATTAGATATTGTTAAAACAAATGTACCTAATCCTGTGAAACTTTTTTTGTAAATATAGATGTTATATTTTGTTTGTAAAAAATCTATTTTGACAGTTCATAGTTCAGACAATTCTGGTAGATGTCACGATCTACATCATTTCAAACATTTCAAATTATTTTTAAACAAATGTTCTTTTATAAATTTTTGCATTTTCAATATACGACCAATCGATTTGTAAACAAATTCTACAAAAGAGTTTATAAAAAAATTATTTTACTATAATTTTCAATAAAAGCATCCGCTGTCAGTGTAAAGATGTAAGGTGGTTTATGTAGATTAAAGATTCAAAACAACAGGTGATACAAAACTAATAAAATGAATAAAAATAAAGGAAATAGTTATTTAAATAATTATCAGTCCAATCATTTTCAAGAAACCACTAAGGACGCTTTTAAAACTGCTGATATTAAAAGAAAATGTTTGGTACAAACTTTTAATACGTGCTTGTAGGTTATATAAAATATATGTATATGTATGTTTTTAAGTAATTAATTATATTTATTTGTTGTAGACCTAATAATAATTTAGCTAATACTATTATTAAAGAAAAATTAACAGAATACTTTGAATTAGTTGATGATCAAAGTAAAATAAACAACTATGCAAGTTCGATAGAAAACATTACTTCCAGTATTGATAAGAGCAATTGTTCCGAGTGGAAATGTGAATTAAAAGTCGATAATTTTACTGATTTAATCAACAATCTAAATTGTTGTTCTGAACAAATCACACAACAAGAAATATCTACACTTTTTCACAAGAAAACACCTAAAATCGAACCAGACAACAAACAAAACTTGTATTCAAAACCTACTACAGTTCAAACGAATGTTAGAAACCTGCCCCAAAATTCGAAATTTCAAAAGAATCAACAAAGAGTACCATGTAAACCAATAGAAGATAACAATCAGGCTGTTAAACGCAACAATTGTGGGTTGTTTAAAACTGCCAAAGAAGAATTAGATACTCAAATTGCTAAAAAGTATGGGAACAAGCCTAACAACCAACAACCATTGTATTCATACGGCGGACAAAAGAAATGTTTAGGTGGCAGGCGAGGGATTCAGGGTAAATTTATACCCCCAATACGACAAGAAGAGTAAGTATTTGTAAATACAGTTTGTTAATCCGAACCCCAAATCGGGATGCTTCAAAAAGTAACAGTAAATTCAACGTTGCGCGATATACCAGGTGTCTACTTTTTTATTGACCAGGAAATACAATGAAAAAATTGCATTTGACTGTAATTTCTATCCTATAAATTTTAGAACAAAAGCGTAAATACAAAAAAATGTTCAGAATTAATAACTGCATATAATAAGTCCAAAATTATTGTTTATATGCGTATCGTTCGCGAAAGAGAGGCAAAATAAAAGTTATAATTTTTAGCTATTTACAGAGTGTCATGAGCAGCAGCATAATAGTTATTTGTATATGAATTGTTGAAAATGTTTCTTTGCCGAACCAAAACGAAAGTTGCAGCCTGAGCATTCGACAAAGCACTTTCAACACGTGTTATACACACTATTTCTTCTACTCCTACAAGATAAATAAAAATAAGGAAATAATTTGACATTTATTATAAATTTTTGTATTTGTGTTGTATATCTATGACAACAACAAATATTGGAGGCTTTTCAATGAGGCCCTTAGCACAAAGTATAGCTTAGATGGCAGCAGATGGTAATTCTCCCAAGTACGTATTACAATGTACAGATTTTTGTAAGAATACACAGATATTATTGTGTGTAATCATGACTTTTCATGGTTATGGCACATTATATAAACACAAAATATAGAATAATATACAATAGGTGCAATAAAACAAACGTTTTTAACAAATACGTAGTCTAAATTTATTATTTTTATTTTAATTAATGGTTATGTTTAACGCTCGTTTGACGTTTCAAAGTCTTTTGAAGGTTAAAGTAACTAGCCGACTATCGAATCTATCGGGAGAAATATTAGGCGATTTCGGGCGACATACCCGTTCACTTCTTAGGATCAGTTACGGTCACTTGCGGTATGCTATGGTCAGTGGTGGCGCCAAAAAACAATAGGCGATTTCGGGCGACATACCCGTTCACATGTTAGGATTAGTTACGGTTACTTACGGTATGATATGGTCAATGGTGGCGCCAAAAATCGTTGGTTCACTTGTTGACACCGTGCTTGGTGTATATTCTACGACATTTAAAACTGTCAAAAATAGTGTCTGACAATTAAAATGCATTAACGAAGAAAGATAGTTTATCCATATTTGTCCAAAAAAGAGTCAACGAAAATAATGTCACTCTGCTTGACATAAAGACCACGAAACCGACTGTTTTGACTTTTGACATTTCAAAAAAAGACATGACAAAAAGAGATAGAAATAGTGAACGGAGAGCTGACCCGACTCGCAAACCTGTTCAGCTGTGAGCACTGATCCAAGCATACCGGGTAAGTTGTTCCTAGCGCCCGAATGTGTGAACGGACCTGAACGCAACATACCGCAAGTGAACGGTTGTCGCCCGAAATCGCCTAATGGTTCACTTGTTGACACCGTGCTTAGAGGTTATGTATATTCTGCGACATCTAAAACTGTCAAAAATAGTGTCTGACAATTAAAATACGGAGAAAGATAGTTTTTTCCATATTTGTCCAAAAAAAGAGTCAACGAAAATAATGTCACCCTGTTTGACATAAGACCACGACTCCGACTGTTTTGACTTTTGACATTTCAAAAAAGACATGATAAAAAGAGATAGAAATAGTGAACAGAGAGCTGACCCGACTAGCAAACCCGTTCAGCTGTGAGCACTGTTCCAAGCATACCGGGTATGTTGTTCCTAGCGCCCGAATGTGTGAACGCAACATACCGCAAGTGAACGGTTGTCGCCCGAAATCGCCTATTGTGTTAAGGCTCTCATTATGCGATATAGAGTAACTGTGTAACAAACACGGACACTGTGTTGCACGTTAAATGGAACTTTAATTCGTCAAAAGTACACCAGATTGCGTCTCAATCAATTTTTTTGCATTTAAACTAATCTGAAATCTATATAACAAATTATAATAAGCATTGTTGTGAATTCTGATATGTTACTTCAATTTATAGCCCAGTTTGCAGCAGATTTTCAGTTCATAGCAAATTTATAGGTTAAGAAAACAAACAACATACGCTGAAATTAAAAATTTCTTGTCAGGCTGTATTCGTTCGATTTTATTCGTCTACTCAAGGAGCATAACCTAAAATTGTTTTCCCATATACAAGATGTTGCATTACGGCTCGGCGAGAATTGTTTCTCTTTTTTCAAATGAAACATCCTATATATTTTCATATATTTTGAATTGTATTTTATTCACCTTTACGCACATATTTAGCTTTCCTCAGCGTTGCCATGTTATTCCGTTCTTTTTGATTTATAAAGGCGTACTAAAGTTATTTTAATAGTATATTCTCATATATTTTTAAAAATATATACTCATTTCAAATGATTATTACTCGTCATTTTCAAATGGAACATTCTATATTTTATTATTTAGTTGGGTTTCTTTTTGTGTTATATTTCTATGTTATTAAGGGTATCTTATACCTAAAACCAATAATTTCGGAGTTTTTCACTATTTTTGTCTAAATTTTTAAAAATTAAATCTAGTATACTATAGAAATTGTGTTTTTAATAAGAAACAATTGCAATAATGGACAGTAGTTTGTAATAGCCAATAAATAAAACTGTTTATTATTCATATTAGTGCGATTAGGTATTAATAGTTCTTGCGAAAAATTCATATGAATAAATTATTATTAAAAATAGAGTAACAATTCTCGCCGAGCCGTAATGCAACACCCTGTATATGTGAAAATAATTGTAGGTTAAGCTCCTTGCTTAGACGAATAAATTCTGTTAATAAATTTATGCTATATTTCTAACAACAAGGGAGATATCGAAGACTCATCCTGTATACAGATTTATTTATTCATTATTTCGCTATAAGTTTTCAAAGACTATTTCGATCAAATAGTTTAATGTATTGTGCTGTACGTTCCAATATTTTTTTTTTCAAATTATTTATAATTCAGTGTATCATAAAGCACGGATAACAAGCTCGCTTCGCTCGCTCGTTAGATACCGTCCACGCCCTTAAAATTCTGAGTAACGGTCTTGCAATATAAATTACTATTATCTCTCAAAGTCAAAATATATGACTATATGAATTGTATGTTTGCTTGGCACTCACTCTATAAAAAGCTTAAAGACGGATATTATATTTTACGCTTATCTCATGACAAGAACTTTTTATATCAATAAATTTAGGCTCATTTCATGCAGTTTTTAATTCTGAACATTCTATGTATTTACACTTTTGTTCTCAAATGAATAGGGCAAAAATTACAGCCATTTGAAAATATTGTTACCATTGAATTTGCTATGGTCCATAAAAAAGTAGATACCCGGTATAATTTTGGCCGCTATGCATGGTATTTTAAGTCGATTACAACAAAACAAAAATATTATATTTTGATTATTTTTGTACGAATTCGGGGACTGGTTATTTTCTCGAATCCATTTTAAGTGTGAGAATACTTGTAGAAAAACTCTACGCAAATACTTATTTTAGGGAGGGAACTTCATCTCTCTCTAAACAAAACAGTCCAAATTGGGATGAGGAAGTTGTAGATGAAAGATTGAAAAATATAGATCCGCGTATGGTTGAATTAATTCGCTCAGAAATTATGGATTCGGGTACATCTGTATCATGGGACGATATAGCGGGTTTGGAATTTGCAAAAACTATTATTAATGAAGTTGTTGTATGGCCTTTGTTAAGACCAGACATATTTACTGGTTTACGAAGACCGCCCAAAGGAATTTTGTTGTTTGGACCACCAGGTACTGGAAAAACACTCATAGGTAAGAAATTTTTACTTTCCACAGCAGTTTGGAGTGACTGTGAACGTATTTGGGAAGATTATATCATGAAAATTGGCCACGGAAAAATGATCGCGAGAAAAATTGGTAGCAAGAACACTGACGAATTGGTCGTTAAGAAAATTTATTGCTGGTAAATTAATCGTGGAAAAATTGGACCCCAGAAATTGCTTACATGAAAATTTAATAATCGATAAATTTATCTGAAGGAAAATTGATCGATAGCTAACAAGTTAATTAATTTAAGTTAAATGCAAACAACATTTTATTCGGCCCGAGTTTTGCAGGCGTGAGTTTTGTGCGTTCGGATACGTTAAGGTATATTTAGAAAAATAACAAGCGAAAATGTCCACACATTCATATTACAATTCGCCTAATCATTTTATGTGCTATTTCTAAATTATATTTATAAAAACTAATGAATATAACACTGTATAAGACTACATACTTATACAATAGACTAGAAAAGTGTAACGGTCAAATTTAGGCGCCATATTCAAACTCAGTTCATAACGCTTAGAACATAATTTTATTCGCCGTGTATTTCTTACCAAGGAAATTTTACCTCAACTTTAAAGGCCGAGAAATCTCATAAAAGTAAATTTCTTATGCAAAACATTATATGTACCACCTAGAATGATCCTTTATCTCCAGATTCGTACAATAATATTCACATGAACTGTGCACAGTTTATAATTATTTAAATAACGGTCAAATTTAGGCGCCATATTCAAACTCAGTTCATAAGGCTTAGAACATAATTTTAATCGCCGTGTATTTCTTACCAAGGAAATTTTACCTCAACTTTAAAGGCCGAGAAATCTCATAAAAGTAAATTTCTTATGCAAAACATTATATGTACCACCTAGAATGATCCTTTATCTCCAGATTCGTACAATAATATTCACATGAACTGTGCACAGTTTATAATTATTTAAATAAAAATACAACACTACAAAATTCAATGAACGTATTCTCGATTGGTCTTACAACTTCGGTACGCAGCCAATCGCAGCATAGCTTGTGTTGCACTTGACGTATTTACAGGCGGGTGAGGGACTATCCACGACATACGGAATTTTAACTTACACATTTTATTTTCTAATAATTTTCTTATTCTACCTTTTCAAGGATTTCAAACAGTTGCAATTACTGAATAAACAAACTATCAAATCCTTAACAAGAGTTGCTTAATTTCTTTTACAAAATATCTTTTTTTTTGCAGTAAAATCACACTTCCATAAGAAACCTAACTATGAAGTCGCGCTAAAAGCAAATTCTAACCTTACTTTTCTGGTCTATTCAAACTTTTCGGACGTCATCTAGTGAGCAAAAAAGTATTTAATAAGTAGTTATGTAGTGAGCAAGATTTAGCTCTACAGTTTGACATTTATCATGCGATCCGCCACATGATCACAACAACTGTTCTTTGAAAGGAAATGTAAACATGTCAGGCTGAACACATTTTTATATAATTATTTAAGTATATGATCTACTCAGTGCATACCTTTCAATTAATTCATATTTATTTCCACCTTTCTTCAAACCCCGGCATTCTAACCATCTTTTCAGCAGACGGAATGGTTTTTCAATGTTTTTAAACACAAATAGTGTCCCTGGTATATCATCTTGTGTTAAACTCATTATTTATTTGTGAACTTGGTTTTTTAGTGATATTTCAAATTCCAAGGATTACTACACTTTCGTAAAGTTTTAAAAAACACGACATTATTAATGGGGATAGACAGAGTTATTTACCTTAACCTTAAAAAGAAAAAATCTAAAGTTCTGAAAAGAACTGATTTGAAAATGCTCAAAAACGCCAATAAACCAACGGCCGCAAATATACTAGACAAAACATGCCCTATACGTCACTATTGTTTGTTATGTTCTCGGCTGGACGAAAAGAGACAACTAGAGATAGAGATATATAAAGTCTACTCTAACGTTTGTCGAGAGATGTCTCTACAGTCCATATAATGTATTTATGACATTTTGCTCCTTTGTTTGGCAGTTGTGGTCGTTTGGGCCTCGATTTTGTAACTTTAAATTCTGTCTGACCACAGGGGTCAATTTTGTACCATTTAAAATTCGAAAAACATTTGATGTCGGTCGGAATCGAACCCGGTTCCCCAGATTCGCGACCAGACATTCAGGATCGCGGTCACGAGACCTGATGAGAAATTTATCTACGGGAATTTCGGTAGGACTGTATTCATAACGATATCCTGGATTACAATCCATTAAATAATCATGGCATTCACTTGCTCAATTTAATTTTAGACATTTATTTGAAAATCCAGATCTACATATAAAACAAAAATAAACTTAGAAAAAACCACAAATAGAATAAGAAGCAAGTATATAAAAACAACATTGTTTAAAAATCAATAGAATAAAATAAATAATTATATACAATTACTTTTACCTTTTCTTAATACTGATAACAATTTGTTTTATACATTTTATAATTGGTTTTCGTTAATAATTCAAATATAGTACAGTTCATTTTAATAAAACAAACAGTGACATCTAGCGAATACTCCGTGAGGGCCCTTTACATATCTCTATCCTTAGTTGTCTCTTTCTGTCCAACCGAAAACAAAACAAATGCTATGAAGTTATATAGTGTATTTGTGATCGTTGCAATAAACAAAATCTCAGTCGGTATGTCGGTAAACTCTCGAATATGCTTGAAGTTACACAAACTTGATACTCAGTAGTTCAGAATGTGCAGAGTTGATTTCAATTTGAAATAAAACCTTTGTTATTTATGAATGTGTATATTACGAAGTAATAGGAAAATGTTTACAATTTGAATTTATTAATATGTCAAAGTTAACTACTTCACAATAACAATAATATCAGCATCAAATTACAAGCCTTTAAATTATGACCTTTATGTGTTCTGTCAATAGAGTCTACTTTGAAAGTATCGTTTTTGCTTAGGACAGTACGTCATATTTCGCACTATGCTCTGACGTCACACTATTCTACTCCTCGCTGCTCTGATTGGCTAATTTGGATTTGCTGACATTAGATCTTAACCGGCTGTGGATTTGTCGGGATTTGAAAGTAACCAGATATTTTAAACGTAAATACCGTGAAGGATATGTTGTTTTAGTACGTAAGTATCACCAAGTTATGGAGAATGGACAGACGAAGCCCACCCATTATCAAACTCATTTTTGGCAAAAATGGATTTGTACCTCTTGCTAAGAGAGGTATTGGATTCATGCTAAAAATCGCATATCCAGATTTTAGAGAATAAGCACGTTTTAAGGTCCCTAGAATCCGATTATAACATTTTTACGATGATGTCCGTATGTGTGTGTGTGTGTGTGTGTGTGTGTGTAAACTATTATTCACGAAAGATGACTATTCAAGGTCATTTGTGAGCCGTCTGGTATAATATTACTTGCAGATAACTTCATTGCATTTCCTATGCATAGGCGTGCAACATGAAATATTTATGAACTGAAAAAATAAGAATAATTCATTTGAAAATTATGTTTCTTTCTAAATAATACCTTTCTGAAATATTTATGTTCTTCCCTTATGTTTTTGCAAAATACAAAAACATAGACTTCACTTATAAACCAAGGAATAATAATTTGATTTAAACGTCAACGCCACTGGGTAAATATTAACACAGAGGGCAGTGTAGTAGATAACTATGTATCTGTAATTCTACGACATACGTCATTATTATTTATAGTGTGTTAGAAAGTAATGCCACTATTTACGTATATCTGTCACACCACATAAATTAAATAGACATAGGTCAAATAATCGTTCTCTTTCTAATACAAAATGTTGCTAAACTACTGCTATAAAGTGATGTGTATTCTTTCTTCGAACAAATGACCTTGAATAGTCATCTTTCATGAATAATAGTGTATGTGCGTGTGTGTGTGTGTGTGTGTGTGTGTGTGTGTGTATGTGTGTGTGGATGTTGGATCCACGATTTCTCGAATACTATAAAACTAAAGACATTTTTCTCTACGGATTCCTCAATCTAACAATAATGGGAAGAGTTGATTAAGTTTTGGTAACAATTGGACAACCGGAAGTAGTAGTTACAAGAAAAAAAATCATCTAAATATTATTTATTGAAAATTTATGTAAATACTTATATTAAAGAACGTTAAATTCTTTATTCGATAAATATAAATTCATTATTATATCTTCTATAGATTAGGAGATAAAGAAATGCATATAAAATAATTTGATGTAAAAATACTCAGATCAAACTACTTCAAGGCAAGAAATTCAAATGTTTGTAATTGACACATAAATGTCACTGTCAAAAATATTTGTATGCCACTGTCAAAAATATTATGAAAATAAATAAGTCAACAACGCAAAAGAATATACCTAAAAAGAATATAAAAGGTATTTGCGAAAAAATGACGAATAAAGGAAAAAGAAAAGGAAAGTATAAAAAAAATTCACGATATTAAATATAAAGAAAATGTATGTATTGTACATAATTTATATTAAAATAATTATTTTGTAGTGAGACATGAATATATGTATTTGTATTTAAAAATATTTTTCGTTGTATGCGTACAACCAGGTAAAATATCTGGCGAGCGGTTATGTGCTGGCCACATCAGATTTTTTTTTTATTAAATTCTCTTTATTCGATTCAGCTGGAATCCCTCATTTCCCATGCAATAAATTTCTCTGTAATTAATTGTAATTACTATTGACTTCCAGGCGATCAATATTTTTCGGGATTAATTTCTTGGCCACTAACTTCCTTGATACAAATTTTCATACCCTTGCATCCCATTTTTTTTTTTTTTTGCTATTTACAAGCGATAAATTATCTTCGTAATAAATTTTCCGGCGATCAATTTACCGGTAACAAATTTTCGTCGCTATCAATTTTCTTGCGATCTATTTTCCTGGAATTGTCGCACTATTTGCAGTTGTTTTCAGGGAAATGCATCGCATCACAAAGTCAGTCGACATTTTTCAGCATCAGTGCTAGTTCCCTAACATCTAAATGGATAGGAGACGGTGAAAAAATGGTTCGAGCTATGTTCGCAGTAGCTCGTTGCCATCAACCCGCTGTTGTATTTATAGACGAAGTCGATTCGTTACTGTCACAAAGATCCGATACAGAACATGAAAGTTCTAGACGGATTAAAACCGAATTCCTCGTACAGCTGGACGGTGCATCAACTGCTGATGAAGATAGAATTCTAGTCATAGGAGCTACAAATCGTCCTCAAGAGTTGGATGAAGCTGCGAGACGGCGATTTGTAAAAAGATTATACATTCCACTGCCGGAAAAATCGGTGAGAAAATTTTGTTTACATGAACTTGTCCAGTTGTTTAGATAAGTTTGGTTGGTTATGGCTCTGTCTGAACAAATCTGTACAGATCTGTAAATAATGAACAAAATCACAATAAAAACTGCCACTCATGCATAACTATACAGGGTGTAAATGAAATAAGTGCATTAAATTTAACCAGTAATGTAACTCGACGAGAGCAACAATATTTCTTAATAACTTTTTCTCGAAATCGCATATTTTTTTAGCATTTTTACCACCCCGTAAATTGACGAGTCGTTCCACGTATTTTTCTATTAATTGAATGCAGTAGCAATAGCTATGAAAATTATTTTTTTAGCAATTGACAGTTTTGTCAGTTGTTGCAATTATATTTTGACATTAGTAATAAACTTGTTTATCAGGTAAAATTCTGTCAAAATGCTTACATTTACAAATAGCGAGTACACAGATATTGTAATTACTTACCTATGGTTTATTTATTTATTCGTATCTTTACTACATTTTAATTTGTGGTTGATTTAAAGACAGTATTATAAAGTTGCCAACGCATTTAGACGGAGCGTTTCCAAATCATACTGTTCCTAATATTCGCACATTTGTTAATCTTGTACATCTTTATCACAATACGAAGTGTCATATATGACAATTTTAAATAAAGCAACAGTTGTATCCATATCATGTACAAAAAGATCAATGTTTTCAGCAGACTTCGATTTTGGGAATGGCTCATAATGTTCATTAATGAGACTGAATTTACTTGGGAAGGTGTATTTATTATGCACAATACACATTTCAACAGACGAAAAGGCTGTAAAAATTTTCATTAAAAAATGTTTGAGCGGGAACAATAAATGGACGACTAATTATTGGTACTCATATACCTCGTTTAAATGGACAAAAGTTTGTACTTACATTTTTTGAATAACGTATTTAAACTATTATGATTTGTCGACGATAAATAATCATCTCATCACCTAATAACTATGCTTTTGCTCTTCCTCCCCTCGTTCCTCCTTGTCTTCCTCTATTCACAGATGATTAAATCCTGGTTTAATACAGAACTTTATAATTTTCTTATCCAAAATTTAAATTTCTTTATTTTAAAAATTGTACTATTACGAATTAATTAATAATAAATGTTATTTCCGTTGATAGTGTAACCTATAATCGAAAAATTTTGAGCTGTTTGTATCTCACTTGAATACGACAGCAGCCATTTGTTCTCCATGGGCGCGCGCCGAAATATGCAGCAAATCTTTAAAGAATTTTAACTCAAAATCTAAAAGACTTAGAAAAAAAAAGTTATTAAGAAATATTGTTGCTCTCGTCGAGTTACATTACTGGTTAAATTTAATGCACTTATTTCATTTACATCCTGTATATCAACAAAAATAGATGCGTTTTTGTCGTTTTTAGAGATTTACAGCTTTGTTCAGAATTGATCTATTAATCTTGGAACATTATGTATAAGATATGAAAACGTTCTACACTTATGTAGGTACGATTTTTTAGGCGCGCTTAGAAATTGTAAAAAGACTTATGAATAACGAACGAAATGAACTTTCTGAAGAAAATATAAATCAAATAGCGGAATTATCAGCCGGCTATTCAGGAGCTGATATGAAATGTCTATGTGCTGAAGCGTCTCTAGGTCCAATTAGATCCATAGACATTTCTATGATGCAGAATATACAAGCCGATCAGGTAAGACAATAAAAAAGTAGATAAAGTTGTCAGAACATCTGTAAATATGAACGATTAGGAGTGCGGTGAAGGATGATAACGAAATAAAATTTATAACGGTTAATCGGTAGTAGGTTCGGGTTCGAATTTCGGTTCAGTGCGGTAAATGATTACAAGCACAAAATCATATTAAATGTAATTTGAATTTACCATTGTTATTTATATATTTAACAGTTTGAACCGAATCTGTATTTAGAATGCTTTAAATTCAGTTTAAGTTTATTGAACTTGACAAATAAAGGTTCGGTTCGGGTGCGGTTCATCAAAAATTCGGGTTTTCGGTTCAGTTTCAGGCACTGAACTAAATATAAAACGGGAAAGCTTATGTCGTATATCACAACATAGGCATTTCCGGCGCTTCATAGAAGACCGCCATACTACTCTACTTCTAGTATATTTCATTATTTCAGGTTTGCTCTTAGGGATATTTTAAAGGTGTGTCACTTGTAAACTGTTGCACTGCCATACTAATAATAATAATAATAATAATAATAATAATAATAATAATAATAATAATAATAATAATAATAATAATAATAATAATAATAATAATCTTTATTACCATGTAAGTAAACGGCGAGGTTCAGCCCAAGGCTGTTCTTCCACCTAACCTGGTATAGTACAAAAATATATGACAGTAATATATATATATATATATATATATATATATATATATATATATATATATATATATATATATATATATATATATATATATATATATATATATATATATACAAAAATCATCAAACGCGAGACAATTTGACAAAAAAATATTAAAAAATATTACTACATTACATTAGTTAATATATATTTTTCACTCTGAGTTTGAAAGCAGTTAACGATAGAGACTTCAGGGATTCAGGAATATTGTTATACAAAGAAGGCGCGAGATAGGAAAATGAAGCTCTAGATTTTGACTTTCGAAAGAAAGGAACAATATACAAATTCTTAATACGGAGAGTGTAATTGTATTCTCTGGGTATTAACTTGTCAAAGAGATAATTAGGAGTTCTAGTTAACCTTACATTGTGTATTAAACAAAGATAATTAATTTTCAGTCATTCATTAGCTGTATTCTTTTTGGACAAAATCTCAGCTCATCTTAGATCACTTCAGATAAATTCAGGAAATTGTTGTTCTTTTTGACACAACTGAAATAGTACACAGCAATTTATAGTCGTACATTTTGTATTAGAAAGAAAAAGATTAGTTGATTTATGTCTTTTTAATTTGTGATGTGACATATACGTAAATGGTGCCATTAATTTCTAACACACTAAAAATAGCAATGACGTGTGTCGTAGAGTTACAGCCGTGTAATTATCTATTACACTGCCATTTGTTCTAATGTTTATCCAGTGAAATTTACAATTAAATCAAATTATTATTTTATGGTTTCTGTCAAGTCTATGTTTCTGTTTTATGCAAAAAACGTAGTAGAAGAAGATATAACTTTGAGAAAAATATTATTTTAAAACAAACAAAATTTTCAAATAAAGTACATTTATTTTTTCAGTTAAAATGTATCCATAAATATTTCGCGTTGCACGCTTATGGATACGAAATGCAGTGAAGTTATTTGCAAGTAATATATGAATAATACTATATTAGTAAATTTCATACACATACTTCATATTGATATAACAAATATAAACAATATACAGCAGTAACTGCTTATAACGAACTACTAACCTGCCATCAAAAATGGTTCGTATTAACAGAACAAGTTATAAATTTGTCATTTATTGAATATTTGAGTAAAAAAAATAACATTGAACTTTGGCAGTTTCTTTCATGCCTGTAAAAGTGCTTCGTTATAAGTGAAAACCACTGTATATAGGTATTTATTATTACTTGAACACAAAATAATAGCAAAATACTATGTAGAGCAATAAAATTAAAAGAGAAAATAATGTAATTTTCCTACCTCTTCACTTTGAATTTTAATACTTATTTAATTCAACAAAAACACACACTCATTCAGGAATATTAAATAATTCAGCATATTTTATTCTACACACTAAAACGAAGCCTGCATTTTTCATTTATTTTATTAGCTATCTAGCTAAACGTACACGACACGGCATGATTAACTTACGCACCTAGCGGCAAAATAGTCTTACTACTATCATTATGATTTGAGTTGAAATATGAAAATGAACTTAAACTGAACATTAAACTCGAATTTTAATAATTTGCCATAAAAAAATATATCTGTATATATACAGGGTGTTGACCACCACACTGGAACATAGGACTTTAACATGTAAAATAATACGTTAGGTAAAAATGCTTCAAATTCTGCATCCTAATCGATAAAGAAAGTTAATTTTACATGATTTTTAATGGCAGAAAATAGGTATAAAAATGTCGAAAATCACCCCAAAAAATAGCGTAGTTTCAATTCCATGGCTATCGCTATTTCTGGAGTGATTTTCGACATTTTCATACCTAATTTCTGCCGTTATAGAGTATGCACAATTAATTTTATTTATTGAGTCCTATGTTTCGGTGTCGCGATAAACACTTTGTATATATACATCCCGTAAAGTTTTATGATTATATCACGGATACTTGTATTCCCCTGTAAAATTCACGTTTCTTAAAATTTCAAGAGCTTTTAATTGAATTCGTATTTTTATATTTCTCGAAATGTTTGACACCTGCCGGTGGTGCTCGAAATTCGTTAAATAGGTATTTATCATGGGAATAGATTTTCCTTGCGCGTTACTTCCGAAATTGTTTTGGAAAATAATAGGGTATTCTAATGTTGTAAAATTTAAGGTAAAAACAGTGTGGATTATGCTAAAAAATAACCGAATTATGTAAAAAAATCAAAATTTATTTTTTTAACGTTTTCTTGTAATTTATTTTGGCGCTAAAAAAAGTATCACTTGGTTTGTGACGTACGAGTGACCGATGACATTTCTAACAAATTTTGCAAATATAACTACTGTTAGCAGAGCAGTTTTCCTGCCATTGACGCGATGCAGTCGATACTACATTTTGTGTTTGTGTATTTATTATTTATTTGTCATCAGCTTCTTCTACGTTACATCAGGTAAAATTCAAATTATCAAGTAATATTTTAAAATTCATATCTCGCTCAAATTAAATAAAAAAGAACTCGGAATTGTAGATTTATAATAAAAGTATGAGAAATTTTCAGAAAATTAAGAAGAAATACGTAGGAAAAATGAACTTCCTGGACTCCTGTGGTTGGTAGGCGCCTCGTCCCACAATGTGGGTAGTTGTCATATGTCGATAAAAAAATATCTGTACACAATAAATCACTCATAATTTTATTTACAATGAGAAAACAACAATAATTATTGCTTAAATATTTATAAAATGCCGCTCTCTTTGAATCAATCTCTCCGCTGTGACGTCACATGTTTGAACCGTAAACCGCTGGTGTCGTATGAGGCGCGGGCAGACACGTGACTTTGACAAGTGCTTGTATGGCCCATCAAGGGTGCCAAGTATACAGCTTGTGTAACTTGCCTGTGTTGCCAAATCAATTTAAGCGTAAAATTAATAAATAAAATTGTAAAACTAGTTATTATTAATGAATATCATGTTATTTTATTTTCTGACACATTAAACTTAATTTTTAAATTAATTTTTATAAAAATAGAGCATTCAACATGAACTGATTGTTTCCTCAAATTTAACGCACCAAGAAATCTTTGTATCGTAGATGGCAGCACTAATCGCTCTATTTTTATATAAAATATTTTAAAAATTAAGTTTATGTGTTAGAAAATAAAACAACATGATATTCATTAATAATAACTAATTTTACAATTTTATTTATTAATTTTACGCTTAAATTGATTTGGCAACACTGGCAAGTTACACAAGCTGTATACTTGGCACCCTTGAGGGGCCCTACAAGCACTTGTCAAAATCACGTGTCTGTCCGCGCCTCATATTGAACAGTATGGTTTGCGACTGACAACCAGCTGACAAACGTAAACAAATTCTTCTTGCCCCGCAAGGCATACATTGTGCTATCTCCTTCATACAGAGAAACCGTATGCCGAGACTCGATAGCAGTGGCAAGTAAACACGTGACGTCACTTATGGCGGGAGAAAAATTATCTATTTTTCTTATTTTTTTTTTTCTTAAACATAAGAGTTATGTAAAATAAAAAAATAGGAAAAACTTTAATTTAAAAATACTATAACATAATTTTTTTTGTTGTGCAACCGGACGCGAAATTAGCATTTCGCAGCCGCAATACAGGCCGCGAAATTAAATTTCGTGACCGTTGTTATGGTAACGGCCGCGAAATTAGGTAAACAATCACTTTGACACTTGAGAATTGCATGGTTTTGTTTATCAAATGTTAACTCCATAGCCACCTTGAAAGATAACTTTCTATTTACAATGAAACTGTTTAAAATTAATAAAATTTGTAATTACATATTTTTTACAGTTGCACAAAAAATATTGTGTACACCTTGTCCGCGAAATCTTTTAGCGCCCTCGAGATTGTCTTGCCTCGGCCGCAAGCGGCCTCGGCGACAATTTTTCTCTCGGTACGCTAAAGAGTGATTTCGCGGCCTTGATATACAAATAACTATTAAAAAGGCAAAACTACTCCATTGTCTACTGTCGTCCAGGAATATATCACTTTTCCTACTTACTATACAATATACTATTGGTTACTGATTTATACTCGTATGTTTCTCCGCCTTTTCGTTAAAGAATTTTTATGTAAAATAATTTGGAACGCCGCGCAAGGGTAAACTGCTTTTCTGTGTTAAATGCATAGACATATAATATATACTACTAGACTGAGTTCATAATATTAAGCGTTTGTGCCGAATTGAACCGATGGACGCCATAACGAGACGCTTATTGAAAGGCGCGAAATATAAACGTAGGAAAAAATGTTTTCTGAAACTGCAAAATATAGACATTGTGTACACTGTAAAAGCTAAAGGCAATCAAATTCAATAATAAAATAAATTTATACATGAAATAAATAATGAAACAAGCTTTGTAAAGTAATACTAAATTAAGAAATATACTTGAAAGACGCTGGCTAATAGAAATGACAGGTTGCTGGGCTGCCAACATACATTAAATAAAATTCACTTAAGAACTAAAGAAAATATTTATAATTATTGAAAAAATAATGTAAATTAAATATTGGTCGTACTTTTTATTGTACAACTGAGCTTTATTATTTTGAATTGAAGAAATTATATAAAATACATATTTTAAGTTTCTGAAGTTACTTTTCTTTCATTTTGTTGAAGAATTTGCACTAGAATAGTATATATATTTGCTTGTCTATGGTTAAATGCCTATGAAACGGATTTCTCCACCCGGTTACATAAAGAATGTGCAAAAGTATATACAACATCACAAATATATTATAAACATATACAAATTTAATAATATTCTAGGTGCGGGCGATAACAATGTCAGACTTTCACTCCGCCCTATCTAGAGTTAGGGCGAGTGTATCTCCAGGCGATCTAGAGCAATACGTGTCCTGGGATCGAACCTACGGTGCTGGAGGATGGTGAATTTCTTTTCTTGCCGAGTATGTCGTCACCGAGACAATGAATGTTTAAAAAATCTTGATTCGGGTAATTTACAAATATTTTTCAGGAGATCTTCCAAATGATAAAATGTAAGAGTTTCGCCATTAACTACGTGAATATTTGGTTGTTTTGAATCTGTAACTATATTTAAAGTTGTGAGTTTACGTTTTTTTGTTGAGTGGTTGTCAATAAAGTCTTTTTTACGTTTATGTAGTCTTTTTTTATTCGACTTAATATGCGTAATTATATGTTCGTCATTTTCTTGTTCATTTTTATGTATAGTACTAGTTTGTGGAGTTTTATCGTTATCTATATTATCATCATTTATTTCTTCATCTATAACTTGTACAATGTTATGTATACTGCTAGTAACGTTCTTATTTTCGTTTTTAAATTGTTCGGAATTATTTTCAGTACTATTTTGTAGATTTTCTACATTATCTATATTTATATATTCGTTTTTGCATTGTATAATTGCAGTACTAGACCCAGGGTATTCTTTTTCGTGTTTATCAACTATATTTGTACATTTATCTCTTTTAATATTAATACTAGTTTTTGGAATTTCTTTTTTGTTTATGTTATCTACATTTTCATCTTTCACTTGTTTAACATTATTTTTGGTACATTTTTTTCGTTTATTTAACTTTTCTTTGTTATCAACATTATCTATGGTTGTGTTATTATTTTTAACATCCTGAAATTTATTTTTTTTAGTGTCTATATTATTTATACTTGTATGTTCGGCGTTCACTTTTTTAATTTTATTTATGATTCGCGTTTCAGATTTATTTAGATTTCCGCTGGTATCATTGTCAATTATAGTTTCAGTTTGTGTGTTTTCTTTATTATTTAAATTTTTAAACTCGTCTCTCACTTGTTTGGCACTTCTAGTAAGACTTTTCTGTTTATTTTTCGTGTCTGCATTTTTATTTTTTAGAGGCTTAACTTTATTTTTTGTATTGGTTCCTGAAATGAATATATCATCTATGTTTGAATATTCATCTTTCATTTGTTTAATATTATTGGGAGTACTGGTTTGTTGATTATTTTTACTGTTTTCATTGTCAATGTTTGTACATTCCTCGTACACTTGTTTCATATTATTTTTAATATGGTCTTTACGTTTATTGAACATTTCTTTACTGTCTATATGATCTGTTTTTGTATACTCCTCATTAACTAGTTCATTATTCTGTGTAGTGCACGAATGTAGATAGTCTTTCAAATCTGTATTTAGATGATTTATTTTTACAAATACCTCTTTTTCTTTAATATCGTTTTTCGTGCAAGTTCGTAGGTTTTCGTGAACATTCGTTTTATGTTTATGTTGTTCAAGTTCTACATTATCCTCATTTCCCTCTAAAGTTTCACACTGTTTATTACTGTCAAATTTATTGTTGCTTTCATTGTCGCTAAATTTCTTGTACATTTCTTTCCACTTAATTCCATATTGTCGTTTTGGTTTGTTACGTGCATTCATTTTTTTATACCGTCCATTTACACCTGAATGTCTAAGATTAACACAATATTTTCGTCGTTTAGGTTTCATTTTCTTATCCACTGATTTATCTGTTGAATATTTTGGTGCCTTCGTACCCAAATCGCACATTCTTATTTCTTCATTTCCGTTGTATTTGTTTTCTATTTTTGAGAATAAGTTTTCCCATAGCTGTTTTCGTTTTTCTATTACTTCTTCGGATACAATATAAGCTAAATATAACAAATTTAGTAATAACATCATTCATTTCATATATATCATTTATATACCTGGCGTCATTTCACTTTTAACGTAATTTTAAGCGGTTATTTTTTTGAGGTTACTACAACAACTTTTGATTTTCTAAGTTGAACACAGGTGGCCCCAGTTAATAAAACTTGAAAAGTACATTCCGCAGCACAAACGGTAAATAAAAAAACACTACGTTACCGTGTGGTTGCCGTCAAATAAGTATGGACTGGAGATTTCTACAATGTTGCCATTTCAGCGGTCATGTTGAAAATGTTAAGATATGAAGAAGCGGCAACACCACATGAGAAGGGATGGGACAGTGTGCGGAGAAGGGAAAAAGTTTAGCACCAGTCCATACTTTTTGACGGCGACTATACCAAATGTACAATTTGTACTGCGGAGTGTACTTTTTAAATTGTGAGCACGCGAAGTTTATCTGCGTTAACTTCAAGGTCATGATTTGAACGAGGAAACTGAACGAAACAAGAAATGAATGGGGCGATGTATGATTAGGACGATGCATTTATACCCTTTAATAGTATTAATTTATACTTATCAAATGTAAATTTACCTTTAATAACTGTAAATATTCACTTATTTAACAATTAAAATTTGTGTAGTATTATAAGTAATAGCCTGCAAATTACTTTTTCATGAAATTGTTATTCTAAATAAGTATTATATTTTCAAAATATACTTTAATAAAGTTATTTATTTTAAATTTTCCTATATTTTATTTTGTTAATGAAGTTGGTTACAGAACACGGGCAATAAGAAGCACAGACCAAAAAAACACTATAAGAAGAAACAAAGGAAGGTTCCCGGAACAGCTGATTGTCTGCTCATACACATGTTTATGTTTCGATTATTCGATTTAGATTTATACTTTATACTCGTAAATATATGATTAATTCTAAACGCGATATCATGTAAGTAAATTAAAATCGTTATTCCATAATATTGAGTCAGTGTCATAGTATTTGCAAATTAGATTATCTGATATGTGAATATGCAATTATTCTTTTTCTTTTCCATTCGTTAGGGTTAGAGATCGCTATTTTTGATTTTCTGCTTGCATTCATTTTTATTTTGCGTGTCGCCCTCATTCAATTCCGTTTCTCTCAAGTATTCCGCAATACAGTCCTTCCATCTTCTCTTTAGTCTTCTTCTGTTCTACCCTGTCCTACTAAGCTGTTCATTTTTCTTCCAAATCACTATTCACCCCTCCTACGGACATGTCCATACCTATGTAATCGTCTCTCTTTTATCTTTCTAAAAACTTCTATCACTCGAGCCATTTTCCTTATCCTTTCTTTCCGCGTATTTTCCACCATCCATTTCAACATCCTCATCTCTGCCACAATCAATTTCTTTATAGGCCAGGTCTCACTACCATAGATCATAGCCGGCCTTACTACTGTTTTAAAAACTTTCGCTTTGCCTGCCCTTCCAATGTTTCGGTCACACAGCACTCCAGATTCTCTTTTCTAATTATTCCTCGATCCTGCCTGAATCCTATGGTTTATTCTTCTCCCTAGTCCCCCATTCTGATCAACATAAGATCCGAGATATTTAAATATGCAAATATTATTTCACCTTTATTGCGAAATACAATAAACTTATCTGTTGAATATAAGTGTCTATCTAAGATTATGTACTTTATTTGAAAATTTTGTTTCTTTTTAAATAATGCTTTTCTCAAAGTTTTATCTTCTTCACCTAAGTTTTTGCATAAAACAGAAATATAGACTTGACGTAAACCATAAAATAATAATTTCATTTGAATATGCTGCAGCACCAACAATTCCCAACCGTGATTACCAGTCAGACCTAGGCCTAGGGACTCTGGCTGAACTGCTGGAAAACGCACAACTCGCACTTCAACTCGCCGCTGCCTACATCCGTCAAGAGATGACGCTAGTCGCCAAAAAGTTCAATCTTCTCAAGTACATAAAGAAACTCCGAAAAGCTTTGGGAAAAAATTGTCGATGAACAATTGCCTGCACATACTTTTTTATCTTACGAATATTATATACAAGAGGTAATGAATTTGGACCAGGAAAAAATCAGAAATCTCAATAAGTTTGAATCAAATCTAGCGCTAGATATTCTAAATATTTTAGCATGTTTAGACCCTAACGAAATATTAGAAAAATTGCTACTAGAATTTTCTTTCATTCAGAATAAACTGAAAGAGGATAAAGAGCAGGAACCGGAAGACGAAGTGCAAAGGGCAGTGGACTTGTGGCAAAGCTATTCTTTTGTTCACTTAGCGGACAATAACCCCAATGCAAACATGGAATCATACTGCATATTGTGTTTGGAATATGTTCTAAACAATTTTTATAATTGGCATTTTAAAACAAGCTGACAAAAAACTTGAAATATTTAAAAGTTTTATAATGAATATAAGTCCAAAATAATATATGAATATAAAACACATACCATAAAAAATTATCCTCAAGCCCCAACATTATAGAAACTTTTAAATATTCACCTAATGAAATAGTAATATCAGAATTCAAAGATTATTATGAAATATAATATAATATAATTTCGAATGGTAATGAGGGAACAGAGATTTCGAACAAGTGTATTTACAGAAAATATAAAATTCAAAAATAAATGTATTGTTGAACACATAACAATGGTCGTCAATAGATATAAGTTAATAAATAAATAACATAAATGTTGATGTCACAAGATAAAATTTTGTATATCAAATTTTGCGTGAAAAACAATATACAACGTATTGCACCCTACGGAGACAAAGTTGGTTATGACTTGTAGAGTTCCGAAGGCCAAATTTATGTGAAGTGTCTTCTTTTTAGTATTAAGTAGTGTATATATTAGGTAAAATGTTTTAAGATATTTTAAATTTATGAATGTATTTTAGTTTATTTTATATTTTTATTATACTTTAAGATGTTAGTATAAATTTTGTTAATGTTTGCAGTGTCTGTTTTTAAGTTTATATGGATAAAAACAATATTTATGGGGTCATCTTAAATGTAAAATTTATAAGCAGCGCCACCCAAATATTAATTCATTGAGAGAAGCTATCATGGAGGAGAGCGCCTTAATCACAAATAGGCAGCTCGCTAATGTAAGAAATTCATTCTACAATAGACTTGGTTATTGCTTGGCTGAAAACGGAGGATTATTCGAATATTTGTTATAATAATAAATTGTAGTGATTATTTTATTCAGAGAATTACTGTTTGAAATTTGAATTGTAGTAGATAGGTCTTAATGTTTACATGAATTATTTCCAATTTAAAAAGATTTTCAATAAAAATCCTATAAAAAATAAATATTTCATTGAAATGTACAATTGTCGTAATAATAGGTATGGAGATTTTTGTATGAATTTAATTTACCTAGTTATTTGTTTCTATTTTTGTTTCAATTCCATGGCTATTTGATATTTTCAACGTAATTTTCAATATTTTCTTATTTAATTTGTGTCGTTACAAAGCATGTAAAAGTAATTCTGTTTATTGATTTAGATGCAGAATTTTATGCTCTACAACATTTATTTGAAGCATTTTTGACTAAAATAATTTGGGGAGCAATGGGCACGAAAAAACTGTTTTTCTCATATGAATCGCCTATGTACACAGGTATGATGTTCCACCCGGTATATATAAAAGAGAAGAGGTCCTAACAACAAGAGTTGTTAGGACCTCTGGCATAGTTGACATGTTGAGTAATCTTGACTACTTTGTTTAACTTTCCCTTATTGTACTACTGATGATGAAAACTTAGTTCTCGAAATACGTATTTAGTTTTTATTAAAATTAATTTTAAGGTTAAGGGGTAATTTTATTAGTTTTAATTATTTTTAATAAATCTCCAGTTCAAAACGTATTTTTTTGATTAAATTTGCACTAAATATTTATAACTGAATTGGGACCCGCAGAATAAAATGCGACATCAGCGGAATTTTAAGGAACTAACTTAATGGCGGCCAGTAGGACATGTCAAATATTATGTACTTCAAAAACCATGTTTCGTTTAACAGAAAATTAGTTCTCACGCTCTGATTTTATAATTTTTTTTTTTTGAATGTGTATGAAAAATAAGCGAATTAAAGAAAATGAACATAACTGTACAACAAAAAGTGATGTGTTAAAGGTTAATACAAGTATAACAAAAATTCAAGACCTTCCATAACTTTTGGCAAAGTAGAAAAAGTTAATCGACTAATCGCATGGAAAAGATATTTAAATATACCGCAAAACTCTAATCTGATAAATAAATATGATTGTTCTTTGCATTTCACAAATAATGAAAGTAATACAATTTTGCAGGTATGTATGTAGTTTTAATACAATTATTAACAGTACTGTTAAATAAAATTTATAATTTCATTGATTTTACCGACATTTGTGCCTGCAGACTGCAGTTTCATGTCAGAATTTTCGTAAGTTGAGTTGAATAAGTAGGAATTGGGTATTCTCTCATATTTTTATTATTTATTTTTCTTAAAGAACGGTTATATCTAAGAGTATCTGTGAAAACCCGAGTAAAAAATTCCTTTTAATAAGCTAGATATTAATTTTTAAAATTTGATTTTCTTGTGTCACGTGATAGTGACGTACTAGTTGTACAGTACCAGCGGTGGGCTATCAGTGGTTCATGCGGCGTCTTATCACATTCGAACATGGAGTAGGGATTTCAATTGGTCTCCCATTGGAAGGTCATCTAGTACATCAGCATAATTTAAATGCTTTATATCTTTTGTAACAATCAATTTATATTATGATTATTTGTGTTTTCCCTGTTGTTTACCTATCAACACCAATATTTTTAATAAATTTTTAATATTAGTAATCCTCAGAGAATACCCTATTAATCCTGAATTTATGAATATGTTGTGTATACTGTGACTATAAGATCTATGGGCTTGGCTCAGGTTTCGTCCGCCATTGTCGGGCCATCTGTCACATGTGTTGTTCTTGCGCAAAATATGATGTATTTTCGTGACTATTTGTTTTATTTTGATGAAAAACGCATTTACATATCATTTTAATATGTATTTAAAGTGTAGGTAATATTTTTATTTTATTTACTTGTATAGTTTTTTAAGATACTTACCACGATTACTGACAATTTTAAAAACAACTAAAAATTACCAATATTAAGCACAATCATTTAAATTATTAAAAGATAATTATTATGTAAATAAGAACTACAGAAATTAGATGTTATAATAACCCATATCCTATATTCTACATAACCTCTAAATATATGTCATAATAATAATAATAATTGTTTATCTCTTAAATCATTTTTATCACCTTACAAATAAATTGGGAAATGAATTCTAAGTATGTTTGACATGAGCCCGATAATGGCGGCGATCTTGGCCCATAGCCATACCCTGGTTATAAAGGTACCCTATGACAGATTAGGGTAGGGTACCTTTATAACCAGGGTATGGCCATGGGCCACGATCACCGCCATTATCGGTAATTCATTTCCCTATTTATTTGTAATAAATGTGATATTATATTATAAAAGAATATTAAATTATCACACTGTGAATTTATAAAGGTAATAAAAATTAATTAATTTAAGAGATACACAATTATTATTAAGACATACATTTAGAGGTTATGTAGAATATGTGACATGGGTTGTTATTATCACATCTAATTTAATATCTGTAGTTCTTATTTACATAATAATTGTATATTCTAAACTTACCTTTTCAAAAATTAAATGATTGTGCTTAATATTGGTAATTTATAGTTGTTTTCGATATGTCAGTAATCGTGGTGGGTATCTTAATAAACTACACAAGTAAATAAAATAAAATATATTACTTACACTTTAAATACATATTAAAATGATAATTAAATGTGTTTTTCATTAAAATAAAACAAATAGCCACGAAAATACACAATAATTTGCGCAAGAACAACACATATAACAGACGGGCCGGAAATGGCGGACGAAACGTGAGCCACGCCATGGCCATACCCAATGACAGATGTGCTTACAGCGCCGCCAGCAGATTCTGCGGGTCTTAAAGGAATAGGGCACGGAAGATCACGTGACCTATCATATGTTTTGTCCCTTTCTCACTTCAGACTCGATCTTCAGCTCTGTCCCATGCTAACTTCAGACTGTATTTTCGACGCAGTGCGCATGCGTCAGTTTGAATAGCTGGCATATTTTTCTAGCGGTAAATTTTAAGAATGAAGTTGCGCAATCGTGGAATTTGTTGCCATTTTGTTATTTGGCGGTTCTTGTGCATATATCGATTGATTGTGTTATTGTTATTCATTGTAGTGTTTTATTATTTGTTTCTTTTTGTTATCTTGTTTGTTGTTATTTCTTTTATTGTTGTTTGTGAGTGTTGTCATTCTTTTTCAAACGATGCCAGTGCGTTGTTGGGTGCAAGTTTGTCGTCGGACTATAATATAAAACTGTTTGCTATCCCATCAAGCACCGATTATCGATGTAATATTTAAAACCTAATAATATTTGAACATAAGTAACAAGTGACAATTTGTATAGGGTAGGGTAGGTGTGGTAGGTAGGTTACATGTGAAAAACAAGAGAGACGTCGTCTGTGGCTCGTGGCCGTTTATGTTTATGACATATTATCGATTACTCAGATTTGATAGTAGGTCGTTGATGAAGCTCTAAATTTATAAATTGTCAATTACTGTTGGTAATATTTTCTTTTTAAACAAGAATGAAGACTAAGAACATCCTAATCGTAATACTTACGAATACACATATGATCACATTGTTATCTTCCATTATATTATATTATTGAAGAATTCAATAAAAATCTATTTGATTCTTATTGTCTTCATTTTATTCTCATTTGATATCTTGCTAGAAATGTGACAGCTATTCAAACTGACGCATGCGCACTGTGTTGAAAGTATAGTCTGAAGTTAGCATGGGACAGAGCTGAAGATCGGGTCTGAAGTGAGAAAGGGACAAAACATATGATAGGTCACGTGATCTTCCGTGCCCTATAAAATATGTGAAAATGAAGAAAAACAACTTTCGAGAACAATTTTAAAATCCAAAAAACCTACTTTTTTCACACATTTTAATGTTTTTCTTCTATACTAAACATACAATTTTGTTCATATTTTAATGTGTTTTGAAGAATATTGTTATACACATCATATAAAAGAAATCGAAAATTAAATGGGGTATGTGACCATATTCGAATTTCAATATATATGTCATAAAATATAAAAACTAACCACTGTAGCTTCTCATTGTAATAATAAAAACTAAACATTAATTTGTAATAATCTTGTTATTAACAATTTAATGTTTTGGAGAAGGGATATATGCCGTAAGTATGTTAGAATCGTGGACGAAGACAGATAGACTGCGGGAAGGAAAGAGACAGTTATAAATCAGCCTATCAGAGTCGCATTTATGGTGTGGTAGGTGTGGCCGTGTGTGGCATGGTCACATCTGGCTATAACTATCTCTTTCCCTCCCAGTCTAACCGTCTTTTTTCAGTCTTCTACCATTGTCACGTCACAAATCCCTTCCCATCCCCTTCCCCAAATTTTTAATAATTATTTTCTCGTGAAGTACGAATAATTAATCGATGTAAAAAAATACGGGTATTTTATTTTTTTGTCTAGTATCATATTAAGTAAAAATAAAAATTTGGTCACATACCCCATTCGGGAACTTAGGAAATTAGGTAATGATAGGATAGTGGATTTGATTGAACATTTAATAAATTCATGAGGTTTGATTAACATTTTATATGAATACTATGTACAAAATGAGAAGGCAGAATGTGTGCAGTGAACTGCCTTTTCGACATCATGGGTAGGGAAAAGGAGCTAATATTCTACTCTCACGCAGAAAAAATATGAAATGAAATGGGTTACATGGAATATTCGTATATTGTAAAAATAAAATAATTTAGTATAAGTATGAATTATATGGATCTTAAATTAAATTTTATATAACAAAAGATGTAAATAGTAATTAATCTTACAAAATAGTTTAATTATATTAGTGTACAAGAAAATGTAATATAATTAATGTTATTAAATATATGTACGTGTAAATATAAAACTTTATGTAACTGTATAAAATACTTTTTAATATTTAATTAAAACACTTTGTTAATTAAAGCTATGACAACCAAATACATGTTAGCTAATTATTTTACTAATTAATTTAATAATGACATTGTACTTATTATGCAACAGAAAAGTTTAGTTATATAATCATTCAGTTTTGTTTAAACATTTGTGGGGTTAACACTTATAATTTTATAGTGTATTCGGAAAATGATTTTTCGATATGCAATAATATTTATATATCTTGTAATAATTTTCCTAATTGATTTTATTTTGAACACTGATTTCTTTAACGTTAAACTGGTAGTATAAATATAGTTCTACAAGAATATCATGGTATGTATTATCATTTATCAACATAAATATAAAAGATGTAAAAAAAATAATAAATTCTTTCATATTTTACATCATACGAAAATTATCTATTAACTTTAACTAGCCACGAGTCGCGACGATGCGGTTTTTTACAAAATAAAAAATCCAATACAAGGAAGTCCGTCATCGATGCGTCATATAAATCATGTGAAATATGTAAATGTGTAAATAATTTCGCGAATGTCTTTGAACTGCGATCAAAACAAAAAACAAATAATTATCAATAAAAATCGGTCAAGTATGTTTAAAATAAATCATGGCTTGAAATATTGGCTATTGTAGATAAATATTTGTTTAAATTTTGTACAAAAAAAATTTGTAATACATTTTTTTTTAAACTAAGCACTCAGTCATTATTGTGTATCTTATATGAAATTGGCAACTAAAATTAACGTGAATCCCTCAAGCGGACGATACTTGCAACTCTTGAAAATGGTATTCTGTTTTTCAACTTTATAGTAAATATATATATATATATATATATATATATATATATATATATATATATATATATATATATATATAAATAAATAAATATATCATCACGGTATATTACCCATTGCTGGGTGTGCCAATCCGCTTTGTATGCAGATATCGGTAACGACGATGACATATTTGTACCGTACGGGCGTTTTCCAGGCGTCACCTCACGGGCACTCATTTCTGGCGTGGAGAGTGCACCACAGGGGTCAATCTTGTGCCATTTAAAATTTGAATATATATATATATATATATATATATATATATATATATATATATATATATATATATATATATATATATATATATATATATATATATATATATACCGTGTGTCCCAAGCAAACCTTGACATAGGCGTTTAACATGGGAAAATTGAATTTTGTTAATAAAAAGTGTTCGGCTTAAAATTAAGGCATGCTATTTAACATGATAATAGGACATTACCTCGTGTACCTTATTTAATATTAATTACACTATTATCATTTCGTAAATTAGAGAAAATTATAAATATCTGTCAATAAATATTTGTTTCGATATTTTATTACGTAATATCAAAATAATTGCAATTGTCATTATAGGTCAATGGTTAGCATAACTGACTGTGGACTGAGATGACGTTTAGAGGTTGGGGTTCGAATCTCCGTCAAGACAGTATTTTTACTAATTTTTTTTTTATTTATGAATTAATTTTGAATTATATTAAAGATATTATGTATTATTTCTTGACCAAAGTAAAATAATACACTTTTCACTTATGTTTAGCATTCAATATATTTCTTACACTTGTAATTAAAACAATTTGAAAGATATTTGACATTAGTTCCATTTTAATTTTCTTAACTAAGTAAAGTAAATACATATTTATTTAACATCCATGAATAATATATGGTACTATTTTACTATCTTGTACAAAATATTAAGACAGCTGTAATGTGTTTTCACTGGCCACTATGGCCAGCTATACAAGAGCATCTTGTAAATAATCAATCGTAAATTTAAAGTTCTTCTAACCTCATGAGATTGTGACCTTAGAGCACTTGTTCATTAATGCCACATAAAAATAACAACCCACGATTCAACAATTCTCCCCCTTCTATAAAACTTCGAGAAGATTTTTTTTGCCTCCAAATAAGTATACATTTCCTTAGAAATAAGTCTAAGATAACTTTCTTCGAATGTCATTATAATTTACATAAAATTATTACTAACACTATTTATAAAAAGTTTAATGAATTGTTAGTATACTTCAAAACGAATGTTGGTTATGCGTACAAAGCAGATTGGCACACCCAGCAATGGGTAATATGCCGTGATGATATATTTATTTTATTTATTTATTTAGTTATGCAATGTTTCTGTATGCGATCTTATAACACAATACCATTTTCAGAGCACGTGTGCATGCTACAACACTAGCGCCGCCATCGGTAGTTTTAGTCGCCAGTTGAGTGATAACCAAGAGGCTGATGGATATTTAGGCGACCGTCATATGGACGACAGATACTTAATTTATTTTTTTGCTTGCTTAGCAGACATACAATTTGACAGATCTTTTTTGCAACCAGGAAAAATTGTTATGTTGGCACTGATTTATGTAAAATAATTAATTGCATATTATATCGGGTGTCTACTTTTTTTGTAGAACAGAGGAAATACAATAGTAAAATTTTCATTCTGATCTATTAATTTTAAAATATGAGGGTAAATATACAAGAAAAGTTCTAAAACTAATAGGGCAGAATTTACAGCCATATGAAAATTTTATCATTGTATTTCCTATGGTCCATGAAAAAGTAGACACCCGGTATGGTATGACTAGCGAGTGAAGGTTGACGTTTAAATTATTTTATGGATGTGGTTTCTTTTGAAACCCTGGAGAAGAATATAATTCTACGAAATATTCAGGTACGAAATGAACCCATCTAAATACTGGACTAGGAAAGCACAGAAATACATTACTATGTCTGGTTGAAAATAGATGGCCGACTAGGGTAACTGAATATCAAAACAGGGGTGCGTTTAAAATATTTTAAACATTTTTCGTTTATGTTGATTATAACAAAATATTTTGATCTTTAAACTATTTATTTTGGCAATTCTATGAAATAGGATTATTTTTAAGTTCCTCTAACAGTAATTCCGACTCGAGGGTTGCTTACACCTGAGACGAACGAACTAGAATTTGCGGTATTAAATTTTTTAAATACATCCCTGTATTATGTTGCTAAGGCAATTTTAAATGCCTTCTGGTATTGAGTACAATTTTAATCTTCTGTAACGGAATACATAAGGGTCAGTTTCCTTTCAAATCAAATATAGGGAAATGTTTTCGAAATAAACCACATATATTAAATAATCTAAACGTCAACTTTCATTCGCTACTCATACTATACATCTTGAGTTAGATTACCGCCTAGTTGTTGTCAATCATCTATAATTTACATCGTGGAGTCACGGTAATACACTACCTGGCACTAAAAACTGACAATTTTTTTTAATGCTAGTATCAATTTTATATTTCAATATTTACTACAAAATATTATTATTGTTGAGTTCCTGAAACTCACACATCTCATTAACTCTTAAAGCATGATCAATTTACTCCTATATTCGTAATCGTGTTATGTGCCTATCGTAACCGAATAATGAAATTGATAAAATGTATACTTATCGCTTGTTTTATTATTTAATTGTTATCTTATTGCATTCGAAATTTCGCAAAACGCTGAAATTGTAGCTTCTACGTTTAGATATCCAAAATGATCGTTTAATAATGCGAATTAATCTATTGTATACACTAATTAAAAATAATTCATAATAGGGCTGTTGTAAAAAAAATGTCTTTTAAATAGGTAAGTACCGAAAAAAAATAAAAATATTGGCCCGTATTCTCACCTCTTCAAGTAGCGCTACTTCCGAAAAATCGCTACTTGAACTGTCAAATGTCAACTTTAATCTTACAAATTAAAGAAATAAAAATAATTTAAATTCTAAATACATACTACTTATTTCAAATATACATTCAATTTATAAAAAAATGTAACCTATTGGGATTTTCAAATAAGAAAACGCTAACTAGCGGCGAATATTAGAACTACAAACAGTGGTACACATTTGACATTTACATGAAACTACAACCATATGACTACAAAAACTCTATTATACATACTTAAATTATAAATAAAAAATACTAATAAATGAGAAAATATTAAGAAAACTAAAGAAACACAGTTGACAGTAATGCTACGCTGACAAATGTCAACAAAAAGTGTACCATTGTTTAATGCGATCAGCGCCATCTCTTGATACTTGAAAATCCCAATACTTGTCTATTCATAAAATTAAATAAAATTTAAAAATCGGAAAATCACTACTTCCGAAGTAGCGCTACTTCAAGAGGTAAGAATACGGGCCATTGTTTTTTAAATAGCCTGAAAATTGAAAACAGATATCACGAAATAAAGTCACTTGAACTAAACCATAATTTGACTTGTGTCAAGGACATAAATTCCATTATTTTACATTTAATTTGTCGGAAACAGATAAAATAATCATGCACACCACATCCGGCAAATTATTTGAATGGATTCAGACAGTTTTATGATTCATCTGCTGATTGTCTCTATAATTGCCCATTTTAAATAGTCACATGCTATTCGTCGGATTCGATGCGCAATATTTTATTATTTTGTAGTTAATTGAAAAATTCTTTTTTTAAAGAAATTATTGTAAACATGTGACAATTTTTTTATAATCATTACATATGTTTGTTTTATAAATTTAATAATCTTGTAGTCCTTCATTTTGCTAGTATTTATGCGAATTTTAACACTGACTAAAATTTTTATCTTTGCAAAAAACTAATTAAGGAATATTTGGACGACCGAACTTTAGACTTAAATGTCATCTGATAATTAATATAATTCACTTAATTTTAATTTTTATTTACATTTATTGCTTTTAGCATATTAAAAAATGTAAGTGTTATTTTTTGTCTGTATTTTGTATACTTTAGGAATTTTAATATTTTTATCTGTATTTTGTATACTTTAGGAATTTTAATATTAATGATAGATATAAAGCTGTGGTTTATACTTATATTCAAAGAATAAATTATAACAACACGTAATAGAAATAATAAGAACGTGGGCGTCAATTTACTTGTAATTGTAATTGTGAATTGAATTATAATTAATTGCTATAAAAAGAACATATATCAGAACTAATAAATACATTATTTATATCAGTAATACAATACATTGACCTAATAATATCTATAAATAATATTACTTACATAATATATTGTATACTTAGAATACTTATGTTCATTCAATTCAACAAAATTTTACAGAAGACAAATTTATAAATGAAAAATATTTGAAGAGAAGCGAAGAATTTGCATTTTTAATTTTAAAACTCAAAAGCGTTATTCCAAAATAGCTATTTATGATGTTTTATAGGTTGTTTCAAAATATTTGCAAAGTTAGAGGGAGGCGCTAATTTTGACTACTGCGCAGCCATAAAGTAATGGCGTATTCAGGACGTGCCTGGCATATTCTTATAGCGAACGGATTCTATCTGCTTCGATGCATGCAGCGAGTGGTTTTTTAAATGGGCTTGAAGGGTAACAGGGTTATAAGAAAATGATTTTTTTCTGTATTTCAATCATACTGAACAAGTCAACAAGTTACATTAGAATAACATTACCCCAAATTTTTACAAATTATAAATAAAAGCAGATATTTTAATTAGAGAGATTTTGAGAAAGTACCGCTATTTTTGCTAATGCTCCTCACTGATGCACATACCCTGCTGTTATGCAGTCTACCGCGTTATTTCGAAGGTAGGTACATTTGCAAATATCTTGAAACACATTTTAAAACTGATATTTTATTTTGTGAGAAGGAAGTTTGAAACACGCAGCGGAGCGGAGTGGTCTAAACCTTTGAAAATGTTTTCTATAAATCTGTTAAAAGTAGGTTTTTTATTATTTGTTTTTAGGATTAAAATGTCATTTTATGACACCAGTGTTAAAAAGTGCATTAGTTATGACGAATGGAACAACAACTCGTGATTTTATTATGTTCGAAGGTTTGGACCACTCTGCTTCGCATCGTGTTCTAAACTTCCATCTCACAAAATAAAATGTTACTTTTAACACAACATAAATAACTATTTATTCAAATATTGCAGGTGGCTATGTGAAAAACAAATTAAAACAGTGAGAAATAACAAAGAAAAAATAGTTTATTGTGTTATTAGGAGTAAAAGTGATACTTTTTGTGGCGAGCATGGAATTTGCATGACGAGCGAAGCGAGTCGGACAATTGCATGCGAGGCACACAAAGACACTTTTATTCCGAATGACACATTAATTTTTTTTCAAACGCACTACTTTTCTTTTTATTCGCTAATTCTATGTAGTTTCTATGGATATTTTATTTCTATGCCGCCGGCGTAGAAATCAGCTATTTCTACTCCGGCGGCGTAGAAATGAGCTATTTCTACTCCGCCGGCGTAGAAATTTCAAGCGGCGTAGAAATGAAACTTCTACCTTGTGAATCATGTCACAAAAAATGCCATTTCTACGAAGTTTGAAAAAAATGACATTTATTTGTTATTTGTTTGCTCATTACTATGTCTGGCTGAAAATAGATGGCCGAATAGGGTAACTGAATATCAAAACAGGGGTGCGTTTAAAATAACAAAATATTTTGATCTAACAGTAATTCCAACTCAGGGGTTGCTTGCAATTGAGACGAAAGAACTAGAATTTGTGGTATTAAATTTTTAAATACATCCCTGAATCCTGTTGCTAAGGTCATATTAAATGCTTCTGGTATTGAGTACAATTCTAATCTTCTGTAACGGAATACATAAGGGTCAGTTCCTTTCAAATCAAATATAGGGAAATATTTTCAAAAGAAACCACATCTATTAAATAATCTAAACGTCAATTTTCATTCGTTAGTCATATACCATCTTTCGACCTTCCTACCATAAATCAACTCAAAGAAACATTCAGCAACTCAATTGGAGATTCATCTTCCCTGTTTCTACCTTAAAACTTTACAGTGAGACAACTTATGGGGTGAAGTTTGTGTTCACGTTGTGACTATAGTGAGAATAGAATGATTCGATAAAATTTGAAGAGTTTTTACCTCTCGCTAAGAGAGGTATTGTATTCATGCTAAAAATCGCATATCCAGATTTTAGTGAATAAGCACGTTTTAAGGTCCCTAGAATCCGATTATAAAATTTTTACGATGATGTCCGTATGTGTGTGTGTGTGTGTGTGTATGTGTGTGTGTGTGTGCGCGCGTGTGTGAGTACGCGCGCGTGCGCGTGTGCGTGTGTGTGTGTTTAAGGTACCTAGAATCCGATTATAGAATTTTTACGATGATGTCCGTGTGTGTGTGTGTGTGTGTGTGTGTGTGTGTGTGTGTGTGTGTGTGTGTGTGTGTGTGTGTGTGTGTGTGTGTGTGTGTGTGTTGTGTGTGTGTGTGTGTGTGTTGTGTGTGTGTGTGTGTGTGTGTGAGTGTGTGAGTGTGTTGTGTGTGTGTGTGTGTGTGTGCGTGTGTGTGTGTGTGTGTGTGTGTGTGTGCGCGCGCGTGTGTGTGTATGTGTATGTGTGTGTGTATGTGTATGTGTGTGTGTGTGTGTGTTTGTGTGTGTGTGTGTGTGTGTTTGTGTGTGTATGTGCGCGCGTGTGCGTGTGTGTGGATATTGGATTCACGATATCTCAAATACTATAAGACTTAAGACATTTTTAACTACGGATTCCTCAATCTAACAATAATTGGAAGAGTTGATTAAGTTTTGGTAACAATTGGACAACCGGAAGTAGTAGTTACAAGAAAAAGTGTGTGTGTGTGTGCGCGTGTGCGTGCGCGTGTGCGTGTGCGTGTGTGTGTGGATATTGGATTCACGATATCTCAAATACTATAAGACTTAAGACATTTTTAACTACGGATTCCTCAATCTAACAATAATTGGAAGAGTTGATTAAGTTTTGGTAACAATTGGACAACCGGAAGTAGTAGTTACAAGAAAAAAATCATCTGAATATTATTTATCGAAAATTTATGTAAATACTTATATTAAAGAATATTAAATTCTTTATTCGATAAATATAAATTCATTATTATATCTTCTACAGATTTAGAGATAAAGAAATGCATATAAAATAATTTGATGTAAAAATTTTCAAATCAAACTACTTCAAGGCAAGAAATTCAAATGTTTGTAATTGACACATATATGTCACTGTCAAAAATATTTGTATGCCGCTGTCAACAATATTTGTACATTATTATGAATATTATGAAAAAAAAAAGTCAACGTAAAAGAATATAGGTACGTAAAAAAGAATATAAGAGGAATTTGCGAAAAAATTACGAATATAAAGAAAAAGAAAAGGAATATTTGAAAAAGAAAATTTCAGGATATTGAGTATAAAGAAAATGTATGTATTGTACATAATTTATGTTAAAATATCCCATAGATTTTGCAAATATATGTGAGAATTATTTTGTAGTGAGACATGAATATACCCGGTGTTCACTTTTTTTATAGGACATAGGAAATACAATGTTAAAATTTTCATTATGCGATAGTTCGTTCCCTATGAATTTTAGAGCAAAAGTGTAAATACAAAAAATGTTCAGAATTAAAAACTGCATCGAACAAGCTTTAATTTATTGATATAATTCGTTCCTGTCATGAGATAAACGTAAAATAAAATGTATCCATAATTACTGATAAATAATTTAAATGAAGACAATAATTATTAAATCTTTACGACAATAATAAATGTCATCTGTCAAACTCAAACAATACGACTGTTTGAATTGTATGTTTTGTTTTCCGTGGCACACTGTAAATAGCTAAAAATTATAAATTTTATTTTACGTTTATCTCATGACAGGAACGAATTATATCAATAAATTGAAGCTTGTTCGATGCAGTTTTTAATTCTGAACATTTTTTGTATTTACACTTTTGTTCTAAAATTCATAGGGAACGAACTATCGCACAATGAAAATTTTAACATTGTATTTCCTATGTCCTATAAAAAAAGTGAACACCCGGTATGTATTTGTATTTAAATAATTTTTTGTTTTATGAGTACAACCAGGTAAAATATCTGGCGAGAGGTTATGTGCTGGCCACATCAGATTTTTAGAATAGTTTCGAAAATCATCTTACCATCTTAGATTTTATAAAATTGCCCAATAAGTAGTTTCTGGCTTTATAAGGCCCAGTATTTTCATATCTGGTTAAATGTCTCTTAGCTCTTAACTGTCAGTTACAAGACAAGTAAAAATTACATGTGTTATTTTTCGATGCGACATTTTTCTTATAACTGAAAATGAGCAGAAAGTTAACCAGAGATGAAATAACCGGGTCAAAAAGGAAGTGTTTTTTTTTTGTTTGTTTCAGTTTGTTGTACTGCCACTGCACTTATTAATCGAAACTGCGCGCATTGTAACGTTTTATAGTGTTCGCATTTTTTTAATCGCAGCGGCAGAAAATCACAAGTGAGCGTCTAGCCTTTGCAAGTAAAGAATTAATAAGTAATAAAAAATGATAATGAGACTTGAGTACGCACGCATTCTGTCGATTTTTTTACGTCAGGTGAAGCGACGCGCCGGTGGAAATATCTTTTCTTTTTAGTCGGATCATGGGAGAATGACGACCTTCAACCAGATCAAGATGAAGGCAAAGAAAAAGAATATTACTATCTGATCTGATGTACTTAAAATAGAATAAATTATACATGTACGAGAAAGAAAATTTCTTTTAAAAAATCGATGGATTAAATTAAATTAATTAATGTATCAAAATTAAATCCTTGTATATAAATAGATTGTACGTTTCGTCTTTAGATACAAAGAGCATTTGCATCATATTTTGAATTCATCAAAATATTTGCAGATCTTTATTTTAAGATGAGTAAGTGCATAGTATAAGATTGTAAACACTCTATTGTAAATAATTATTTGCATTGCTAATAGAACATTTATTATAAATACTTAATAAGTGTAATTAGCATTTAGCATATATACGAGTAGGTATAAATCAATTTCAAAAACAAGTTAAATAAATACAAATATCATAAATGCGTTATTCAATAAATAAATTTTTATTCATAACCAGTTAGTAATATGTGCGATTCCAACCTTCAAAACAGTTGAAAAATGTGTTAGTGTAAATAGGCTACTTGCGTGGCGTGGTACTGAAAAACTGATATCTATCACTAAATACCTAAAGTAAAGTTGAAAACGTATGTAAAAATATAAATTGTATTTTAAAAAATCTGATGTGGCCAGCACATAACGCCAGATATTTTACCTGGTTGTACGCATAAAACAAAAAATATTTTTAAATACAAATACATATATTCATGTCTCACTACAAAATAATTCTCACATATATTTGCAAAATCTATGGGATATTTTAATATAAATTATGTACAATACGTACATTTTCTTTATATTCGATATCCTGAAATTTTCTTTTTCTACTTTCCTTTTTTTTTCTTTATATTCGTCATTTTTTCGCAAATTCCTTTTGTTTTCTTTTTTACGTATATTCTTGTGCGTTGTTGACTTTTTTTTATTTTCATAATCTTCATAATGATGTACAAATATTTTTGACAGTGACATTTATGTGTCAATTACAAACGTTTGAATTTCTTGCCTCGAAGTAGCTTGATCAGAGATTTTTTACATTAAATTATTTTATATGCATTTCTTTATCTCTAAATCTATAGAAGATATAATAATGAATTTATATTTATCGAATAAAGAATTTAACGTTCTTTAATATAAGTATTTACATAAATTTTCGATAAATATAATATTTAGATGATTTTTTTCTTGTAACTACTACTTCCGGTTGTCCAATTGTTACCAAAACTTAATCAACTCTTCGCATTATTGTCAGATTGCGGAATCCGTAGTTAAAAATGTCTTAAGTCTTATAGTATTTGAGAAATCGTGGATCCAACATCCACACACACATACGGACATCATCGTAAAAATGTTATAATTGGATTCTAGGGACCTTAAAACGTGCTTATTCACGATTTTTAGCATGAATTCAATACCTCTCTTAGCGAGAGATAAAAAATATGTTTTTTAATAAATTAAGAAAGGAGATTTTCTTTGACGTCATTTTGATCTGGAGAAAGGGATGCATATTTAAGAATGTAACCTGTAGATGGCGAGCGAGTGCGAGTTTTAATTTAATTTTGACATTAGTTCATTTTTCTGTCACTGTCTCTCTTCTTTATTATTTAAAATTTGCGTGGTTTCTGTTACTTTTATTACGTATTTCGATTTGTTAAGCAGGATTTTAACTTAGCTTATACTCGTACAAGATTAAAATGACAAACGAAAAGATTAACCTCCAAACTATTATTCAAACGTCAAACAGATGATCTGTCATATTTAAATTACCCACACATGCCGTTGCTATTAGACGTACCGATGTTATTGCTTTACGGCCATGCATTGGTTCGGCGTAATTCTACGTCGTCCATGGCGGTAATTTAAATATTAAAATTTCATTAATTTTTTTCTGGCCAAGGAATGAAAATTTTGCCAAAAGAAAAAATGTGAGTAGCAAGGTTTTATCGTCTCTTCAAAAATATTAAATAAAAAAGGCACGCAAGTAGCCCATTGTAAATATTTAAGATGGCCGATTGAGACTATACTTTCTCCTCGACTTTTCTAACACTATTAAAAAAACAGTTTCTTTATCACTTGACATTTTTGTTAAAAATAATAAAATATTATTGATATGTTACAAAAGCAATAATTTCTTATTTAATTTAGGTACCCTGCAAAAACATCAAAAAGCATAAAACAATATGTAAAATGGCGCCTTCAACTACCAGCTTGGCCATCTACGAAACGTCAAAAATATTGGTCACTAAAATACCTGTATTCTCGGTGAAAATTCACAACGTTAGACAAGAAGTTTTTTACAATTGTTAAAGAATTTTCTCACATTTTACGTCTATTTTTTTTTTAACCAAACGCTATGTACAGGGTGTAAATCGAAAAGTGAAACATAGGAGTTTAACATGGGAAATCAATTTTTCTTTGCGCAAACGTTACCTAATTATTTTATGCAAAAATACTTCAAATAAAAGTTATAGAGATTTAAATGCAGCATCTAAATCATATGAAACGATTATTTTATCTCTTCATATAAACGTAAAAATTAATTACAAAGTTAGTTTTTATGAGCATTTTGTCTAAGCAGCCATGGATATATGACAAAAAAAAAAAACAAATACGTTGTTTTTTGTCATAAATCCATGGCTATTGTAATGTATGTAATTTTCGACATTTTCATATTTAATTTCTGTCGTTACAAAGCATGTAAAGGTAATTCTGTTTATTGAATTTTATGCCCTAAAACTTTTATTTGACGCGTTTTTGCTTAAAATAATCAGGCGAGCAGGAAATTGCAAAAAACTAATTTCCCATGTTAATCTCCGATGTACACCTTTAATATATATATATATATATATATATATATATATATATATATATATATATATATATATATATATATATATATATATAACTAATGTTTGTATGTTATATTTTCAATAGATATAAAATAATTACGCTTTTTAAGCTCAAATGTAAGTAATTATAATTAAACTTGCAATGCAAAACCGATAAAAATATATATGTTCATTTTTTAGGTTATGTAACATAGAATAAAGTGTAGAGAAATATACGAACAATTTATGGAGAAGTCGGTACAAAAAATCTTGTGTATCACACGCCCAGAAACTGTTTTGCGAGATCTCGTATTTGCAGGCCTCGCTTTCAGCTCGGCCTGTCAAAATAAACTCGGTCTCGCAAATGTTCAGTTTCTGACCTAGTGATACAAATAACTATTTAAAACTTAATGATTACTAATTGATTGTGAATAAAATAATATACACTCCACGCGGGAATACTTATTCTAGCCTCGCGCTCATAGGTGATCTCGATACACTTCGGCCATCTAAACTTAGCGTTCGGTGGAGCATTTCCCGGCTTGGTACGTAATTATACTATTACCGACTACATTACTACATATAATGAAGATGCTTATTTTGATTCTTTAAAATCAAATATTGCATTTTCAGACTTTTGTAAATAACCATTTCGCAATATTTGCAACAATAATGATGTCATGTATATCTGTCTGTAAATACACATACCCAAATTCTACATAACGAAAAATTAACATTAACATTAAGATGGTTAGTTTTGAGCTGACTATAATCAGAATTTTCTTAATTACTCATCACATCTTACATAAGAAAACTCATAAATTTTTATAAGGTAAAAATTACGCGTAATTGTGTATTCCGCCTCTGCAAAAAATCCCACTTAAATAATTTCAAAGAAAACATATTATTATTCTATTTGAAATTCAATGATAAACCGCTAAGATATATGTAGATGCATCACATTTTCCGTTTTAAAATACTAGTCATTTGATACGTAATTTCAAGTAATTAAAAAACATGTACACTATATTTATGATTCTAAGTACATAGTTACACATGTGAATTTTTATCGACAAAATTAATAACAGTAATTATGAAAATGTTAAAATTGCATTTGTAATTTTCACCACGATCTCTTATCTCTTATCTATGATAAAAAGCATTTAAATTGGAAGTAGTCTAATAGCGTTTTCAGTTTAATAAAATTTAGTGCAATGCGAATTCGGTGCGGTATTGCATAAAGATATTAATTCTGTTTTTATTTGAAATTAATACTGAAATAAATACAATGGGGACTTATGAAATTGGATATCACACAATACACATCCCCCTCTTCAGTACTAGGTACATTGGAAGAAGACGGCAGGCTCGAAGAGAGAGATAGTTTTGTATGGTATGACAGCGAATGAAAGTTGACGATTAAATTTAAATTTAAACAGCTTACTTAGCTTATATATTCTATATATATCTGACTACAATAACCTAATATAACACTCAAAATCTCGGCCCGAGTTTCCCAAGCAAAATTTAGATAAATATAGAAGGTACAATGTAAACGTGTGTTTAGAGACATTGATTAAATCACGCCCAACCGGAATTTTAAATTTTACAAACTATTCCGCGGTCAAGACAGACACTTTCTTTTTTACCTCCCTCTACCCTTGGTAAGGAAGGTATAGGGATCGTACTAAAAATCGCATATCGAGATTTGTGTAAATGACCACGTTTTAAGGTCCCTAGAATCCAATTTTAACATTTTCACGATGATATCTGTGTATGTGTGAATGTGTGTATGTGTGTATCCTCCACTCTAACTCAAATACTATTATTTAGAAAATTTTGAAACCTTGTATTTCGATTTTTTTCTGTAATGGAAAGAGCCCATTAGATTTTGGTGAAAATCGGATGACCGGAAATGGCACTTTACTAAAAGCTCAAAATAGTTTTTCTTCGAAAAATACCTTTAAATGTTATTTTTTTGAGATTAATATTATTATAATAATTAAAGATTATTAAATGTTCTATAGATATGCATTAATACTTTTTCTATATATTTTATGGAGAAATTTATAAAATTATCTATAATTTAAATCCCAGAGCCTAGTTATTCAAATGTATGTCACTTACAGATAAATGACACTATCAAAGAACTAATCATTTCAAAATAATATTAGTAACGTTTTAAAAAGAAAAAAGTAAATAGAACAATATATATATATATATATGTAGGTATGTATTTAGATTAATAAAAATTAACGATACACAAAACTGTTTAAGCTAATCCTCATTTTTCAATCAGTGAATTCTATTCTATCCCGATATTTAAAATTTAATCTTCATTTTATTATATCTCCGGTGGCTCAATGTTTAGAGCAACGCCTCATATAAGTCATGAGTGCGCTCGGGGGTTCGAATCCCACTAAGGCATGGATGTGTGTGAATGTGAACCTATTGTGTAATTGGGATTTAATCCTGTTGAGGGGTATTAAAAAAAGGTACTTACTTGGATTAGATTAGACTAAATTTTAAGAAATAAATCTGTCAAAATTCACTAATCTAGAAATAAGGATTATTTTTTGTTACTCGGGCTGTAAATGGCGGGAGGTATTGTGTTGGCCACACCAGATTTTTTCACTAGTGATTAAGCTATTTTTATTCATCCTTATAAAGTGTTGCATTATAGACGAGATTTGAATAGACAAAGCGTCGCTAACAAAATGTAAACCATGAATAATTTTTCTAAAAATTGTTGAGTGTTCTTTGTTTACTAAAGAACAAAAAGTTTATGTGTTCAACAGAAGTAAAATTTCTTATTTCTGTTTATAAAGTGGCAACCGGTTCTTTAAATTTTTATTTCATGTCACATACCAAATGTTCTACCTTGAAACTGCACCTAAATTTGCATTTTTTGCATTCTTTCTTTTATTCCTTGTTGCAAAAACGTTTAAATATCGGTACGAGAACATTATCTATTGAAATAAGAAATAAAACTTTCCCTATTCTCTGCTTGTTAGTGACTAAGATGCAATAGGTACAACAGACAAATTGTTGCAATGATCATTACACGACGATGACGATGATGGATGTAGATTTCGCAAATGTTGCATGTCATTGCCATAATGCAATTCAAGATTTTTAATAGTTTCTAAATTTTCTTTGAAGATGTAAATAATTACTTTCTTATGTTTTAAATGTTTGTTCGTAATTATTATGTTTAGACAAATATATTACAATAGAGAATAGAGCATAGGTATTTACCTAATTTGTGACCCTTTAAATTATTAAAATTGGACCAAACTCGAGATTACTTTTGTTTGATATGACGATACTAAAATATGATGCTTCTAGTATTTGAAGACTCTGGTCCGTTAAATTTTTAAAGTTTTGTTCTAGGTCAAAAAGTGTTTTTTTTTCAAATTCGATTTTTTTATTTCAAATTTAATGCATTCTTACTAGTATAGTGTTTTTTTCATTATACTTAATTTTTAAATACAGGGTGTAACAGCTAAACGAGTTACCTCAAATAATTTCCACATTACGAGGTCTGTTAGAAAAGTCTTCGACCTTTGGCCGGAAAAAAAAACAGGCGTACCTGGAGCGTTGCAAACCTAATCTCCTTCAAAGTAGTCTCTTTGGGACTCCACACTCTTCTCCCAGCGGTGCCGCCATTATTCCGAGAAAGCATCTTCAGAGTTTAGCTCGGCTGTCGTTGCAGCCATAATGTCCTCTTTTGTCTGAAATCGCGTTTCTTTCCATGGCCTCTTGAGTTTAGGGAACAGCCAGAACTCATAGGGGGCCATATCAGGAAAGTAAGGAGCCTGTTGAGTCACAGGAGTCTTGTTCTTCGCCAAAAAAGTCTGAATCAAATGCGAGGAATGTGCTGGAGCATTGTCTTGATGGAGGCGCCAATTTCCTGTTGACCACATTTCCGAAGAGCCAGAAATCGCAGGGGGCAATATCAGGAGAGTAAGGAGCCTGTTGAACCACAGGAGTCTTGTTCTTCGCCAAAAAAAGTCTGATTCAATTGCGAGGAATGTGGTGGAGCATTGCCTTGATGGAGGCGCCAATACCACATCTACGGTCTCTTGCGCCGCACAGCATCACTTAGGCGACGGAGGACATCCCTGTAGTACTCTTTGGTGATTGTTTGACCCTGTGGTGCGTACTCGTGGTGTAACACGACGCGGGATTCAAAGAAAGCAGTCAGCATCACTTTGACGTTGTTGCTCACTTGGCGGGCCTTCTTTGGTCTTGGTGACGTGGAATGCTTCCACTGTGACGACTGGGATTTGATTTCCAGGACTCGTCACCAGTGATTATGGTGTTCATGATGTAATAGCGCTGCTCCAGTCGTTCCGTTATTTTCCTTCCAATGAAAAATCGACGAGAGCACTACACACTACCTCACTCAAATTTGCCAGTAACAGACGCTGTCGACAGGCGGGAAAAAATTCATGTATGCGCACGAAGGTTCAAGGTCGGCTCATGCAAGCGCACTTGATTCAAATCCATCAGGTTTTCGCAAAAAAAAATAAGGTCGGATACTTTTCTAATAGACCTCGTATTAAAGATACAATAAAATACTATGAGGCAATCTTATAGAAGACCAAGGGGGACATCCGAATACATAAAAAAATATTTTTTTAAAGCTAGTGGTTCTCAAGTAACAACACAAAATTATATTTTTTAACATTGGATGATATATATTTTTTAGATCCATTTGATAGTGTTTTTTTTCTCTGAATTCAGCCATGTAATCATTTTATATTCTATCATAACAGAAATATTGAGAAAAATACACTAATAAATTTGATTTTTATAGCTATTTTTCAGTAGACTATGTACGAAAAACAATAACTGCTGTCAATTTAAATTATTTACGATAGAAAACAAAAAGAACATTTTTTATAAAGTTATTAACAGATATCTGTTTCATTCTAATTTAAGTTCATTGTTTTTCATACATAGCCTACTGAAAATAACTATAAAAATGAATGTTTTTCAACATTTTTGTTATGTTAGGATATAATATGAATACATGGTTGAATTCAGAAAAAATACTCTATCGAATGAGCGTAAAAATTATATACCATCCCATTTAAAAAATATAACTTTATGTTGTAACTTGAGAACCACTGATTTAAAAAAAATATTATAGTATTTTATTGTATCTTTAATAATACAGAAATTATTTGAGGTAGCTCGTTTAGCTGTTACATCCTGTATATTTCGCGATTTTAATATATTGGCGCATGAAAGAGATTTGCACGAATATTTCCGTTTTTTCCGAATAAACCCGACAAAATTAAAATGCAATAACGGGATATGTGAAGAAACTTACCCCGTTATTGCTACAAAGGGGACATGTTTCCTAACGTTGTATTTCCCGTATGCGACATAATACATATATCGTTCTTGCAGTACAGACGTAGACACATTTTAGAAAAGAAAAATCTCCACAAATCTGTATTTTTCAAAAAATGTAATTTGTTCCCTATTTGCACCAGACTTCAATTGCTTTTGTTTTCTGAATATGGAAATATAGTTATTACTTTGGTCACCTAGGCGATAGTCAAGTGGGTGATAGCTAAGTGGTGGGTGCCGGATAATTGGGCGACAAAAAACTACCGTCAATTTTAACTATTTTTCCTATTGTAAAAAGAATCTACATAATTTTATGCCCGGCTGACCATTGCCGAGTTGTCCGTCATCCATTTGTAGCATAGCACCATTTTTAAGATACTAGTAAAACAAGGTATAATTAAATTCAAATTTTTCCTATGATATCACTTAGCAACAAGGCGCTCTATTGACCAAATCTAATGAGTACATGTAATATTTTAAAATTATCTTTTGCCTACAAAAGTTAATAATGTGTTTATCAATTTGTCTGTTTCGTGTTAACTCCAGGAATAAATAGGTATATCAACAATAGCTATTTGTGAATTAAGAGCGCAAAATGGGACATTGTCGCTTGAGAGGTTGTTGCCGCGCGACGCAGGAGTGCAGCATTCTCTCGAAATCGACAATGTCCATTTGCGCTCGAATCATACACAAGATTTTTTCTACAGTTGCCACAATGGGATCTTCCACCATAACACAAATTTATTTGTTTCAAGTACATTAACTAGTGCAGTGAAAAAATGGATGTCCATTGGGAGTGTTAACGCCAAACTTTTGCAGGTGGCAGCACAACTGTTCACACAATTTATTTTATATTTAATTTATCGTTATTTTCCATTCTTCTTGAGCCATTGCTTCAATCTAATCTAAGCATTTTATACTTTCGTTTTAGTAAATGAATGCCCTATTTTATTTTCACAGCAATGCGGCATTTTGTTTGGTTATGTAATATACCGACAGAGCAGTTATATGTCAGATTGACGTGTGAAGGTGGTAAATGTGTAACTACAGTGCCATTAGTTCCTGACTAAACGTTTCCATCCTTGGTTTCCATTAAGAATGTAGACAAGTGACATTTCTCAACATTATTTAGTTAGAAATTTGGACAGCGAGCGTTTTTTCTACATTGTCGCGCATGAGCGACAAAGTGATATTTTGCTTTGATAAAAGAGCACAAATGGCTACTTTGTATATAGACTGTAGAAAAAATATTTTTTAATTAGGTGTTAGTAAATGACATTGAGTATGTTGCGACGAAATACTCGGAAATTGCTGCATATTTCATTTAAAACTTTCCAATAAAATAAATTTAAAAATTCGCAAAATTAATTAAGAATTTTGTATCTTAATTAATTACAACAGTTATAAATTATAGTACTATTAGAAACGAAATTTAAATAATATACCAATTAATGCTTATCAGACTTGATTGTGTTAATAACTGCTATCTGATGTCACAATATAATGCCGCAAAATATTATTAACTAAATTATGAATGAAAAGTTTCATATTTTACTGATATGTGAATATTATAGGAAGATTCACTTTAAGTCCCATTATTATGTACCCACATGGGCTTGGAAAAATCGCGTACAACTTTAAAAATCAAGAAACAGAGTTTTTATCTGTTTTCGTTTCGTACTTAAATACGATTTTTTAAAAAGTAAACTATGTATTAACAGACAATTTGGCGTTGACCACTGTTGTCACTAAAATGCCAGTATTTTATATATTGTGGAGCAAATTCTTCATTGTGTTTAATTTACTATTAAATTAGAAATGTATTCCAGAAAATTGAAAAATCAAATATGTATGTATTTGAAATAGATTATAATTTTGGCATCTTAATGGGGTATGTGACCAAATTTTGATTTGTACATCATCATCATTATGTAAAATCTGTCCTTCGACAGGTCTCAATGGCAATGTTGTTTCCAAGCTAATCTGTTCTGCGCGCCCCTCTTCATCGTCTCGTAATTTTGTCCCTCCTTAATTTCCGTTAACATTCCAAATTTTTTCGCCCTCTTCCCCTTCTTCCATGTACTTTCCCTTCAATAATAATTTTCTGTGTCCCGCCTTAAAATATGACCAAGTTGGCTTTCCTCCTTCTCAGTGGCGTACCTAGGGCGGGGCAAACAGGGCAGGTGCCCTGGGCGCCAGAACCAAGGGGGCGCCGCTTGGAGCCCTTGGTATCCCTATGTAACTTGGGTGCCAGAATTTTAAGTGTAAAAACTGTTGATTACAGTGCGTATTGACATTTTTCGGATCTGTTGAAGCTCTCTATCTATTTTTAACGTCTACTCTACGCTGGGAAATACTCAAAAAAGCTGTGTGAAGCCCATAAACAACTACCTTGACGGCATACTCCAAGTTCTCGAGACTATAATGGATGATGCAAATGAAACAAGTGAAACAAGAAATGATGTTACGCAATTGTACAACCGTATGTTGGCACTCGATTTTCTAACTCTACTTGGATTTTGGACGAGAGTACTCATTCCTATTGATAGAGTTCAGAAAAGACTGCAAGATACAAATAGAAACTTTCATGATGCCGCCTTAGATTTGAAAGGTTTAAGAGATTATTGTCAAAACTGGGATGTCGAAACCGAAAAACGCCAACGGCGAAAAATCTTCGAATAGCCATGCAAATAATGTTGACTATTGCAGTTTCCATCGCTAGCTGCGAAAGATCTTTCAACGAACTAAAACTGATCTTAAATTATCTGAGAGCCTCCATTGATCAAGATCGATTAAGTGATCTTGAAAGGGAAGAAACTGAAAATACCGATTTCGAGCACGTTATTAATGCCTTTGCGTCAGGCAAGGAAGATGCAGACTAGGGAAGATCTCCAACAACTTCAACGCGCATAAGATCACCTTAGGAGAGATAACTGGACTGACTACTTATACTCGATTGATACATAATTAATGTTAATGATGTTCCTGAATATTTGATAGCTAAATAAACATACACAGGCTGTTCCGCGACTCGACCGACAAACGTATACCTATAATGTGCATCCAGTCACATGGGGGGAATCAAGGAAATCAAGTGAGGTTTGGGAGATTGTTTTGGAAACTGGGTGACGAAAAGTAAATAAACATTCATTCATATTTTGTCATTTTTTGGTAACGTTCACGTAAAATAAAAATTGTTATCTTTTATTATATTTTATAGTTTATACAGTTTAAGTCAATTAATATTTTTACAATTGTAACGGCTCCAGCCGTCACAACTGGTGACCCCTTGTGGAATACGTTCCTTCGCTATGGACAAAGAAGATGAACTACTTGCCTCACCTGACCCTCCTATTTCAGTACTTCAGAACATTTCTGCTCTTTCCTCGTCTAAACTTCCAGAATTTTTCCCAGAAGATCCTGAGCTCTGGTTTAAGCAAATTGAAATCATTTTCGCTTCTCATCATATAACTTCTGAGACTAGCAAGTATAATGTGTTAGTTACAGCTCTACGTCCAGAGCATGCTGCTGAAATACGAGACCTCATTCTCGAACGACCAGTTGACAAGCCTTACACCACCACCAAAGTAGCACTGCTCCAAAGGACAACACCTACAGATGTACAGAAATTCAACGCGCTTTTAAATATAAACGCCTTAAATTATGAAAAACCATCTCACCTTTTACGAAAAATGAAACAACTAACTGGATCGACACAAGAAGAAAACAAAATTTTAAATCATCTTTTTCTGCAAAAGCTACCTTCCAACATGCAATTAATATTAGCCGCCTCCAAAACATCTACCATTGAGGAAAAAGCAGAAATTGCGGATAAATTAGTAGAAGTTGCTCAGCCGAACACTACTTCACCACAACCTGTAAACACGTTTGAAATCAGAGAATTGCAAGCGGAACTTGCGAATGTCAAAAAGTTACTTACTGATTTCTCCAACCCGCCTCAGCGTAGACCTTCGATGTGCCCTACACCTCATTCTTCCAGACACGAAGATTCACCCTCCTTCTTCACTACCAGTGATGGCAGCAATATCTGCTGGTATCACTACCACTTCGGTGATAAAGCAAGAAGCTGTCAACCTGGTTGCAGCAAATGGCAGAAGCGGAATTTGAGTTCTCCTCGTCAAACAGTCAATATTCATACTATAACTGATTTTAAAAATACTAATTTACCTACTTGTTCCAGCGCTAATCTTTCCGTCTCCAGCCCCCTCTTCTTTGTAATTGACAAGTTGTCAGGCTGTCAATTTTTAGTTGACACTGGTGCAGAAGTGAGTATTATCCCACCTTCATTCACTCAAGTACGCAATATTCAAAAACATTCACTCAACGCCATCAATCAAACTAAAATTCAAACATACGGTACTGTCAAACTGACACTAGACATTGGGCTTAATACTACTTTTTCCTGGAAATTTATTATCGCAAATGTTAAACATGCCATTTTGGGAGCAGATTTCCTACAATACTTTCGTATAATCATTGATATGACTAACCGGGAACTTTATATCAACACTTCATCTTTCAAAAGACATTGTATTTCTTTGATCCAATCAGATAACAAGTTTCAAAATATTTTAAACGATTTTCCTTCTCTTACTGATCCTTTTGACGTTAACCGAGTCATCAAACATCATGTCACTCACCGCATTGACACAGATGGATCTCCTGTTTTTACAAGGCCTCGTCGATTACCACCCGAAAAACTAATAGCAGCCAAAAATGAATTCAATAATTTACTCGAACTCGGTATTATTCGGCAATCAAGTAATTGGTCATCAGCTTTACATATGGCCAAAAAGAAACCAAACACATGGCGTCCCTGTGGGGATTATCGCGCATTAAATAGCATAACTGTTCCAGACCGATACCCAATTCCTCACATACAAGATTTCACTATGAATTTGGAAAATGCAACTATTTTTTCGAAAATCGATTTAGTTAAAGCCTACCATCAAATTCCTATGGAACCGTCTTCAATACCTAAAACCGCTATTTCAACACCTTTTGGACTATTCGAATATACACACATGCCTTTCGGACTCCGTAATGCTGCACAAACATTTCAACGATTTATCGACGAAGTAACACGCGGTCTAAATTACTGTTTTGCTTACATTGACGATATACTCATAGCAAGCAACACACCAGAAGAACATGTAAAAACTCTCTTCAACAGACTCCAGCTCTACGGAGTCATCATTAATCCAGACAAATGTCAATTTGGCAGATCAGAAATTGAGTTTCTTGGGCACCACATAGACAAAAACGGAATCACTCCTTTAACAGAAAAAATTCAGACACTACAAACCTTTCCAATACCTAAAACACAAAAACAATTACGCGAGTTTCTTGGTCTTATAAATTTTTATCACAGATTCATTCCACATTGCGCCACAATTCTTCAACCTCTAAACAAATTAATTGACAACAAACACTCAAACACAAAAAAACTGACACTTAATAACCAAGAACTGACAGCTGTCAAAAACATAAAAAAAGCATTAATAAACGTCACCGCATTATCTAACCCAAAACGAAATTCTCCTACTAGTATAATAGTTGACGCATCTGACACGGGCGCAGGAGCGGTTTTACAACAATTAGAAAACAACGCTTGGAAACCACTAGCGTTCTTTTCAACTTGTTTCAATGAAACGGAAAAAAGATACAGTACGTTCGGGAGAGAATTATATGCAATTTATTTAGCAATCAAAAAATTTCGTTATTTTATTGAGGGACAAGAATTTTTTATCTTAACAGACCATAAACCACTCACTTACACTTTTAATAAAAATTCATCGAATTATTCCCCAAGAGAATTACGACACTTAGATTACATTGCTCAATTCACTACTGACATAAGACACATCCCTGGTAAAAGTAATAACGCAGCAGACGCACTCTCAAGAACAGAAATTAACTCCATCACAAACATACCTTATACTTCTTACGACGAACTGGCAAAATGCCAAGAATTTGATCCTGAATTACGTTCACTACTAAATAACACTAAAAGTCTCTTACGTTTTAAAAAAATAAAACTACCACACACATCACTTCGATTATATTGCGACACATCGACCAAAAATCTTCGACCGTATATTCCACCGAAATTTCGTCGATCCCTATTTAATCAGTTACACTCCTTATCACATCCCGGAATTAATGCTTCACGAAAACTTATTGCCTCAAAATTCATTTGGCCAAACATGCACACAGATGTAAAAAACTGGACACAAACTTGCGAAAAATGTCAAACCTGTAAAATCACTAGACACACAAAAGCACCCTTTAAAAAATTCCAAATCCCTACAGCGCGTTTTGATATTATACATATAGATCTAGTTGGTCCATTGCCCATTTCTAAGGGTTGTCGCTATATACTTACGTGCATTGACAGATTCACGAGATGGCCTGAAGCTATCGCTATTTCAGACAGTAAAATAGAAACCATCGCAAAAGCATTCGTATCAGGATGGATTTCCAGATTCGGAATTCCTTCAACAATCACAACAGATCGCGGCGCACAGTTCGAATCTTCATTTTTCAACCAGTTACTATCACTAATTGACTCCACAAGACTACGTACAACATCTTACCATCCAGAAACTAATGGTATAATTGAACGGTTCCATAGACAACTTAAAACAGCATTAAAAGCTTGTGATCATCCGGATGAGTGGCATGATAATTTACCTTTCGTTCTACTAGGACTTAGAACTGCTTTTAAAGAACCATTACAATGTAGCTGCGCAGAGCTTGTGTATGGGGCAAAATTACGGTTACCCGGAGAAATTCCTAAATCGTTTTCCAGCAAATTCATTGACCACTTAGATTTACCTTTATATCTAAAAAAATTAAAAAAGCATATGTCTCAGTTGACAGCCGTACCTCCTTCAGAATCCACATATAACAAACATCATTACACAAACCCAAATCTTTATCGCACTGACTTCGTTTTCATTCGCACAGACTCCATCAAGACTCCACTACAACCACCTTACACCGGCCCATACAAAGTCATCGCGAGATCAGATAAATACTTCACTATTTTAAAAGATAACACACATGAAAATATATCAATAAACAGACTAAAACCCGCATTCCTTCATCCGCTACCCCCATCACAAAACAAAACTACACAAACTCCACCTGCACCATTCGTCAATTAGGCAATGGAAACGGTAGATTAGAAGGCCAAGAAGTTTAATTAATTATCATAATTTTTATAATTGTTGTAGTAATTTCTTTGTAAAATATCTATTTTCTTTTCGTCTGGCGGGGGAGTATTATAATGTGCATCCAGTCACATGGGGGGAATCAAGGAAATCAAGTGAGGTTTGGGAGATTGTTTTGGAAACTGGGTGACGAAAAGTAAATAAACATTCATTCATATTTTGTCATTTTTTGGTAACGTTCACGTAAAATAAAAATTGTTATCTTTTATTATATTTTATAATTTATACAGTTAATATTTTTACAATTGTAACGGCTCCAGCCGTCACCATATATTCCGGGGGTCATTACGATCAAAAAATGTTATTGGGCCTATAGGTGAATTCCTCTGTGCTTCGGAGATATTGAAGGAATTAAAAAAAAATGATAATTGATAGTTATTTTGTTATTGTTCTGATTCATTCATGGTTGAAGTTACTTAAGAATATATATGGATATTCGTAAGTAATTTCAACAACAATACAAAGGCCACATATCTCGGTACACTAAAGCGAAAAACAAGTAATCTTGATTTTACATTGTTGACAGGGGGCGCAATTACGACCCTTGCCCTGGGCACCATTTCACTTAGGTACGCCACTGCTCCTTCTTACTTCTTTCAAAATTCTTCTTTCTTCTCCTATTCTTCTCAACACCTCCTTGTTTTTAATTATTTCCTTCCAACTAATCTTTTATTTGTACATATACTAGACAAAAAAATACTTGTATTTTTTAAATCGATTAATTATTTGTAGTTCACTAGAAAATAATTATTAAAAATCTGGGGAAGGGATAAATGCATGGTAGGATCGTGGAAGAAGACAGATAGACTGGGAGGAAAAGAGATAGTTATAGCCAGCTATCGCCATGCCATTCTGAAGATGTATTTATTTAATTTTTTATATTATATTATAATTATTGTATTTTTGAATTTAATTATATTTATTACTTTTTTTGTTAATTAATTCCCTGTAATTGTATACCGTTGGGAATAAAATTATTATTATAAAATTATTATTATTATTATTATTATTATTATTATGCCATGACCTACTACACATAATCGCAACGCTCTATAACTATCTCTTTCCCTCCCAGTCCATCTGTCTTCTTCCATGATCCTAGAATGCTGACGTCACATGCTCACATATCCCTGTTCCCAAACATTAAATTGCTAATGACAATATTATAACAAACTAATGTTTAGTTTTTATTATTATAATAAGAAGCTATAGTGGTTAGTTTTATATTGAAATTTGAATAAGATCACTTACCCTATTAATACTAGTGCATTGAAAAGTTACTGACTTAATACACCAGATGCACGCGATTTTTTGCTGTGTGTAGAATAAAAATTGAACTTTATTTTTTAGTACGAATACTTAATGGTAAGAAAAAGATGGTGCTCGTTTAAATTATATCCTTTTTTAAAATAATATTTAAAGCAGGTAGACACAGATATTGTGAAAGAACAGGTCAAAAACTAGCCCCATTAATTATGACTATATATGTATAAAAAACAAACTTCACCTTCACGCAAATGGGGTGTACTATTACTTTTTTTCATTTTTATTCTTTCTGGAACTACCACTTGGTTGAATCACAATTCACAAATATTAAATTTTAAGATATTTTTCATTATATTTAAACGAGACACAATTTTGTAAAAATTGCTACAAGTATTAAATTTTGCTGGACTGAAGTATATTTTCCCATTAACCTTTAGAAATGCCTACAGCGGTATCTTTGAGTTGCAACAATGTTGTTGTGCAGTATGTTGCAAAATGTTTAAAACAATTGCTACTCGAATATTTTTTACAAACTACAATAAAAAATCTGATGTGGACACCACACGACTTCCTTCTAGAGACCAACATGAAATATAGACCCAATTATAAAATTGCACGTATTTGACGTAATGAAGTCATGCACGATTTTTCATTTTTAACTTTAATCGATAGAGTAATGAAAAGTATTAGACCTGTATTTTTCCTCAAATCGATCTTTAATACTGAAAAAATTGCAATTAAAAATGACATTGTTCAAAACGCGACTGATTTTTTCCGCCTCGTCCCTTGTCCAGTGACGTTAGCGTTTCATCAACGCGGCCATTTTAATTGTCGCATTAGGTTAAACGTCAAAGTAACATTTAAAGATAACCTGAAATTTACGAAAGTAAACATGTCGGTGAAACGCTGTTTTGTGCCATCGTTCCAAAATACTAGCGAAAATAGTGAGAAAATATTTTTAATAGTACCGCGTGATACAAAAAACACAACTCGAAAAACAGTTACTGTTCGTATTGATGAATACAGATTCGATACGCAACACAGCAACATTAATGAAATTCGAAAAATACACAGCGAACAACGTAGGTACTCAACGGAGACAAATATTAATTAGACGAAAAAGTAAAACGAATGACGAATAACTAATGACCAACAGCTGAGTGATACGTGGATAACTTCAGGTCAAATGAAAATTATATTTATAAAAATCTGATGTGGCCAGCACATAACCTCTCGCCAGATATTTTAATTGGTTGTACGCATAAAACGAAAAATATTTTTAAATATAAATACATATATTCATGTCTCACTACAAAATAATTATTTTAATATAAATTATGTACAATACATACATTTTCTTTATATTCAATATCCTGAATTTTTTTCTACTTTCTTTTAATTTTTTTATTCGTCATTTTTTCGCAAATTCCTTTTATATTATTTTGTAGGTATATTCTTTTGCGTTGTTGACTTTTTATTTATTTTCATAATCTTCATAATGATGTACGAATATTTTTGACAGTGGCATACAAATATTTTTGACAGTGACATTTATGTGTGAATTACAAACATTTGAATTTCTTGCCTTGAAGTAGTTTGATCTAAGAATTTTTACATCAAATTATTTTGTATGCATTTCTTTATCTCTGAATCTATAGAAGATATAATAATGAATTTATATTTATCGAATAAAGAATTTAACGTTCTTTAATATAAGTATTTATATAAATTTTCGATAAATAATGTTTAGATGATTTTTTTATTGTAACTACTACTTCCGGTTGTCCAATTGTTACCAAAACTGACTCGACTCTTCCCATTATTGTTAGATTGGGGAATCCGTAGTTAAAAATGTCTTAAGTCTTATAGTATTTGAGAAATCGTGGATCCAACATCCACACACACATCCACACACACACACACACACACACACACACACACACACACACACACACACACATCCACACAAACACAAACACACACACACACACACACACACACACACACACACACACACACACACACACACACATAGATACATACATACGGATATCATCGTAAAAATGTTATAATCGGATTCTAGGGACCTTAAAACGTGCTTATTCACTAAAATCTGGATATGCGATTTTTAGCATGAATCCAATACCTCTCTTAGCGAGAGGTAGAAATGAATAGAATGATGTTATATTAATATATTATAGCATTTCTATCAAATATTTAGATATGTAATTCTCAATTTATAGTCTATATATTTTTTTCTTTTAGAAATTCTTTGTCGATATAATAAGACTGTATGAAATGAGTCTGAACTTGAAACTTTTTAAAAATGTCATACTTTAAAACGTTTTTATACAAAGAAAAAAGTAAATAAAAAGCAATTTATTCATACAGATCGATAAATTAGAGTCTAATTTACAATTACATAATTATTAGACTATGCTTGTTTGATTTAAACAAAAAAAAATCTGATGTGGCCAGCACATTACCTTCCGTCAGTTCTATGTATTTTGTACAAATTTCATACGGAAAGTTCATTGCTAAATTAAATATTCTATTTCTTGTACATTACCTTCCGGCAGTTGCATGTATTTTATGCAAATTTCGTACAGAAAATTATAATTTTGTGACGTTTTCTATATACAGTGTAATGTATCTGCAGAAATAAAATATTTATTATTATTATTTCTTGTACATTACCTTAAAGCAGTTGTATGTATTTTATACAAATTCCATACAGAAAGCAAAAGATCCTATACCTATTTCCAATAAAATTATAAGACAAACACACTATGTCAATTTCACTTGACACTGACATCTTTCAATCAAAATTTTCTTAATATAGTAGCTGTTTCCACAGCTATGGCTACTTTATGAAATTTAATTTCTTTATAATTTTTACCTTCCGTCACCTTTAGGTAAGGAAGGTATTGTCTTTGGTCAAAAAATTCGATGATGAGTTTTTAATCAATAAGCACGTTTTAGGGTCCCTAGAATACGAATTTACTATTTTTACGATGATGTCTGTATGTGTGTGTGTGTGTGTGTGTGTGGATGTGTGTGTGTGTGGATGTGTGTGTGTGTGTAACAAAATTTTCGTCTGCGATAACTCTAATACTACAGTTACAAAAATTATAATTTTTTCGTGTACTTCTTCGTTACATTCATATGAAGAGCTGATTAGATTTTGGTTACAATTGGTCAACCGGAAGTACCATCATTTGAAGATTTTAACAGTTTTTCTTGAAAAAACTATGTTAAATATAATTTTTTCACATTTGATGTTATTATAAATATTAAAGAATATTTTATTCTCTATACGATTTGACTGCATTTTATACTTAATATTAAATGGATATAGAGTTAAAAAAATTATAAAGAAATTAAATTTCATAAAGTAGCCATAGCTATGGAAACAGCTACTATATTAAGAAAATTCTGATTGAAAGATGTCAGTGTCAAGTGAAATTGACATAGTGTGTTTGTCTTATAATTTTTACTGGAAATATAGGATCTTTTGCTTTCTGTATGTAATTTGTATAAAATACATACAACTGCTTTAAGGTAATGTACAAGAAATAATAATAATAATAATAATAATAATAATTAATCTTTTATTTCTGCAGATACATTACACTGTATATAGAAAACGTCACAAAATAATAATTTTCTGTATGAAATTTGCATAAAATACATGCAACTGCCGGAAGGTAATATACAAGAAATAGAATATTTAATTTAGCAAGGAACTTTCCGTATGAAATTTGTACAAAATACATAGAACTGACGGAAGGTAATGTGCTGGCCACATCAGATTTTTTAACTCTATATCCATTTAATATTGGGTATAAAATGCAATCAAATCGTATAGAAAATAAAATATTCTTTAATATTTATAATAACATTAAATGTGAAAAAATGATATTTAACATAGTTTTTTCAAGAAAAACTGTTAAAATCTTCAAATGAGGGTACTTCCGGTTGTCCAATTCTAACCAAAATCTAATCAGCTCTTCGCATGGATGTAACGAAGAGAAATACGAAAGAATTATAATTTTTAGAATTGTAGTATGGAAGTTATCGTAGACGAAAATTTTGTTACATACACACACACGGACACACATACATACACACACACATACACACACACACACACATACAGACATCATCGTAAAAATAGTAAAATCGTATTGTAGGGACCCTAAAACGTGCTTATTCATCAAAAACTCACTACCGAATTTTTTGACCAAAGACAATACCTTCCTTACCTAAAGGTGACGGAAGGTAAAAACGAACATTTTTTTGCATTAACATTAATTTTTTTATTTTTTTGTACTTTTTTGTCCTAATCCATAGCAAGCTTTATTACAAAAACCAAAAAGTATATAATTTTTAAATTTACATATCTCGCTTATACAAAGGGCTAATTTAATAATATTCGTTGTGCTAGACGCAGAATTTAGTTCTCTAATGCTCGGTTTCATCAACATCAAATTAATCTTCAAATAGCTTATTCGGTATTTATTCTAGCTGTCATCTTTTGATGCGATATTTTTCACTTATTCGACGTTTTAGTTAGTGAAACCGGGCATAAAATTATTATTTCAAATATTTATTTCTAAAATCAAAATAAAACCATTTTATTCAAGAAAAACTGTTAACTTCAGGTAATATATCATTTCCGGTTAGCCTATTTTATATGTAGTTATATATATACGTACGTACAGACGTCACGACGAAATTAGTCAAAATGGATTCAGGGATGGTCAAAATGGATATTTCCGTTGAATCTGAAAACAGAAATTTTTCTCGATTACAATACTTCCTTTACTATGTACAAGAAAGTAATAAAAAACAATTTTGGCTCGTACCACAAGCCACGAAACCGCTGTTGTCAAATTCAAATTTCATTTTTTAATTTCACCCTTATGTATAAAGAACGATTTTCTTAAAAAATATTTATTTGAATACACACTATGTTCTGCTTTAAAATCATATTTTGATAAATTTGATATTATTTATTATTATTAAATAATGCAATTTGAAATTTTTTAAAACAATGTTTTAGTTAAAACAAGGCTTAGTGATACCAGCCGTTTAATGTAATTTGCTTCCAAATTTGTAAAAATAGAAATAGATAAGAATATATAAATAAAGATATTAGCTGATAAATCATCACCGCCATACAGTTTCCGTTTTATAGTACACTCATACCAAAAATTTATGAAAAACGTCGGAAGGAAAATCAACATCACAAGTTTTAGGCTACACAAAATACCATGTTTAATAAAATAATTTTGAATATTTTATGCATTATTCTGTTATTTTTTTACTATAATTTACAATATTAATCATATGTTTATCTTAAAAGTATATTAAAGAACGAGTTTTATGACATGTTTTTTTTCGCACGTCAAAATTTAGAAAACGACCATTGGCGAGTTTTCTAAATGACAATTTCGAAAAAAAATCCGTTATACTATTTATTGTATTATGCGTCTTTTATATAGTAAAATATTAAAAAAACTGCTAAATTAAATCAGGTTGATTTAGGGAAATTTTCATTTGTAATGTTGTAGCTGTTAACATTGGATTGACTTTTAATCAATTATTTGATAGTTCATGTGAATTCACATTTATGATATAAACATAAGTAAATGCCATCTAGTCCCTACCTGCTCAAACAAAAAATTGCGTATCAAAATGAGGGCTCTTCCCTGCCTCATCTATACGTTGGCCGAGGTTAGGCGAATGAAAGCCAACGCCGAATTTACACCAACGTGTGGAAAGGCTTTTTGTCTAACTTCGCAGCGACTCGCATTGGCCACTCGCCTTTTACCGACGCTCGCCTCAGTGTCGGTTTTTGGAGCACGAGTCAAAGAAACGAGAAACGTCTGACTAGCCTGACGGTCTGGGCCAAATACTCGCCAACGTGTAGACGCAAAATAGTTGCGCTGACTCGCCTTTCTTCGCCTCGCCTGTATTTGTTTATATTGGTTTATTGGCGTTAGTTGGCCCGTGTAGATGAGGCATTAGAGTATAGAAACTATACTACGTATAGGGAGTGTCGGTGGCAAGCAGTGAAACCAAGTTCTATCAGCTGATCGCCTAATGTCCGCCATTTGTTTAGGGACCAACTTTTCATTTCTGGCATAGCATTTCGCGTATTTTTATTTTATATTTTATTATAGAAACAGTTTTTTTTTCAAAACTACACACAAAATGCCATCTTGCGCCGCGTTTGGCTGTAATAATCGCACATCATGCAAAACACAACGTCAAATTGACAGGCCCGATCCTAGCGGGTGTTCATTTTGTTTTTGTTCCCAGAACAAAGGCGGCCAAGCATAGGGGCGGCAAAGCCATCCGCACTTAAAAAAAAAATTAAGTATTTTAAAAATATCAACAATTTATCAAATAAACCATTAATAAAGCATTATTATTTTAAATACTTGGTTTGGCTGACTGGTAAAAATATATATCCTAGTACATGGATGGCGAACCTTTACGTATCAACGTGCCATTTTTCTAAAGAAATGTTTAATGAGGTTATAGACGTACCATCAAATAATTATGACTTTGTGATTATTGGGAAAATAATAATAATAAATACTATCAACTCAAAACTCTTTATTTACTGCAAAAAAAATAGGAACATTTTGCAATGTTTCAATTATACGCGTCATTTAAATTAAAGTAAAATTAGTGTGACTTCTGTTGTTGCAGATTCGATGACAAATAACATATGTTAGGGTTGTAAGATGTTACTTTTAGCAGACTGCATGCTGAACTGGAGTCATCTGTCAAACGGTTTCTAACCGAGTCTTTAAGGTTGTGTACAAAAGTGGTAGTACTCGTAACATCCGCGCCACGCTTTCTGTCGGCGCTACGTGTATGCCGCCAATGCCTGCCGAACGTGGGAGACGCGTTTTGTGTTGCCAATATTTATTTCTATTTATTTGCTATCTCTCTCTCTCTTTCTTTATGTGCGCTGTATTATGTTAGCATCTTTGCATTTTTATTGTAATATTCCAAAGAGGCAAATATAGCATTTTGAATCGGTGTTTTATATTTCATACGTGGATTGTATAATTAATTTTTCATGAAATCTTTAAATATTTTTAAAATTCCATTACAAATAAATACAATATTCAAACAAATACACCTATTCTTTATTAGAGTTCGAAAAATTGATGAATCCAAAAATATGTGTTAAAAATATAATAAAATATGCACTTATGCCATCATGATGTAATTTTATGTAAAATGTAATATGAAAACTATAGACCAAGTAAGCATGAAAACAACAGTGTTGAATATTTAAGGAGTAAAAAAAACCTGGGTTCTATCAATTACCCTAGTTGTAGATTTTACATGACTATTAAGGGTTCTTTAGGCATCATTAAAACAATAAACACTCCTTACAACTAATAAATAACTATATAATTGTAATATTAAAAGTAAGGAGTGGAGTAAAAATTACATGTGTAATGGAAAATACCTTTGGCTAAAATAGACAATATCGGGTGCAATCACTAATTTATTACCTACTCTAGGGGGTCACCTGGCTAATGATAATTTCTTGTGCAACAGAATACGATAGACAATAGACTTTAATCTTTACCATTAGGGCCATGCCTTTTTAAGGTGACCTTGGTATTGCCAGATTTCAAAAATTCCACTTCCCCTAAATTTTCCAAGAATTCGTATTCTGTTCGAGTCAGTTCTTCTCTCCGATAATAATTATTTTTCATAATGTATCGGAGACCGGAGTAGAATGTAAATACATACCTAATCTATATATTATGCATATGTATAACAGGGACCGGAAACCGAACCGAACCTAAATCGAAAACTGTTCCGAACGCACCTTTTTTGTGAACCTGAACCAGAACCCGAACCATAGTTATTTTGGCCGACATGAACCCGTGCCGGAACTAAACCCACTATTTTCGGGTTCAAAAAGCCGGGTTCATTGAACATGTTTTTACTTCTGTGCCATATAATTGCAAATAGGATTTGTTTTGTACTGAAATAATTACCTTTAAACAAAAACTACATTTTTATTATTTTATTTCATTATTTGAAGATGAGAAAAATTTATTAGAAAGCTCGTGAAAGATAATGAAAATGCCCTAGCAGAAATATTAAAATTAAAATAAACCCAACTTTCAAGTACACAGTTTTTAAAAATTGTGAAGATCCAAAGACTTTCAAATACTGCTAATTATTTTTGAGAGGAACAAAAATTGTTACACTGTGTGACGTTGCGCAAATTGAGTCAGAAGTTATAGGTACACAAGTTAGTCTGGAACGGGCATTTTCTACACTGAAATTCTTTTTGTAACTTCATCGACCAAATATGTCTGAAGAAATATCAGATTAAATGAAAATTTATTTAGAAAATAAATTTATTGGTACGAATATTTTTAATGTAAATAATTGTTTTTGTTTTTCAGTTTTATTATTTACCATAGTAATATTATTTTGTTATTATTGAGTAGATCGTCTTTTATTTATCATACTTACAAGTATGTAAAATTGATTTTATATTTTGCGTTCATAATGAAGTCATTACGATACGCAATTTTTTGTTTTAGACGGTTGGTACTAGATGACGTTTCTTTAACCCATTTTTACCTAATTTATTTTTAGTTAATTGACAATTCATTTTAATAATATAATGTCGAAATTATTATTATTTTTTTTTTATTTAGGGAAGATTATTTACATGAAAATGTACAAATGGTTACAAATATAATTACAAATTGAGTAAGTAAATGTTATTGTAGAAGGCGCAAAATATAAAAAAATAGTATAAAGAACTCATTTTATAAGACTTTCTTTCGCACTTGTCAATTAGAAATTTTTGACGCGTGCGAAAAAAACATGTCTTATAAAACACGTTCTTCAATATACTATTTATGTTACATACAAATTTTTCGAACCCGAACCGGAACTGAACCGTTACCGAACCACCTAAAAATACATTTTCTGAACCCGAACCGAACCAGAACCCAATTTTATTTTCATTTCTGAACCTGAACCCAAACGGAACCTATTTTTCTGCGGTTTCCGTTCCCTGATGTATAATATTATTATCGTATGGCTAAGTGTGTTAAATGATCTGTCATGTTTCTGAGTATCCGAATTGGAACCTAATTTTTACACCTTTGAGAGCGCGAATGCATGTTTATTAGCACACCCAGTAATGGGCAAGAACCTACGATGGTATACGTATAAAGAAATAATAAAATATTTTCCTATACTTTATATATTTAACATACGAGTACGTATTTTCAAATTTATTGTGTAAATTATATATATATATATATATATATATATATATATATATATATATATATATATATATATATATATATAATATTTATAAGTACATATAAATAAACTTCAATACGGATATGAGATGAATTTTTTTAAAAAAAAACAATTTATGAAAGAACCAACTTACACAAAAATTAACAATTGGACAAAGTATAAAATGTAATACTTGCTGTTTATTTTTTGTGTAAGTTAAGTTTCTTTCATAAATTGTTATTCTTGTTATTTATTTCCTTTTGAGTAAATAAAAATCTTCTACATATTCGTTCTATTTTTGTCGCACCTCATATCCTTAATCCATATTAAAATTCATAAATACTTGTGAATTTTAATAAGATGTATATACCTAACGTGAGAAGGTTTTTTTCTTAAATACGTCACCTTTACATTTATACCTAAAGGAAGATTAAACTATAATGAAAACGAGTATATTATTATGCTCGTATAGGGAGACATTTCTTATTGGTTCCTATGCAGTCGTTTTATTTCTATAAGCAGATTGGCACATTCAGCATATGCCGTGATGATATATTTATTTATTTAATATTTAGGGGTGTCATTCGCTTGCAAGGCGAATTAGAAAAAATAAGAAATGTAAAGATCCTCAATATATAATTGACGCTCAAAAAAAGTAATACTTTTTAAATGTACATATTTTTATAAATTTATATTTATTAAAAATACATATTTGACTGTATTAATTTTAATATGAAATATAAATAATTATATATATATATATATATATATATATATATATATATATATATTATTTGCTTGTTTTTTTTTTTATTAATTATTCTTGGATGTTTCGGTATATTATTATTTAGTTTACGTTTCTACTGCTTGTTGCAACGACTGCACGACACCCAACTCTGTTGAGAAATTAGTTTTGAGCATAGAGGATAGTAAATTCGTGAGGCGAGCCATACGACAAAACGCTGAACTACTTTTACATTGTCGTATATAGACAATTCTTTTGGCCAGATAATCTCCAATACTACATGTTTGTTATTAAAACATGAAATGTATCTGAAGTCCTTAATTTGTAAAGATGGTTTTGAAATAAATTTTAATCCAAAAACATTAAAAGTTGTAACTTTTTTTTTGATTACTTATATAAAAACAAATTCAATTTTTTTTATTTAATATTCGTTACAATCTATGTTTAATATAATTGTAATAAACCAAAATTTGTTCAAATCAGTTGAGCCGTTTTTGAGACTCGTTCGACAAAGTCTTCCATGGCAATTTGTACACAACCTTAATGTTATTCATCTCTGAAAATAATGACTCGCAGGCATAGGTTGATGAAAATATTGTTAAAATAACATGAGCCAGGTTCTTCAAACAATTAAATGTGTCTGGTAACGCATTCCATGTTTCCAAAATTTTGTTATTAGCATTTTCACTTATATTACTTGTCAATCTTTCTGTTTCAATTTATTCTAACTGTTTCCTTGTTTCAATAAATTTTTGAATCCATATTGAACTAGAGTGGAAATCAATCAGCTGCATTTCAAATTCTTCAATTTTCAACCAATCGAATTGGGACAAATTCAGTTTATCAAATGACCCGCGCACCGCACCCGAACATTCCGTAGCGTAGGGATCACTCGCGTTCGCTCGTCATATAATACCTACTTCACACTTTTTTTCGTAGTGCATCATAATGTGATCAGTGACGTGCCCAAAATATTGTGACACGTGCCATTAATGGCACGCGTGCTATTGGTTCGCCATCCCTGTCCTAGTAGGTATATATAGTTTATTTTATTAAAAGACTGAGTATACTTATGATGTCAATCAGTGGCGTACCTAGAAACCTTGCGCCCCTATGAGAAAATTTTCTGGGTCGCCTTGATTTACAACGCTCCAAGAAATAATTTAAAAGCAAAAAAAAATATTAATTTTTACATTATACCGTGACAGTAATATTATAATAATTTTTTTTACGTAATTATTAATTAAACTTTTTCATTATTGATTTCATATTTTTTTTAATCAAGCTTTTCTTTGTTGCAATCAAAAATCTTTAGAAAAAACTCTTAAGGAATATACTCAGAGAAACATATTTTCATTAAATTACCCCACTCTTGATAGATATATATATGTACGCCTAATACACTATACTTGTATTAGATAAATGATTTTATTTCTAATTCATTGTGTGCTATTGTTTAGAACTATGCTCTGTTCCATTTAAGCCATTCAGCAGCTGATGCTTGCAAGCGAAATCTCAGGGCAATTGCCCGGTATTCCGGCGGGCCAGCACGCCCCTGTTTCGATATATTTAACTTGTAACTTGATTTATCTGATTTGAATAAAAATATTTTTTATTGGGTGTCATTGTTGTTTATTCAAATGTATAATTAAAAGAAAGGAACCGAACCCTACTTTTTTATGTGATACGAGTCTCTTATAATGTAATTTGCATAACGCGGTGTTTGTATAAAACATCCGAGTTATTCGAGGGACAACTAAAAAAATATAATTCCATATAATTTAATGACGAAATGATACACTAATTCAAAACAATTCTCGATTTGATCGAACGACATTCTGTGGAAATTATAGTCCATGTTTCAAGGACATTTTCATAAAAAAGTTAAATGTACCATTCGGAAATTTTTAGATTATTTAAAGGAAATGTTTTAATAAGGTTGAATAAATTTAAAGTTGATGGACACTTCCTTATGAGTTTGTTAAAATTTACTTTGTATTGTTTAAAGTTACAAACACATAACAAAATTTCTATTAACAAGGAAGGGTAACAATTTAAATAGAAATTTGCAAATACAAAATTTACTAGAAATGTGCAAAAGTAACTCTTATTACAATATTATGTCATGTGCAAACGTTAGACATTGAAAATGAGTCTATTGACTCATGAACTTAGAAATATTCAATAGTAACATTGCCTCAAGTTAAGGCCGTATCACACTAGAAATAGAATCTCTGACTCTGAGTGACTAGTCACGCATTATCCAATACTTCAGTTCATATCGCTGACTTACTCCACAAGATATGGAACATGTATCGCTCCATCTCTTTCTACAGCTGTGACGTTACCCAGTGACAGGTAGCTGTAAATAATAAAATATTACAATCAAGACATTTATAGGCAAATGTAGAGCTCTATTCTGTAACTCGGTGGTTAATTTTTAACCACTGGTTAAAATGAAATAATTGCGTAGGCTTCCACAGTCTGAGTCATGAGAAATATTCGTTTTCCGGGAATGGACTGTGTCATATTTTGAGTCAGAGCTCAACGTTTCGCTCGCAGTCATATGGGGCATCTTCAGGAGCAAGAGGGGTTAAAATTTTTATCCAATAGATATTGATTTGACAACTAAAAATCCCTCTTTTTGTTATATGTCAACATACTTGATTGGTTAAAAAATTTAACCAATGGTTAAAAATTAACCACTGAGTTACAGAATAGGCCCCGTAATTGGGGATGGTAACTTATTTGTTTGTAATTTAGTTTTTTCTATATGTAGTAATGAAAATAATTTTAAATAAATAATACATTAACCAAAAGTTTATATTAAGCTAGTTACTGTTCACAATTAATAGGCGAAATAGTTTACTTTTTGTGATTTATTAAATGAACATTAATTAATATTGATTGTATTTATTGTAACGTTTTTATTTATTGGGATGAAGTGTAAATATTAGACAATTATTATTAATTAAAATTAAGTGTTTATTAAACTATAATGAAAGTTAGTATTACTAATATTAAACAATTATTAAAAACCAATTAAGACTAAGACTATATTTAACCAATTAACACTACTATTTATTTCCATGATATTACAAATTATTTATTTCACTACGCGTTTCATTCTTAAACTGCCGGTCTGTTGCAGACTCTTGTAGACTGTTTACGCGATATTTATATCACTATATTTTTATCACTATATACTTATAACGTTCAACTGTCCGCCTACTGACCTCCAAAGCGTCTATATACTCAACTCACTCAACAGCGTCTGTATATTCAACTGCTCGGACAAGAGTCACCTCCTTCACAACACTATCTGTCTATTTATTTAACTCTCTGTCTAACCTCCACCTCCACAGCCTCAGTATCACCGACTGTCCGTATGCCACAATTCTTCAACACCACTGCCGAGTATTCACTTCCACTTGCCGTTACTGTCCTCGTCTACCTAGCTTCCCAATACTCTTCAACATTACCGAGTATTCTCTTTAACAGCTATCCCGGTATAACAGTAACTTTTCGACTCGCCGTTAGTGTCCTATTACTCGTCAACACTATCGAGTATTCACATTCACAGCTATCCCAATATACCAGTAACTTCCCGAGTACCTACTCGTCACCAACTGCATACGCTCACTACAATGCTGCTGTGCTTCCCACTAACACTTTACTCTCTAACACTCCATATAACTAACTTACTAACTAACTAACTAACTAAATAACTAACTAACTGCACTAATGTATCTCTCCGTCTTCACTAATGGAATTGAACTATGTAATTTACTCAACTGACTATGTAAGTCAACCTCCGGTCACATAACTAATGTTGCGTGATCAGGGACTCAACTAAACTAACTCTCGAGCATAGCTACGTCCCTTTTATACAGCTGCCATTATCTTCTATAAAAGCTCTAGAATGTTCGACCTCATAATATCAATGAACACAAAAGGTTCAGGCGACCGCAAGTAATTAAACACGTCGCGTCTACGTAGCCTAACTGCTAGCGCGATTGCATCATCGCTATAAATAGACACTCGCTCATTGCTGTGGCGCGGCTGCGACAGCGGCGGCGACGGCGGGCGTTCCACGTTACATTATTTTGAGCCAGACTTTGATATAATGGGGGAGTTCAGTCATGTTGAAATGTAATGATTTTTCCATATTACTGCAATACTATACATGCAAAATTACTATTAATGCAATAAAAGTAATAGAATATAGCGTATTTTTTTGTACAAACGATATTAAATTTATCGTTAGTTAAATCACCCGCAATACGATGACGTATGCAGGATCTTTGGTAGTGGCGTAACTACCGCCCCCGCTGACCCAGCGACGCGGGGGGGCGCGTCCATCCGGAGGGCGCCGGCACAGCCACAGTAAACGTATAATAGAGTAACAAAAATTTTGTGTCTGCGCCTTTCTTACTTAAAATATAAGCGGCTTGTAAAAATTTTCAGCGGAAGATCATGATCTTCATACATATGCACGCCTCTGATTCAAGCAGTACTAACCAGTATCGAAGTAGTGGTAGTGGCACATTTAAAAATAGTACATATTCACAGCGTATGGGCGCCCTTACCATTACTGATGATGTTGTCAGTTTATTTAAAGTAAATACAATACTTCAAAATTTAAATATTAAAATTAATGTTTATTTGTGATAGATAATTTCTGGAAATGGTACAATGTTATGCCGAGCGTGGCGCCACTTGACGTACTCTCTCTGTAAATTTTGTTTGTGTAATTTTAGTGACATTTAAGACGGCCATAAGAAGCATAGCGTAATTCATTGAAGTTGGCCATGCCTGTACATGCCTTGCCATGTACATTTATATTATGTACAAGGTCTAACCAAGATGCTAGCATAGCTCGGAAGCTCGCGTCCCACCACCGCTGGTGGTTCCTTTTTATTTTTGTCATGGGCTTCCATGTGGCGGCCTTAGGGGGTGGCGAGCAGGGCAATCGCCGGGGCCTCGCGCAACAACCCGAGTAGAAAAAAGTTGATATTTAAAACTTATTTCTGTACATGAAAGGGGAAAAACATGCATTTGCACATACCTTGAAAAAATGTAACTTTCAATTATAAGGCATTTGACCTTGAATGAAAAAAAAATCGCCTGCGGCGCATTTTTTTCCTATATATATATATATATATATATATATATATATATATATATATATATATATATGTAACCAGAACCCCCCCCCCCCCCAAATGAAATCCTGGTTACGGCCCTGGGCGCAAACCTAAGTCCCGCGGGGGCGCGCAATTCTATGTAGTTACGCCACTGATCTTTGGTTCGCCGTAGTTGAGCGCTACGAGCGCTAGTTTAGAATGAAAACATGAACGTATGTCTTCTATATTTGATATTGAAACGACAAATTCAATGTCAAATCGCAAAAAGCAACAAATTTGAATTTAAATATGTAAATGACAAACCTAGAAAATACGATAAACAGAAATTAAATTGTCAAATGTAAACATAAACAGGTAGCCGTATTTTGCTTCTATCTCTTACTATGAAGCATGTTTTGGGCACGTATGTCGAGACCTGATTCGCACTTAGTTTATATTATGTACGCCGTAATGGCGGGAAGAAAATATTGTAAAAGTTAAAATTTCTTATCTCCGGTATTTTTTAAAATTTTACAAAATATAAAAGTAAAAAATCTGATGTGGACACCACAAGACTTCCTTGTACGCAAGCCTAATATGAAGTATAGACCCAATTATAAAATTGCACGTATTTGACGTAATTTGACATTCATTACAAAAACCAAAAAAATTATGTTTTAAATTTACATATCTCGCTTATACAAAGGGCAAATTTAATAATACTTGATGTGCTAGACGCAGAATTTATTCTCTAAAACTCTTATTTGAAGCATTTATTTCTAAAATCAAAATGAAACCATTTTATTCAAGAAAAACTGTTAACAACTTCAGGTAATATATCACTGTCGGTTAGTCTGTTTTAACCAAAATCTGCTATGTTATTCCAATTGATATAAAAGTCTAATATACCTAATTTGAAAAGTTTTGGATTATATTTTAATGTAGTTTTTCATTAAAATCTATTACAGGCTTCAAATAAAGTACCATTTCTGGAAATTATGTAATGACCAAAAAGGGAGGAGCACAACTAGATGTTATAGAATTCCTAAATACAAAATTTCAACTTTCTACGCCTTACCGTTTTTGAGTTATGCGAGATACGTACGTACGTACATACGTCACGACGAAATTGGTCAGAATGGATTCAGGGATGGTCAAGGAAGTAAAAATTCGAAAACTCCCCCATTGAAAGTTTTCAGTGCTATTTGATACTGACTTGTTACTGGGAATGGAATCTCTAAATTGCATATCTTGTACTCATAGTAGTATCATGCTCCAGTATGATAGCTACAAGAAAGACAGCGATATCCTTTTGCTAGATGAAATGGAATTGCTGACTTCAAGTATTAAAAATCAAAGAAAACGGTTATTTGATTTCGCAGTGTGATAGAGTCAGAGATATGATTGTAGTGTGATAAGGACTTTGTAATTATAATTATACTTCAACATGTCTAAGAGAAATGATATACAATTATATGATCATTAATATTAATATGTGGACGATATCAGTAATATTCCATTTTTTTATATGTTTACATCGTCTCAAATATATGGTAGAACATTCTTTACCTCCACATTATGAGGTAGGTACCCTTGAATACAGTCTGGTTTCAAAACATAACTAACATATATCATCTTTCAAAATCTATGTTGTTGTTCGGAAAAAAATTTCACAAAAAAGACGTGACTAGCACTCATTACTTTTCGTTATTTTTATTATTTTAAATGAGCATTCCATGTAATTATACATGTAAATATATACTTACGTGGAATATATGTATAGACATAGACATACGACTATTTCCATTAAAATTATTTTATAAACGTACACGTTTTATTTTGGTGACGTATTGTCTATCACATTTAAATATTTTTATACTGTTTTTGGAATGACATTCAGAATGCTTTGATATTTAATATTGCAATTACTTTATAATTTTGTAAAGCTTATAGTTGTAAATTTATTAAAGTTACTATAGTTTCAAAATATATAAAATTATAGTCAGTTGATTTTAAGGTGAAATAAATCTATTTTTTTTTTAAGAACAATTGGATAAATCAATAATTGTTATATATGATATGATACACGTGATTAATTAATAGTTATTTAATTAACTTTTAACTACTAACACACACACGCGCGCACACACACACACACACACACACACACACACACACACACACACACACACACACACACACACATACATACAAACACACACACACACAAACACGCACTCACGTACGCACGCACACACGCACGCACGCATGCAGACATCATCGTGAAAATAGTAAAATCGTATTCTAAGGGCCGTAAAACGTGCTTATTGATAAAAAAAACTCATCACGGAATTTTTTGACCAAAGACAATACATTCCTTACCTAAAGGTGACGGAAGGTAAAAGGGTACTTTTTTTAACGGACGTAAAATAGTTATTTATGTACCAAGTGAGTTAAGTATATCTTTTTTTCACGAGAAGGAAAATTTGCCGAACGAGTCGAAGGCGAGTGCGCAAATTCCTTCGAGTTGCATTCAAATTTGTTTTACGTCTACAATGGGAGCGTGAAAAAAAGGGCCGTAGCGTTTCATTATTTCACTCCGCAGCGTTAAAAAAAGTGCACTTTTTTCACACTTTCATGTTTTTAAAAAAGGAATACTTTATAAAGCCATTTTAATGAAAAAAGGTACTTTTTTAACGGACGTAAAAAATAATTATTCCATCCTCATCATTAAAGTGTTGTTTTAGTAACGACAAGAAGATTACTCTAAATAAAGTGTCGCATTATGAGTAGGCTTTGGAAAAACGATATTTACATGCATTTATCGAAAAAAACTGTTAAGTCAACTATGTTTCATAAAACAAGTTTCAACTAATGACAAAAAAGATATTTGTATTTGGTAGATAAAATAATCATAATTATAATAATCATTTATAATACTTCTTGTACTTAAAATTGCGATATTATGTTGCAGAGTAATTACAAATTTACTCGTTTTATTAAACGAGTTGTCGTTTTCTATACTTATATACGTACTTATACATAATCCTATCAAATGCACAAACCGCAAGGTTAGGTTAAGGTTAAAGTATATTAACAATAATTGCAAGCGAAAATCTGCAAATATTGATTTTACAATTAGACTGTATAAAACTATTGACATTATAATTAGCCCGCGAAACAAAATAATGTCTTGGTTTTTTAATAATTGAGTGATTCTCTATAAAGTTGCCAAGCAACAGATATTCAAACAAATCAAAATAGTGGTTTATGGTTTATGAATGTATGACAACATAATAAATTTTTTGAAAACCGCTTGTCGTATGGTATACGTCTTTGGACTTCTGTGGAACCAACTTATTCTTTATAGTCTCAAATTCATCCGATATTGCTTTGGAATAAACAATATCTCTCATTTTCATTTGACTTTAGAAATTTAAAAATAAATTGTTTATGAACAAACAAAATAGCATAGAAACCACAGCATATTTAAAATTAACTATGCCAGAACACTGAACTCAATATATGTATACTACTGGAACGCGCCGTTAGCTTCATATTGTGCGAAGAGACACAGCATGATGTGGAGATTTTCCGTCTTTGTTTTGTACATTCTGAGTTAAAAATTTATTTTCATTGACAAATGTCAAATACTTATGGTTTACTCTTGTATTGGAGTCAAACCGGTGGGAATTTTCATGTTATTTTTTTCTACAGTCTATACACAAAGTAGCCATTTGCGCTCTCTTTTGTCAACGCAAAATATCACTTTGCCGCTCATGTGCGACATAAAAAAACGCTCGCTGTCCAAATTTCTAACTATACAATATTGAGAAATATCACTTGTCTACATTCTTAATAGAAACGTTTAGTCAGGAACTGATGGCACTATAATTACACATTTACCACCTTCACAAGTCAATCTGACATATAACTGCTCTGTCGGTATATTATATAACCAAACAAAATACCGCACTGCTGAGAAAGTAAAATAGGGCATTTATTTACAAAAACGAAAGTACAAAATGCTTAGATTAGATTGAAGCAATAGCTTAAGCAGAATGGAAAATAACAATAAAATAAAATTAAATATAAAATAAATTGTGCTGCCTTCTGCAAAAGTTTGGCGTGAACGCTCCCAATGGACATCCACTTTTTCACTGCACTAGTTTAATGTACTTGAAACAAATAAATTATACAAAAAACTTAGGTATGATATTCATTACAAAATTGGCATTAATTTTTTGTAAAAACGAAAACGAAAACAATATCTTGAAGTCATATTTGAATACAGTCCTATCTTCACTACAAAACTATTGAGTAGTATTGTAATTATAAAGGGTACATTTTATTATTTTTTGTTATGGTGGAGAACTGTAGAAAAAATCTTGTGTGTTTCGAGCGGAAATGGACATTATCGATTTCGAGAATATGCCGCGCGACGCAGGAACGCGGCAACAACCTCTCAATCGACAATATCCCATTTTGCGTAAATAGCTATTTTGACACTGACATGTGGGGTTATTGTAATTTTGTTTTGTTTTTTATTTAATTTTTATAGAGAATTTAGGGCAGTAGGACTGATGTGCCAGTGCATATTGTTGTTGCTATCGATCTCGGCCTGGTACTAAATATGAAGCGAAAATTTAAATAAATTGTACCTGTACTAGAACTATTTAGACCAGTCGGTAACGGTTTATTTTGGAAATAATTGGTGGCAAGGTGGAGTAAATTTTATTCTCTTTATTGGGACTTTCAAAAAATTTGTACCCTCTAGCGACTCTGGATTTTGCCGCCATCTTGGATCAAAGGTGCAAAAAATAAGTTTTGCCCATTTTCTGGAAAACGGTGGCCCGTATCAAAGTTTTACAACAATACAAAATTAAAGCGCGTAATTTTTTGTATATAAAAGGATTGTCACATTTCTTGCCTAGGATGAACTTTCAAAGAGTTATGTTAAAAAATAGTTAACAGGAATAACAATTTATGATAGAAATTTAAATTACTCAAAAAATAAACAATATTAGGTATTTAATACTTAGTATAATGTTTTACTATTTATAACAGTTTACATTCGTCGTGGCATCGAAAGAAGTAAATTATTAATGATTTTTTAAATGATTTTTTCAACGCTTTCCTACAAATTCATCCACAACTATGACCCGGTTAAAAATACGATAACGTGGTTTGAAAATTTGAAATCAGTATGAAATTCTTCTTCATGTCATGTTGTCATGTATTACACGATTTTTGTCGATGAACGATCCGCCAGTTACTATTATATTTTAACATCTCTTTGAGAGTTTATGCTAAGTAAAAAATGTAAGAACCTTTTTATGAACAAACAATTAGAATCTTTAACTTTGTATTCTTGTAAAATTTTGATACGGGCTACTGTTTTCAAGAAAATGGTCAAAAACAAAAAAAATCTGAGATGGCCAGCACATAACCTCTCGCCAGATATTTTACCTGGTTGTAGGTACGCATAAAACAAAAAATATATTTAAATACAAATACATATATTCATGTCTCACTACAAAATAATTCTCACATATATTTACAAAATCTATGAGATATTTTAATGTAAATTGTGTACAATATATACATGTTCTTTATATTCAATATCCTGAAATTTTCTTTTTCTTTATATTTGTCATCTTTTCGCAAATTCCTTTTATATTCTTTTTTACGTATATTCTTTGCATTGTTGACTTTTTTTTATTTTCATAATCTTCATAATGATGTACAAATATTTTTGACAGTGGCATACAAATATTTTTGACAGTGACATTTATGTGTCAATTACAAACATTTGAATTTCTTGCCTTGAAGTAGTTTGATCTGAGATTTTTTACATCAGTTTATTTTATACGTATTTCTTTATCTCTAAATCTATAGAAGATATAATAAAGAATTTATATTTATCGAATAAAGAATTTAACGTTCTTTAATATAAGTACATAAATTTTCGATACATAATATTTAGATGATTTTTTTTCTCTGTAACTACTACTTCCGGTTCTCCAATTGTTACCAAAACTTAATCAACTTTTCCCATTATTGTTAGATTGAGGAATCCGTAGTTAAAAATGTCTTAAGTCTTATAGTATACACATACGGACATCATCGTAAAAATGTTATAATCGGATTCTAGGGACCTTAAAACGTGCTTATTGACTAAAATCTGGATATGCGATTTTTAGCATGAATTCAATACCTCTCTTAGCTAGAGGTAAAAACATCTTTGATCTAAGATGGCGGCAAAATCCGGGGTCGCTAGAGAGTGCAAAATTAGTATGTCTTTTTGAAGGTCCCACTGCTCTTAAAACCTCACCGCTATGAGTCGATCTTTAAACAAATAACTATTAGATTTTATTTAGCACATTTGTGAAATAAAATTTGAAGTTTTATAAATATTATGCTGGATTTATACAGCGTAAGCCGTAACGTAACTTATCGTGCCGTAACGTATCGTAAAGAATAAATTAATGCATACATATGTGACAATTTATGCAGACGTAAGCCGTAACGTGACGTGCCGTGCCGTAACATGTCAAAAACCCAAAGATCGCCAACTTTTATCTTTCTACGTTACGGCATTTTACGGTACGTTGCGATATTACAAAAATTACTACTGCCCTGCGCTATATTCTGTTTTTGTGTGGTTAATTATGTCAAAGTTGGGATTAATAAATTAAATGGAAATAAATATAATATCTTGTGTGATTTTGACTGACATAAGTGACATGTGTCAAAGTTTAGATTAATATATTGAATGGAAATCTATATGAAATATAGTGCATTGCGAATAAACTAACGAACCTGACAAATACAAATCTGGTGTACACTACACTTGTATCGACAAAGCATCAGTATACTTTTTACGAAAATGTACCGTAAAAGTTCTGTATAAAATAGCCTAGAAAATTCACGCGTTACGATACGTTACAATATGCCACGGCACGGTACGTTACGTTACGGCTCACGCTGTATAAATCCAGCATTACTCATTTGTTGTGTGATAATAGTCATGGAATGTAAATAAAAGTACTTACAACAACTAAGCAATATTCTAAAAATAAATTTTATTTTACAGGTATAAAAATATGATTAGTGGTTTATGTTTAGAATTTAATTATTTGAAAAAAAATTATCTAAAATTACTTAATTGGGAGGTTTTGCGCAAAGAAAAATTTATTTCCCATTTTAAACGCCTATGGTCCGCGCATGTTCACCCATCCAAAAAGTAACGTCATATACATCTGCTGGATTTTTCTAATACAGGTCAGGGATTAAAGAAAGTATACTAGGCATAATTTATATATGTGGTAATCAAATCTGATAACCTATTGTTACAATAACATACTTTTCCATCTAGTAATTTACACTCCTTTCTTAAAAACGTGGACTAGTGACTAGTGAATGTATTTTGTGAAGTAAACTGCAATTCATAAAAGCGATTTCGATATAAAGTAAAAGGAAATAGGAATTCCAAATATTATTAATACCTACTAAATATAGTACAAGTACCTACTTTTGCAATAATAGTTACACGTTACTCGCATTATTGTAATGTGTATTTAAGTTGTTTGTTTTCTGTCAATATTGATGCCATTGTTTATGTTCCACTTAATACAGAGATAATGAAATAATTTTATTATTTCTGGAATCTAATTTTTTTCGTTATTCGTTAATTATTTTAAAAAAATTTTAATCTTGTTTATTACGTACTATTTCTCAGTAAAAATATTACAAATTATATTGTTTGCAGATTCAAAAATCAGAATTATTTGCATGTAATGATATACTCGTAAATATGTTAATATAAAAACTGCAAATAAAGATAAATTTCAATAAAAACTGTCAATATTTAAAACGTCATCTTATAAATTCCATTTTCTCACAAGTATTTCCTGTTTATAATTTTTTATAATTGCATATTTTAATTAAATATTAATGTATTAAACAGTAATTTATTATCTTGTTGCATTATAACATGAAAAAATCTGTGACATTTATGAACAAAAAGGCTTTTTATACACATAGTTATTTGCTCATCCTAAAAGTAATTTTGCAACTTATGTCGAAATCATGGTCAAAAGAATTCATTTAAATATATAAATATATCACACCTTTGAATGTAGCAGTTGTACTATCCGGCAGATTTTTTTAAGTATAACGTCAGAGTATTAAATGAAAATTTAGGTGAAGGAAGAAAAAGTTTCTTATCTTTTCCTGTTTTGTCCTTGTACTATTCTGTCTAGCCTTGTCTTGTCCTGTTCTGTCTTGTCCTGCCACTTCTTGTGTTGTCCAAACCTGTACGAACTTGTCCAGACACTTTTTTGTTTAATTGATATGATTTTTATTGATTATGTACAGAAATTTCGATTGATTAAGAAAATTAATGTCATTCAAATAAATAACCTTCACGATTCTGTTCTTATTACTATTTTTATTATTTTAGAAAATTGGGAAATGATCGGACACGCAGTCTAATATAAGTAATTTATTTCCTGGCCTACGTTTCGACTACTACAGTCTTCCTCAGGGCTAGAAATGATCAATGATTATAAACGGTAACGTGGGGATCCCCCATATGACCCAATGGAGATAACAAATTGAAATGTATTAAATATATTGTATTTATATAATATAGAACGTTTTAAATTTTTTTTAGTAAAGTTGTTTGAGTTTTCTTTGTGTTCCAGCTTAAAATTATTTGACTTGATATATTATATAAATACAATATATTTAATACATTTTAATTCGTTATCTCCATTGGGTCATATGGGGGATCCCCACGTTACCGTTTATAATCATTGACCATTTCTAGCCCTGAGGAAGACTGTAGTACAGTCGAAACGTAGGCCAGGAAATAAATTATTTATATTAGACTGCGTGTCCGATCATTTCCCAATTTTCCATTCTGCTACCAGTCGATCATCGTACTCCACATTTATTATTTTAGTTAAGGCTTTAAGCGCTAACTACTTTTGTCACTGCTGCCTGTAACATCTATTGTAATATGCCAGCTCCAGATCCAGGGGACCGATTCTAATTCAATTGGGGACTATTCAGAGATTGTCTCAGTTAATGAAGTCATATTTGTTACCATGGTTTTGTTATAGGGATCAAATAGGGATTTAATTTTCAAGTTTGATATAAGGTGGAGGATGACAGGACTTTGTCATGTATGACATTTTGCAAATTTTAAAAGTATGAAATATAAGGTAAGTCTTCTTTAGAAACACTTAAAAACATAATTATTTAAAATGCGTATTATATTTTTAGGAAATAGTTCTATTGCGTAAAATTTTAATTTTAGGTTTTTTAATGGCTGAGAAATATAAATTAATAAGAAAAATATTAAACTATTATTAAAACAATTTATTAACAAGACAAGTTCTTGTTCATAAACCGTTCCATTCACCTTTTAAATAAATAAAAAAAAATGTCATAAAATTATAACCAACATAAAACCAAAATTAACAACGAAAATTCCTTGTAAACATGAAAATGAGCAGGTAAAAATATAATCATCGGGAATGGAAAAAATCTTATATGCAACATTTTTCTATTCTTTAATTATTTTTAAAATATATTAATCTTGTTTATTATGTCTGTATTTATTATTTCTAGGTAAAATATGCCAAATTATATTCTTTTGCAGATGAGCAGGTGAAAATTAAAGTGGGAGTGGAAAAAATCTTATCTGCAATATTTTTCTATTTTTCTTTTTCTGGTAGCTATCCCATTTTTTTACCACATATTAAAAAAAAAATGTGAATCATGATTTTTTATTAAATGTGTGGCCAATGGTATATTTGTGTAACTTTTGAAACATCTGTGTTTTTTCGTTTTAAAAACAATAACCAATAAATGAAATATTTGAACACCTAGGTAAACACTGTTTCTTTTCTCTTTCCCTTTACCTATTGCGTTACTTTGCTAATTATTATTACAGATAATTATTACAAAATTTTGCCAAGAATCTTGTTATAAAGCGAATATTTGATATAAGTAAATGATTCTTTATAATCAAGTACTTAATTAATTAATATTAAATACAGGGTTTCTGTTCTGAGAAATTATTTTTATTCGATATAAGTAAGTGTTCGCTATATCGTTATATCCGAAATCATCTGCATAGCTAACTTGATATGTAGAATTTAAAAATTATATTGCCGAGTACAGAAAAATTTTGAAAGATGTCCGATCAAGGTCATCTTCAAGTTGTATAAACTAAGATTTTGTTCTGTCAAATTCAGTAGTGTCATTTACTTAGTTTTTATGAGGGTACATAAGATACTACTGTTATTTTATTATTATAAAAATATATGTAACAATATAGACTTTCAAAATTCAAAACTAAGTCAACTGGTAAGTTTATTAGCAAATGTAAAACAATAGTATGTTCCGTAACGCAACGTTCTGTAAGTCCTGAAATTATTAACTGGTTTCTATTAGGAACGCGGTTCCTGAAAAAAGTTGATAAAAAGTCGGACCACGGCAACCACGAAATAATCCTGGTTTCTCTGGTATTTTTACCCCCACTACCGCTACTTTCAAACATCATCATAACAAAATCAAACGATATCCGTCAATGTCAATTTTCTAAACCGCATTTTTAGTAGTATTACTGATAATTATTATAGATGGAAGTATGAAAACATTATTTATATTTGATATATTGTTCACTCTCAAAACAGAAGAGCGAAAAATTTTATCTTCTACGGAGTCAAAACTTTTTTAGTTAAATTTGAGTATACTTTCATCTACTTGATTAAAATCTAATCGAAATGAGTAAAATATGGGTACTCAATTGAAGATGAAAATATTTTCATCTTTAAGTGTAAATTTTTTACACTATATGAGTATATTTGCCTGTTATCAAATGTCGATTAAAATGTACTTGTTTGATTGGTATAATTTTCTCTTCATTAAAGTAAAATGTACACTTTAAAAAAGCAAATTGTACTCTTATTAAATTAATTTAAATATTTTACTCTAATATTTGTTAAAATTTACTCTGTAAAGAATGAAATTAGCGTTTTAGATTATATAATAGCTATATTCACTCAATGAAGTGTACTATTCGCGTTTCACGCATGCGCCGTACGCTGTACGCATGCGCCGTGTATTTGCTTTCTGTTATTCTGTTCTTGTACTGCACTGCGTAATGTACGCGATCTTCCTGTTTTAACGGGTTTGTGAAATGGTGGAAGTTAGAAACGAAGTAAAATGAATGTCGAAGAATTAAAAGACTTTATAATGGAAAATAGTGTGGACGAGGCAACAGCTAGCAGAATTGAAAATAAGTTGTATTATTTATATTTATTATACGAAGATTACACTTGCGTGTACGGACATGCAAGAACTTGTAATTTTGTGAAAAATATATTCGTTTGTGTGTTCCAAACCGGCTGTTGTGAACTTGTAATTGGCATTATCATTTTTCCAAAAATCGAAATCTATTCTAAATATGAATCAAAAATTAAAAGAAATGTTTTCTTCTAAGAGATCAACATGAAAAATTCACTTTTGTGGAGAACTATATACACCTTTAAAGAATAAATATCACTAAAATAAAGAGTAATTTTTTTTTTTTTGGGAAAGAAGTTATATTTCACTCTTTTGTGTAGAACTATATACACCTTTAATGAACAAATATCACTAAAATAAAGAGTAATTTTTGACAATAAAAGTTTATATTTCACACTTTTGTGGAGAACTATTTATACTTTTAAAGAATAAATATTTTCATCGTTTAAGATTAAAATGTAATTATTAAAAGATTAATTATAAAAATACTCTTCTAAGAGCGAATTTAGTTTAATCGTGAAAGAGTAATAAAGAACTCAATAAGAGCGATGCATTTTCAACACTCTACTCGAGTTGAAAATCACTCTATTTGGGCAAGATTCTCATCGTCTGTTCTGAGAGTGTTGATTGTTATTTTTATCGGCATTATTCAACGTTATCGTTCTTTTGGTTAATTTTTATTTTTGTTAAGTAGGTTGTGTCAATTTTAAATGTCATATGATTCAATGTCACTCTGTCCCGAAATGGACGAAAATATTTAGGAACCATGGTGTACCCGTAACCAAGATACTGTTTTTTTGGTTGACCTACGGAACATAGTACAAATATGTGAAAATAAGATAATGTCAGTGACACTGACAGAAACGTAACTTAGTCGAAACAATATGAATTTTTAAAATACAAGCGTGTTATATTCATCCTTATCGCACACGCTTCTTGTGAAAGAGATCAAATAATGCCAATTTTTTAATTCATTCATAAAACAGATGACCTTGATCGGACATCTTTCAAAAAATTTACTGTATGTAACTTTACCTATTTTTAGCTGTGGGGAAATTATCTCATAAACGTTCTTAGTAAACAAAAAATATAGGACACTTTTAATAACATCCAGAAGTTTTTCTGAGTATATTGACTAATGATGCTTACTTCATCAATGTTATTATTAGTTACCTATTATTCTTGCTTAAACTATCATTTCACAATGAGTTTAGCTTGCAGTAAATTGCATGTGCAATAGTGCAATATCCGAAATAGCTAATAAATTAAATAGGTAAAATTAACCCTATTTGCGACAGTTAATACCAAGTAATTATCGCCTTTAGCTGTTTTGAAAGTATAGATGTGCATACAACAGACTTTATTACGATGTTTTCAAAGAATATTAACATAATATTGACAAGAGAGTTTATTTTAATATTTTTATTTACTATTCAATTTACATTAACCATTGAAGTCATTAAATGATTAATTTTTTAGATTATGTTAATGACCTCATGGTTATAAAGTTTAAAATAATTAAATAATAAATTTATAACATAATTATATAAAATTGTTTTGGGAAAGATATAAATTCATATAATATTTTGAAAAATGAAATATATGATATAAAATTTATAGAATAATTACAGATTACAGCATATTTATAAAAGATTATTTTATAGTTACCCAATTTTTGAAAAAAATAGTTTAAAAGATCATGTCATCGTAATAAAATTTTAAAACCCAATAAAAGGTAACAGTTTTTAATGAAATTTAAGTATAGGTATGTTATTTTTCATGAATTTCAACACATATAAGCAAATTTTTAATAAGGTTTACCAACCGTGAGTTGAGATGTTTGAAACCAAGAGCGAAAATACATAGGCAATATAGGAATAGTTCCTCTCAAACAAGGAAGGTTTTTTCGTGGTAACTCACATAATAGACGACAGATTTGTATAAAAAACTACCTAAGGACCGTTCAATTGACAGTTTATACATGAACGTAAAAACGTCCAGTTACCAGCTACTTATTCTCTTCGAAAGATGGAAAATATGTGATTTTCGATGGAATTTTTGCATTTATTAAAACAAGCATATTTTTTTTAAATATATTTATTGTTTTTTTATTTTTATAAGGTATTTACAACAACAATTTAATTTTCCTAAACTATTAAAAAAAATATCTGTGAATTCTTTTACTTGGCAAAATTTTTGTAATAGACTGTCATAATAAACCTATATTTTTCTATTCTTCAAGCTAATGTGAAGTTAATCAATACCTCTATATTTTAATAACACCTTACCACCTACAGACTACAGACTTTGAACCTTCCTAAATCATATACTGTGGAGATTAACGATTTTCTCTATCAATTTTGTAGATTAGCGTTTCTCCAACTTTTGCCCTGCGACTCACCATAAAAACCTGGTATAGTAAAAAATTTTATGCAGAGGAGGCACATCATCAAAACATTACAAAATTTAAAAAAAAAAACTGTAGTAATATCCGAGTGAACGAAGATAATAAATATTATTTTTTGCACACTATATATTTTAATTAAATTTACAATTATTTTAACGTCGAACATGATGTTTTTAACGCATTTTTAATTTATTTAAAATAATTATTGTTTCTATTACCTCCTTTATTTCAGGTTATTCGTATAAAATCCTGTACTTATATCTTTAGCTACTCGTAACTTTGCGATTTATGATAATATGTACGTTCTATCGATGTCATAAATATTCCTAGTAGAATAAGACTATTCTTAAAGCAATAGAACGCTCAGTAGCAAATAACTGTCAAGTAATATATAAACAGAACAGGGGTATGTGTTATTGTTAACAACTACAGGTAACTTTATATGTTTTTTATGGATTTTATTATTGTTGTCTTCCAACTAATGATCCGTAAAACGTAGAAGTGTTTGTTTTGTGAGCAAAACCTAACTTTAACATTCACAAACGAAACAGCAAGCCGCGGGTGACAGTCTTACGTCCTACCAACGCTTCTAGCTCTGTAGTTCGAATAATTATGCCCTACACCAAATTTTGAATACCATAATTTGTAAATGTTTTAAGATTTACAACGATATTCAAGTATTATTCGTCAAATATATCAATTAACTTGTTCACAAAAATTAGCATCGCGTAAATATAATTATGCAAACTCATTATATTTTTTAAAGCCGCCTCTGCATAAATATTTTTACTATAGACTGAAGCTGAACCCGAAGACATTATATATTATGTAAAACAATCCTTTTATTTTGTATATTTCTTTTAACAGATCAAATGAATTTCAATATTATTATTATTATTAATATTATTATTAATATTATTAATAATATTATTATTAATATTATTATTAAAAAATAAAAAAAAATATATCATCACGCCATATTACCCATTGCTGGCTGTGCCAATCTGCTTTGTACGCAGATTTCGGTAATGATGATGACATATTTGTACCGTGCGGGCGTTTACCAGACGTTACCTCACGGGCACTCATTGCTGGCGTGGAGAGTGGACCACAGGGGTCAATTTTGTGCCATTTAAAATTTGAAATATTTGGCGTCGGTCGAGATCGAACCCGGTTCCCCAGATTCGCGACCTGACACTCAGACACGCGGCCACGAGACCCCATAATATTATTAATATTATTATTATTAATATTATTATTATTATTATTATTATTATTATTATTATTATTATTATTATTACAATTTAAAAATTATAAAGCTCAGTAAAATATAACATTCGTTGATGGAATGGACCTTTTCAATTTAAATAGATAGAAGATATGCGCAATGGGGATCTGCGCATAGTAAGAACAACTGAGATCTATGGCGTTTGTTTCTAAAAAAATTAGACGTAAAATGTGAGAATATCTCAAATAACTTTAAAAAATCTTATCGAAATAAGTTCCAAAAGCTTTTATTGAAGTTAAAATGTCTAACGATGCAAATTTTCACTGAGAATACAGGTATTTTAATGACTGCAATATTTTTGACGTTTCGTTTGACAGCCCAACTGGCAGTTGTTCGCGCCATTTTCTTATTATTTGCAGCGATAGAAAGAGATAGCCGTTAAATTGAAAAGATCCATTATTCTCGAATACGCCAAAAACATTTAATCGGTTCTTTGTTTTGGCGCAAGGTTGCAGCTGCCATGTCGTGACTTTGATGTGATGTAAAATTAATATAAAACTGCATTATTTTCAAAACAATCGTCATGTAAAGATATGAAAATATATCACTGAATTCAGAATTGAATGCTCTATAATGAATAGACAAATAAAAAATATATGTATTTAAAAGAAAAAAAAATTGGACGATTTATTTTCACTGTTTATTACATTGGTCTTAAGTTCATATTGTTATAAATCGTATTTGTTGTTTAATATATATATATGTTGTGTATCAAAATAAATTAAATAAATAAATAAACAATATTTTTATATTAAATGCAATGTGTTTTTATCTTTGTCTACGTATAGGTAACAAGTAGTTTCATTATGATATTTTGCAAATAATAAAAAAATATTTGTATAATATAAACATAAAACATCAATAAACGAATATGAATATTATGTTAATTACAAAAATTGTTTACATTTTAAAATTTTTATTTTTTTATATCAAAACATACAATATACAATGTTGGTATATTATAGCATTATGAATTACTGTTATTTTAAAACGTGTATATACACATAAATATTTAATTTATATTTTGTAATAATCATAATTATCTAAAATTGGGTCAAAGGAAAAAAAATAATAACCAACTTACATCAAAATACGCGAAAGTTAGTACGAAATCATAAATCTTATTACAAGAAAAAACAGGTAAAAAAAAAATTCGACAATTTCCATTGCAAAATTATTAGAAATTTTACTTTTACTTTATTTTATTTTTGTAAAGGTCAATGGCACTTTTTTCTTTTAATTAAGGAAAAGTTTTGGTCGTTCAAGACCGGTTTATTTACATTACTACCGGCTAGATGGAGGTCTGGGTTAAACTACAAAAAAAAAATAATCAATAACTATAACTTATATACTACTCGTATAAACAAACGGTGTTTTCTTTCAGAAATCTACATAAAATTTATACTGGAAAAACTTCCACTGTGTAAAACAGGTCAAAAGGCAAGAATGACTTTAGTTTTTTGTAAAAATATAATAAGTAAGTAAAACATACTGTCATAAAGGTTTAAAAGGTACCTATAAATAAATATTTGTTGAAATCCTCGTTGAAATCTTTGTAAAAAGTCAAGAAAAACATTAATAGTTGCTTAACTGCGCTCACGAGTTAATCTTTGACATCACTAATTAATTATTAAAACACGTGTAAATTATAATGTTTTTCCGTTGATCGTATTTAATGAGAGTTTTTTTGATAGTACAGAGTGATCAAAAATAACTGATTCAGTCAATAAAAATATTTACTTGAAATTGGAAAGACATATATAAATTTATTTCCTAAAAATGACATGTCAGAATCGTATTGCCAACTAAATCAATTATTTTTGATCACTGTATTTATGATTATTATGTAGTCTTACAAAATTATACATTAATAATATTATTATATATATATATATATATATATATATATATATATATATATATATATATATATATATATATATATATGTATATATATATATATATATATATATATATATATATATATGTATATATATATATATATATATATATATATATATATATATATATATAAAAATTCACAGTTGAAATGTATTTTCAAAGCCATTTTGGCACGAATAAATTATATTGATTGATATATATATATATATATATATATATATATATATATATATATATATATATATATATATATATATATATATATTATATTATTATTACAATAAGTGTCAAGGTTGAAAAAAAACTATGTCTATATCTACATAATAGAGCAACTACAGTAAGTAAGCTGTCGTAAATCTATAAAAATAAATATGTGTTTTTCACGTTGTACTAAACATATATGAATAACAAATAAATAGGTTAAATTATTGAAAAAAATCGTCTAAACGTCTATATACGTTACCTCCCTTCCTGTTTATTTGCTATAATCTTAATGTAATTTTCTTTATTTTAGTCAGATGTCAGATGTTAATATTTCCTTCATGTATTTATTACACATTTTCACTTCTCATCACTACTCTTCACGTCTTATCACTACACTCGCTTCACTATTGATTTAATGAAATTACATAATCACTACGAAGCTCATCTAAATACGTCCGCCTATTTTCTAGCTCTACACTCTTAGAAGCAGATAGGGAAAATAATACGCAAGAAAATCTATTATCCTAGTCCCAGCAGGTCCACTATGATATTCTAAACATATTGTCTAAAATATAAAAAGTCAACATTTTACTAGCCAATATGACAAAAAAATTACTAAATGATTCTAGACATTTTTTACTATTTAATCATTGTAAAATTCTTTACTTGAATCATAGTTATTTTGTCTTGTTTAAAGTAGATATTTTTACAATTTAGCTTGTAAATAATTTACTGGGTTTAAAGACAATATTTACTCTTTCGAAATTGTCACTTTTACTTTGTAAAATGTCATTTTGACCAATATAATTTTGTCCTTTTATCTATGCAGTTTTACCATATTGACTTTTAAAAAACTGTCAATTTGACTAAGATTCTATTTTATTTAACTAGAGATTTTTGTCACAGGGTATAAATATAAAACAGATATATATATATATATATATATATATATATATATATATATATATATATATATATATATATATATATATATATATGTATTTTTTATTTTAATAAAAATAATCGTACATTCGGTAAATCAATATCAATATCATACGTTTAAAAAAACTTTTATAAAAAATCAGTTATAAACTACTAAGTTATATATTATAATTATCATCTATTAATACAGTATATTTTAATACTATGCATATCTTATTCGATGAATGGTCTTGCATTGAAGCATAACAAACAAAATGTTTTAGATTATATAAATTAATTGCTACATATTCTTTGGTTGATTTCTTATCAACAATAAATGAAAATATCATTATTATAAAGAATGTTGAAGTCTTAAGTGTCGAATTATATCAAACACTTTTAACTTTGTAGTATTACCTACATAAATAGCAAACAAACATATTTGAATAGTGTAAAATGGAATACCGATATTATATTAAAAAATTCTCTAATTTTTGGTGTAAGAGTCACAGAATCCAGGTCTTTTTTATTGAATCAAAATGTGCTCCAAACACCGTATGAGACATGAACAATTGGTCAAAAGCACTTACAGTATTTGGTGTACTGTTATCAATGCAAATTAAATACTGATCTATTGCTCCTTTAATTGGCCCACGGGCAAACAGAACGGGTTGATTTGTCTTTTTTTTATTGAGAACATCTGTCATTGAAAGTCCAGTCTAAAAATATTATATTTTTTATAGATTTAAACGTTCCATCCAACAATGTAATGAAATATCTATGTACCTTGTGGAATATAATTAGCCGGTCTACATTGGACTGGATTGTGTCTCTTGTTGCACTTGCGCGACCTCGCGCTGTAGGTGACAATAAAAATAATAGAGCTGTAAACCCTTTTGTATAAAGATTCCAGTCTGAAAATATTGTAATAATTACTAACTATGTAAATCACAACATAATGGCAAATTACCGGAAGTTAATTCAGAATTTGAGTCCATTTTATCCACTAAAATACAAGCGACACACGAGCACAGTGTACTGATCATCAAATAAAAATAAAGTGAAAACCATGCTCGTTCACACATGTTTAAATTTATCTAGGTACACTAGTAAAATTTACTAGGGCTGATAGTATATTTTAAACTCGTTCAAACTTGTTTCTTTTAATGACTATGGTAACCAGTGCAGCATACTATACTTTCAGTCAGTAAACTTTACGTTAAATTTTAGTTAATTGAAATTTTTACTTTTCTTAAAGAAAAATTGACATTGTACAAATGTTTTATTATGTATTACTAGGTAACATGTTAAAATGATATTACAAAAAGTAAAATCAATTTTTACTTATTTATACTAGTTAGAGTTACATTAGAAACTAGTAAATAAAGCTTGACTAGCGACATAGAATTCAGCAATAGAGTGTATATAAGTAGGGATCGACCGATACCGATATCGGTATCGGTATATCGGCCATATCGGTCTTCTTGGCCGATATAGGTATCGGCCGATATGTAAACCACGATATCGGCCATATCGGTATCGGCCTAATAAAATATAAATTGCTTAATATTTCAGTTGCTAAGGATTTTTTAAAGGAAATGAAAACAGAAATACTGAATAAAAAACAAATCAAGTTTATTCTAATTTAGCAAAAAAGTCATTAAAAATGTAGAAGTAAAGTGACACACTAAGGGCCGGTATTTTCATCTCCGGATAAAGTTCAGGATAATTATCCGTCAGATAAATGATAAAAAATCGCAGCAAAATAAAACCATAAATGATATAAATTATATTGAAAGTCATTTTTTGATGCGATATTGTTCATTTATCCGACAGATAAGTTATCCAGCACTTTATCCGAAGATGGAAATATCGGCCCTAAGTTAAACAAATTAATATTTAAAGTTAAGTTTTGGCAAGTTGTAATGTAACAAAATTAAGCTTTCTGCTCTTTCCGGAGTTAGACGATTTCTTGCGCTTTCATAAACATTTCCAGCTGAAGAAAATAGCTGTTCACTAGCAACACTACTTGGCGGTGGTGCTAAATATATTATTGCACATCAGTGGAAAAATGTATTTTTTTTGCATTTGCTCTGCATTTTTTTGTGATTTATTTATGGTTAATGCGTGTAACGGTAAAAGTATATCATTATAAATCACTTTTACCTCATTTATACAGCAAAACATTTACGACAAAATTTTGGAAAACAAAACATACAATTCAAACAGTCGTATTGTTTGAGTTTGACAGATGACATTTGTTATTGTCGCACAGATTTAATAATTATTGCCTTCATTTAAATTATTTATCAGTAATTATGGATACATTTAATATCTCTGAAAAAATTTATGACAATATTAATGAGCTGAAAAATGCAATTTTGAAGAATGTAATATTGTCACATTTAGACAACTAAGTCATGTTCGACGGGAATTTTATGATAGATTAAGGTATTGTTTAGCAGTTGATGGGGATTTGTTTGAATATTTAATCTAAATATCATCTAATTTTATAACAATATTTATAAGGAATTATTGAAACTTAAAATTATTATTTTCTTTAATCTTATTAGGTACTACTGTTAATAAGGAGTTATTATTATAAATAAAATTACATAAACTTAATAATTCAGTTGTATTAATTAATTAAATCATGGTGATAATTTAATGACATTGACAAATGTTTTGTTTTCCATGACACACTGTAAATAAAAATTATAAATTTTATTTTACGTTTATCTCATGACAGGAACGAATTATATCAATAAATTGAAGCTTGTTCGATGCAGTTTTTAATTCTGAACATTTTTTGTATTTACACGTTTGTTCTAAAATTCATAGGGAACGAACTATCGCATAATGAAAATTTTAACATTGTATTTCCTATGTGCTATAAAAAAAGTGAACACCCGGTATATGTACATACATAAAATCACGCATGTCTCACATACGGGCTTATTCTGTAACTCAGTAGTTAATTTTTAACCACTGGTTAAATTTTTTATCCAATAGGTATTGATTTGACAACTAAAAATCCCTTTTTTTGTTATATGTCAAAATATTAGATTGGTTACAAAATTTAACCAGTGGTTAAAAATTAACCACTGAGTTACAGAATAGGCTTGGTGGGTTAGCACAAACCCGAAATTTTAAATTGCACTATAAAATAAATAAACAGTACATATCTTCGCTAAAATCTACATGAAATATGACGTTTTACTGAAACTGAATTAATTTCAGACAGATAATAAAACTAAGATAACTATAAAGTCTGTTTTATATTACATATTTTCTATCTAAAATCCAGTTCTTAAATTGAAAGCCAATTTTAATGAAAAAAAGTCGATACATAGTACTAGAACCTTTTTTTGACTTTTTTTCAAACTAGATCCGGCATTTGATATTGAAATTAGCTACGTGTTTCAAAAATTTCCGTCGGAATTCTTTGTTCCCCGGAAAAAATGTGATGTGTGAATGTTAATAATTTTTTTACATCCGTTAAAAAGTACACTTTTTATTAAAATGGGTTCATCAAGTATGTATTTTTTGCACAAAAACCTGAAAAAAGTACACTTTTTTAACGAAAACGGGTAAAAAATTATGGGACTTTTTTACATGATTTTATTGTAGACGTAATAAATTGTATGCAACTAGAGTAAAAAGCGGTAACAGTGTCTTATTTCGCTCAAAGGATTTGACGCACTCCTCTGCGGCTCGTGCGGTCAAACTTTATTTTTTTTTTTGTTTTCTTAAAACCAAAGACTTTTTTTGAAAATTTGAAGGAAGATTTGCCAAAAAACTTCATTCGATTATTAATTTTTATTATTATGAGAAACTAATAACTAACTTATATATTTTATCCATATATAGAAATTCCATTTTAGTTACATACTCTAGAGGTGGGCGCGTGAGTAACTTTTTGTTCACGATCACGCACGCTCACGGAACTAATAATGTAATCACGACCAATCACACACGACTTTTTATGTTTGATTCACGATCACTGACGCTCACGATTTTCTTTTGGCACTCACGCCCGATCACGCCCGGCGGGTCACGTTCGTGTCACGTAATTGTATCTATGTTCATTTAAGCCTGTTTAACACAGTCATAAGTTGTTATCAAATTTGTTAACAAATTGGTAATAAGTTAGGTAACAGATTGGTTTCATTGGAAACGAATGTTTATGGACAAATAGGTTGTTCTACTTGTATTCCATCACAAATATCATTACAAATTTGGTAACAAATTTATTAACAAAATTATGATCATGTCAAACGGGCTTAAAGATTTGTATATCTTTAGTGAAAACGGAGCAACTGTGTATACAATTTTGGGCACAACAATAACACTATTTTTATGTAAAAAAATACTGTTTATGACATATTTGGACATAATAATAATAATAATAATAATAATAATAATAATAATAATAATAATAATAATAACAAGAATGTAATTGACAATTTTTTAAATAAAAAATAGAAGAAAACTTGTACTCACGCCCGATTAAATTTTAATCACGCCTGATCACGCACGATAATTTTTTAATGTCTCACGCTCACGTCCAATCACGACGCAAAATTTAAATTATATTCACGATCAAGCGTGTCACCCGACAAAATCACGGCCCGCGCCCACCTCTAACATACCCCAACGACAGAAAGAAACAGCATTGATATTGGGGCCTATTCTGTACCTCAGTGGTTAATTTTTAGCCACTGGTTAATTTTTTTAACCACTCAACGGGCCCATTCTGTAACTCACTGGTTAATTTTTAACCACTGGTTAACATTTTTATCCAATAGATATTGATTTGACAACTAAAAATATGTAAATATGCACACTTACTAGTAAAAACTGTTTTAATAAGAAACAATTGAAATAATGCAGCCTGCATTTGCCAACAAAAAAACTGTTTCTTATTATTATTATTATTATTATTATTATTATTATTATTATTATTATTAGTGCAATTAGGTATTAATAACTGTTGTTGCGATAAATTTATATGAATAAATTATTAGATACTTAATCGCACTAATATTAATAATAAACAGTTTTATTTATTGGCTAATGCTAAATGGTCATTTCATCCTGTATATATATATATATATATATATATATATATATATATATATATATATATATATATATATATATATATATATATATAAAGCGTTACAGTATTTTCATCCCGATTGAACTCATTTGGGATCAAATTAAAACGGAAATTAGGAAGAAGAATAGTTCCCTCGTTGACTGTACTTCAGTTATAAATCTAATTAAAAATGAAATTAATACAATTTCACCCCATAATTGGGCTAACTGTGTAAAACATGTAATCGACATAGAAAATAAATAATTAAGTTCTCACAATATTGTAAGTAATTTTGGTATTAATGTAAATGATAGTGATAGTGATAGTGAGAACATGCAACAACAGTGACGAAGATATAATTGTAGACTAAAATTTTGTATATACATATGTATGTACTTATTGACGAAACATAATTGTAGATTTAAATTTTGTACTCAAAATAACTTTTTTATATATAATTATTTTTTAATTTTTCTTGAATATTTGTATACTACACATAGGGACTCACAAATCGTGGTATTTGGCATAATGGTAGAGCTTCCGGCTTAACCGGAAGTGACATTACCTTTCATATTTCAAATGAGATACCTATATATTTTTTTATTTGGAATCTACGTAAAATTACGATATCCTTGAAGTGAATTTTTACTGAAGAAGTGAATTAGAAAAACGTAATAAAAAATTATGATCAATTAACTTGGTTAGCCATGATATCCTGTAGGCCGTGAAAACAATTGAGAAAAGGACTTTTCACGCACTAGTGCTTGAAAATGAAAACTGACTCTTTACACACTGTAAAAAAGCGCGTGAAAAGTATTTTTCACGCACGATTGTAGGAAAAATATATTGGCTGTGTGTTTATGGTTAAATGCATACAAGTATATTTTCATTATTTAAATTTGAATGGAGTAGATTGGCACACTCAGGAATGAATAAAAGGTTTTATAGATATAATGAGGAGTATTACAATAAATTTGATATTCTAGTTTTTGGCCTTTCCTAGTAATAAAAACCCCCTTACCATTCATGCTTACAGTTATAAGACGGAATCAATTCTGTAATTTTATGTATATCTTCTGATGATGGCTAAACAGCCGAAACTGCAGTAAAGATTAAAAACTTAATTTTGTGAAACTTCAGCGAGTGTTTTATTCCAAAACAATATTTCAATAATTTGTTTATAAATGCATGTTTTTTTCTTGTTGTTGCCATTATTATCCTTCAGTTGTAAAATAGTAAATATTATGAAAATATTTACAAAACAAAATATATCATAGTCATGCATCATAAGGGCAACGTTGGAATTTGAACGTCAGTGCTACGTCATAATTTCACGAGGAAAATTGATAATAATTATGTGTTCGATAAGAGAATGCTTTTTTTGCACGAATAGTGCGACTAGATAAGCTTTATTTGAAGAATATAAATTTTAAAACATAGATTATTTGTATTTGCCTTACAAAAATTGGAGATGCTACTTTAGTTTTTGAAAAACTATATAACATAATTTAATTAATTACTATGGTCTTATCTTCACGTGGTCAATGCGTGACATGTAGATATCTAACTCTTTTTTACTTTACTACTAAAAACGTCAAATAAAAGTATGTTTGTACCCAGCAATAGATAACAAGAACAAGTTACAACGATATACTTATTTATTTATCAAATCGCACAAAGATGACTCCTCCCGTACTCTCTCCACGAGATTTCGGTTTGAGAGCACTTGAGGTGTTGTAAGTAAACACCCTCTACAAATAAACGTAGATTGTTAAATCTAACGATGTGTAAGGCCGACATTACACTATAAAAGTTCTTTGAGAAAGATCTTTTATAAACTTTTTTTACCTTTTGAATAAGGTAAGAAATGTTTTGACCACAAAATAGCTTATTACATTACACCACGTAAACGATTTTACAAAACATTTAAAAAATTTAGTGTGAGCATAGGTATGGATGAAGACGTTGTATATATATATATATATATATATATATATATATATATATATATATATATATATATATATATATATATATATATGATATATGATATATGATATATGAAGTGTTACGGAGTTATTGCGATGTAAAATGGAAAGAAACTCAAAATTTTGCTAAGAGCGCAATTGTTGCCTTTTTTGGGAGCTTCATAGCTCCTTTGCTATGAATCGTGGAAAAAGCTTTTCGTATCAAATTTTTAGGAAATTTCATCCTCTACAAGTCGGGAAATAACTTTTTTTTTCGCTAAAATTCACCAGATATAAGTTATAGGCGAAAAACAGAAAAAAGTGCCGATTTATGGTGGTTTTTACAAGATGGCGGAGGGAGCGGAAGAAGGGTATTTGTGGAAATTTGGATTTTTCATTAACCAACCATCCTATACAACATATCAAAAATTCAGAACTACCCGACCTTGCGACCTTTTGTAGGGTAAAATCCTTCATTTACTGGACTAGAAGATGGGTGTATATATGTATATCATTTCAGACTCGTTCTCATTGATGAAGTTAAACTTAAAGTTTGGACCTTGCAATGTTTAGCTTTATTATTTGGATTTAGAGATCCTAAATTCTTAAGTGTGAATGGAGTCATTACATTATATGAGACCAAAGTCTTTAAATCTAAAGTATAAACCATAAATCTAATTTTCATTTGTGAATGCACCTTAAGAGCTTTGAGTTCGGTTAAATTAGCAAACAATTTCTATTTTACTATTTTAATGAAAATTGTTTTCAACCAGTGGTTTTCAAACTGTGGAGTCCAACTTTGTTATTTTAAATAGGATCATATATTTTTTATTTACTTATTAGATAGAGAATTTTATTCTGAATTCAGTGATAGACTTGTTATAAATCACCTCGTAATTATGTATTTTATTTTTTTGCTTGTATTCACATTCTTTGTTAAAATACCATCAATTACCGTATGATTTGTTAAAAATTACTTCCGTCATACTTCCTTTTGGTTGAATTGCAGACAAAAAAATGTAGAAGGTCATAAGTACAAAGAACTGGTTTAAAAAGTGGCCTTACTGCAGCAAGTGAAACTTTTAAGATTCTCTTTTTAATTATGTGTCTGTGAGTTTCTTACTCTTCCGTGAACAGCAGTGGTCTTTAAAATGACGGTTATCAATCTTGAAGCATACCGTCAGAATTGTAAATGTATTTTAGCGACAATGTAATGTTAGTCTTTTGCCATGGCTTTCTAAGAGTTTCAACTACAATTCCATTGAAATTATGGAAAATAAAATATTGAATGGAGTAAAATAGGGTCGTTGACAAAAAGTTTTGAAGGATAATTAAATAAAATACATAAAAACGAAAAAAAAAACGCAAAGCTAGGTAATAATTTATAGTAAAGTTCATTTTAAATGGGTCACTTTTGCATTCCCCAAAACTGTATGAGTTACAAAGAAGATTAAATTGGCAAGTAATTTTCAAAGACTAATGTAATGAACAATTTTTTTTTCAACCGTTTGTTCTTAACATACCGCTCTTATGACCAGTTGCACCAATATTTTAATTGAGAATTGATCAAAAATTACAGAAAAACCAACACATACAATGTATTTTTTATACTCCGACGTGTAAAGTTGGTACTTTACTGCAAACATTGTGTAAAGTACACGACTTTCGTATTTTATTTACTTTACACATTACAGAGCCACCATCAAGAGATGTGTGCCATTTAAGTTGTATTACCTAAATTTAGCTTTTCTCTGTACATTCATGGTGGTAATATGCTTACAACCACAACTAAACAAGTCAACAAATTACATTCGAATGACATTACAAAAAAATTTCACAAATCGTAAATAAATGTAGTTATTTTAATTAGCGGGATTTTGATAAAGTACCGCTTCATCGTTTTCCCAAATTTTGCTAATCCTCCCCTGACGCATACGACCATAAATCCTGTTTTGCTGTATACCGCGTCATTACGAAGGCAGGTAGATTTGCAAATATTTTTAGACAAACCATACAAGAGCCGTACTTGTTAATATTGCAATATCAATAACCCGATACATAATTCTGTTTTCCATTTCACTCATTATCGTTGCTGAAAGCATTACCTCTTGGGTAGTTCCGGAAACATGCTTTTAACAAAAAAATCCATATTGTACTTAATATTACATGTATGAAAAATAATTTTATCACATGGAAAATTATAAGCAAAGAGTGGAATACGGCCCTCGAGTAACAGTATCCAGTGAAACAATTTGTTACTGGTCGTTCTTGCAAGGTATTTTTACTAAGAAAATTTCTACAATAAGTACTTCTCAGGTCAATTCTCTACATAATCGGTGTACGCGATTGTGAACTGAAAGAGCGTGTATAAGTAAAACCTATTTTATATTGCTATAAGTTCACCATATGCGGTTTTCGCTATTGTAGTCGAAATTGTAGGGATTATAGAAGTCAAAGAAATGATCTTGAACTAAACTATATCTATGGTTACCCACTAGAATCGTTCATTAATAAAAAATCATGCATTACTAGTGGTCATTAATGAATGATTTTCTCTATATTAACATAACCTATTAATAAACGGTCAACGGCAATAGTAATTTATACATCAAGTGAGTTAAGATAATTATTATTCATGAGAAGTAAATTTACCTCACGACCCCGTGGTTTATACATGTTATTCAATTTTGACGTTTTAAACTGTCATTATTAACTTCATAGCAACAGCTATAAGTAACTGTTTATTTACTAGTGATTTAAAAAAAATTCAATCACTCTCACATATTTTTAACTCACTCTGCAACAAATAATACATTTAAAATATCGCCAGGCACGAAAATAACACTCACCACAGTTTCTATGAGACAGATCAGTCATTTTCATTATTTTTCACAACACAAATGACAGAAAATAAAGCTACTTGATTAGTTTTTTATTTTGTAAAAATTAAATAAAATTAAATTAAATTCATTATAATTGTTGTTATTATTTCGTCATAATTGAATGTCGTACAATATATACCCTTAATTTTTTTGTCCTAAGTTGTGGAACAGTCTGTATAAAAAAATGTTATACAAAATAAGGCACAAATATTTACAGTTAAATATTGAAAACCTAGTGACTAGCTTTGCGATTTTGCCATGGTGTCAAAACGCACAGATAGCCGATAGTTATTTTAGTGTGTGAGTGCGTGGGTAGTTTTAATTTTACATTTTTGACAAAATAAATATTGACTGGAATTTAATTAGTAAAAAATGATGTTTGTGTACAATAATAAAGTTATAGAAAACGTATTAATTTGTACAATAATGTTGAAGCTTACAAAATAAAAATAAGTAGGGGAGACCGGTGTCAATTATAACAGGTGTCAAATGTAACAAGGGTAGGTAACAGGGCCATCTTTTCGAAGTAGATTAAAACGCGCTTGCAGAATGAAGTAGAAAGACACATTGCTCTTTGGTATTTAGTGTAAGTACATACGCGCAAATACGGCGTCTGTTTCTGACGAATGTCTATAAACCGACAAAAAAGTAAATACAGGTAGTGACACACATTGTTTCTAAAACACTATAAGTCCTCTGTTCGCAAATATTTCAAGTTAAGGATCAGTTTATGAGTTACATCTGCTTTTATTTTTCATTAAACATTTTGAATTATTATTTAATAAATACAAAAAAGCAAATAATATCTTTATAAGTGGAGCGGTGTCAATTGTAACACATGCCACGGTGGCGATTGTAACGTGTTTAATAATTAAGTACAGTTTTGATCATGATAAAAATTATAAGAAAAAACCACTGCCATCGAAAACAAAAGAAGAAGAGCAAAGTAACAGTCGCAGATTACTCTTCAGATGGCTCCGATGAGGTAACTCTCTGATATGTATTGGCCCATATTTTTTGAGCACAGGAGATTGGTTGCAGTTGCGAAAATGTAAAATCTGGACACCGGGCAAGTTAAATTGTACGAAGAAAGGCCTATTTTATGTTTACCTAAACCGCAATTTCGTTAGCGACTAATGGCATTGGTCAAAATGGTCTATATCACCAACAGAATATATGTTTTGTTTGCTTTTAGTTGAGTCATCTGAATTTTGTATTTTCTGAGGTAATAAATAAATGCTTATTTTTTCAATAATTTCTTCTTTTATCTGTTATTTTATCTTATTACATCACTGTTAAAATTTGTTACAATTGACACTGGCCCTGTTATTATTGACACCAGTTAGGTGTCAGTTATAACATTTGTAATGCCTGACTAAAAATCCTTATACTATTAGATTTGTCACATTTTCAAAAGTTTAAAAATCAAAATATTATTCACTAAGGTGGGTAGGTTCTCATATAGGTAATTTCAAAATTTCTAAATGTAACGTTAACTCGTGAAAAATAAAAATTTAAATTTTGTAACAATTGACACCGGTCTCCCCTACAAATGCAAATTGTATCCGTACAAAAAAGTATGATTTATACAATATAGTTTAAACATATTAAAAAAACTTCAGATTTCTCTTAACAAAGCTGTTCACAAGGTGAAACTAAATCCTGGATACGCCAAGCCTGCCCTGCAAGAGTATGTAACGGACAAATCACTAGCAACTGACCTTGCAACTTGACCCTGCTTGACACGTCGCATACTAGAAACGCCGTAGACGCATTGCACACTAAACAATCACAAACTTTTTGTATTTGAATTCGATGAAGAAGATGTCATTATTTTTCTTTTACCCAGTTGCGCCAACAAGGCTTAAATTTTAAGCAAATCGAAATTTTCACAGCAATATATTATAATTTAACATATTTTCCATGCAATATTGTCTATTTAAATAGGGTGACCAGATCTTAAATCACGAAAGGAGGACACAGCAGACAAAAAAGGATGATTTTTAGTAGAAAAGGATGACAAAATAATAATAGCAAAAAACAAACATATATTTTAAAACACTTGAAAAGAAAGAAAAAATAACATTTATTTGAACTTAACAACAATTATTTTCTACATATATTTAAAATTGATCTTAAATATTTTTCCATTTATATTTTAAATATGATGCGATATTTTTTACTTATCTAAGATCAATTTTAATTAACAAAAATGAATGCGTGCGACGAATTCATCACGTGCGAGTGCGGAAAAAACTTTTGTTCTGGTACTGTGAGGTAAAAACGATTTTTTTCATTATTTCGTGAAAAAGCCGGGCGTAAATACAAGCCGGCCGGACATTCACACAAGTCCGGCTTTATACGGACGTCTGGTCACCCTAATTTAAACCAAGTTTAATATTTAAGTTAGATTGATGCAATCGGCCATTAGAGAAAATTGCATTTGTCCTTAATGTGAAGGCGGGTGTAACAGAAATCTAGTTGAATTCCATATTTCGGATCACTTGTAATTCTAAAGTATTTATTTCGTTGGTGTAATTAAGTGTGTGAAACATGGTTTTATTTCAAATTTTTAATGGTTTTCCGGTTTTGAACTACCCATGATTCCTTTCTAAATTGTTGATGATGTTACAATTTTTATTGAATTGAACCAAGTTTAAATTGTAAGTGTTAATGGATCAACGGGGCATTAAACCTACAAATAATAAAACATTTATGGAAAAATGAATAATTTACCAGGACTATCATAACCTAACATTCCATAATATAATCTAACTTTTTACCTTCCGTCACCTTTAGATAAGGAAGGTATTGTCTTTGGTCAAAAAATTCGGTGGTGAATTTTAAATAAATAAGCACGTTTTAGGGTCCCTAGAATACGATTATACTATTTTCACGGTGATGTGTGTGTGTATGTGTGTGTGTGTGTGTGTGCGTGCGTGGTGCGTACGTGCGTGCGTGCGTGCATGCGTGCGTGCTTGCGTGCGTGCGTGCGTGCGTGCGTGCGTGCGTGCGTGCGCGTGTGTGTGTGTAACAAAATTTAAGTTCAAATTGACCTAAGTACCACAAATATTAAACACTATTTTTTTTGGTTGTGAAAACGATCTATGTATAAGCCAAGCCCAATGTATTAGAATCTATATAAGTCTTATAAAATTCCAGATCTGGTTGAAATATAAAGTCAAAGATGTAACTAATTTAATGAGGAACGGGTTGTACAGGTAAACAAGTACGGCGTCTCTAGTCCCGAGCAATGTCAAGTTGCAAAGCCGGTTGTTATTTTTTCTCCGTTATACTCTTGCAGGATCGGCCTAGCGAAGCCGCAATTTAGTTGCACGTTATGAATAGATGTATTCAGAGAAATCTGAATCTGCAAGGTATTCATACGTGGAAGGGTCGTAAGTAATGCATATTTTTGAACAAAATGGATACAAATATTATTTTTACCTTCTGTCACCTTTAGGTAAGGAAGGTATTCTTTCGTATTTCTCTTCGTTACATCCATGTGAGAGCTGATTAGATTTTGGTTAGAATTGGACAACCGGAAGTACCCTCATTTGAAGAGTTTAACAGTTTTTCTTGGAAAAACTATCTCAAATATCATTTTTTCACATTTAATGTTATTATAAATATTAAAGAATATTTTATTCTCTATATGATTTGACTGCTTTTTATACTTTAAATGGATATAGAGTTCAAAAATTATAAAGAAATTAAATTTCATAAAGTAGCCATAGCTATGGAAACAGCTACTATATTAAGAAAATTTTGATTGAAAGATGTCAGTGTCAAGTGAAATTGACATAGTGTGTTTGACTTATAATTTTACTGAGGATCTTTTGTTATAAATTTTCTGTATGGAATTTGCATAAAATACATGCAACTGCCGGTAAAGTACAAGAAATATAATCTTTAGCAGAGAACTTTCTGTATGAAATTTGTACAATATACATAGAACTGACGGAAGGTAATGTGCTGGCCACATCAGATTTTTTTGTTATAGAACACTTTTTGTGTAAATCCAATTTTCTGTAATAAAATTATTTTTTCTTTATGATAAAACATCTTTTTTGTACGTTTCACTTTATTGTCAAATTCGACCTTTTTCCTTTTTTGGGCTAATAATTTCTTTTTGTAGAAATAAATTTAGTCATTAATATTTATGGTTTTTTACAGTGCGTTCGTAAAGACTTGTCAGTCTCAAATTCCCAAATAAATTATAATCGCGCTCCTTTCCGTATTTTGCAACAAGGAAATACTAACTTCTGTTTAGAGTACGTGACCTTGATAAAATTTAGAAAAAAAAAGTAAAATATAACCGTTTTTGTTACCATAAACACTGAAAATTTATTAAATAATATTTAACAGTAGTTCTAATATGCATTTATTAAAAATATACCATCGTGAACGTTTGACGTCAGCAGCCCACGTCAACCATTCAAGTTTTTGTTAACCATCTTCGTCTTCTACTCTACCTCTCTCACATATTTAACAATTTTTTTACCATTATATTTTTTTAACTCTATATTTAGATGGATCAAAAAAAGGTCTTCATTGTGTAAATAAACAATGTAAATTTTTTGAATAGCTCTTTGTATAAGCTCTGTACTCGTATGTGTACTAAATACTGTGTAAAATATTGTAAAAATATTCTAAACACCCCATGTAACTTGAACAAATAAAGAGTTTTCTTAGTGACCTATTCGATATGGAGTCCTCCAATATATATTTTTAAATTGTTTCAAATGAAACTTCATCTAAATTGAATGTGATCAGTAGTTCTAGAGTGATTGTTATTGCTGTAATATTTTTTAAAATTTTCGTTGATTTTGTCAAGTTCATTTTTTCTTAAACAGTATGGAGTTGTTAATAATTGGAGTCCCGTAATTGATCTATTTCAACAACACTGAAATTCAACGCTTATGAAAATATATCGAGTGTATGTTTGAAATCTGTTATGAGTATATAGGGAATAAATACAACAAAGTTAATTTTTTATTTTGTTGTTAGTTACCTAATAAATTCAAACAAAAATGTTTCAAATAAAAGTAGTAGATACACCTCTAAAGCACGCTATATTCACTTCCGAATAAAGTTTCGAATAAATATTCGTTAAATAAATTTATCTATATATTTATCCAACGAATAATTCCATTGCGTCTTTGCACACATTTTGCAGAAACAAATAGCTATCTGTCGAATAACTTTAACGTTCGTGAATTGGTAGCCTTGCATAGTGAATTTGTGTCAGTAGAGAAGGATGGAGTTTGGCGTAGCCACGTTAAGCAGACAAGGATGAAATGTGTCAACTTCTCTTAAATCCGTAGTTGTCAAAATGTTGTTTGACGTCAATATGATATATTTAGCCCCGGGAGACTGCAACTTAACAAATGTACCATCCAATTCAGCACTCATATATGGTAAACGAGATATGTATATTGTAAAATTGTCCTTGTACTTTTTGTATGTATATTTTTTTCAGTTTGAAATAAATATTAGTCATTGTATTCAACAAAAGTAACCAAAATGTAATAATAAATTATTTTCATAATCGGCATCTGCCAAAAATATTCTTCATGTATGTGATTATGTCGCTGTCTGATGGTGTGTGGTCGATTTCTCACGTTATTTATTAATTCATAGTTCAAAATATCACTCTCCACGCCAGCAATGAGTGCCCGTGAGGTGACGCCTAGTAAGCGCCCGCATGGTGCAAATATTTCGTCATTACCGATATCTGTTTACAAAGCAGATTGGCACACCCATCAATGGGTAATAAGCCGTGATGATATATTTATTTATTTATTTATTATTTATAAGATATCATCATAATCATCAAAAGTATTTAATATATCCATTTTGTTAATAAATCTGCACTATGTGGAAATGTAATGAACTTCCGCATAAACGGTTATTCGCTACCCAAGTACCTAATAATTTATTCCGTGAATAACATGTTATTTTTTCGAATAAATTTATTTGCAAGTAAAAAGACAACAAATATATTTATCCGAAGGATAAATTTATCTAAACCTTTATTCGCAGGTGAAAATACCGGCCCTAAGTCACTAATCAGATTTCATTTTGCCGTTTTGTAACCTGTAAAACAGAATTTGTAATTTTATAAATATATATTGCACATTTGCAGTGATAGCCATGGAAAATAGCGTTGGTTTAGATAGGGATATAAATAGGGTACTATACCTATATATTAATGAGTATTAGTGAAAAAAAATTGTTTCAATATTGATTAGGTCGCAAACTACAAGCGATTAAAGTTGATTACTAATTAGGTATGACGCGTTAGGTCCTAAGAATTTGATTGGTCGCCTGATTTTAAAAACGAGATTCGCGCGTCTGTTGCGGTCTCCTTTGAAAGATTATGAACTGTCACGTTGTTGTTTAACCTAACAAAGAATTTACAATTTTATGTTTCATGAATTTGTTTAATTATAATATCTACTAATATTAACAATAATAATATATTTATAATTAAATCAATTTGCAATATGTATTAATTAAATTAATAATAATATTAACTAATTAAAACAAACAAACACTAGCGCCATCCGCCGTCATACATTGTGTCATAATAATGTCAAACTGTTTCAATGTTCTATAATTTATTAAGAAAAAAAAATGCTTATTATTTATGTTAAATAATAATTTTTTCGTGAATATAACGTATAAGTTTTTATATAAAAATATTTCAGCTATGCAAACATGAAAAAATCTGTTCTCTCTAGAACGTCACCACTGGAAGTACCAGATACGTCACGCAAGAAATTCTTAACTTTATAAATTTATAACTCGCTTATTACGTAAAATTCTTATTTCATCCTGTTCTTACAGAAAAAAAATTAAAGAAAAAATGGTATAGGACCCTATTCTGCCCTTTGATTGGCCAGAATGCAAGAATAGTCACAAAAACGAAAAAATATCAAATGTCAGTTGTCAGTAATCAAATAAAATCTACTGAATTAAGTGGTATTTAACCATGTTTGTTGTAATGTTTAATATTCAGATCTTGTACATTTTTACAGATAAAAATATTTTAATATTTATTATTGACAAAGTTTTGTTTCACGAATTTAATTATTTATTTTATGCATGTAAAACGGTCGGCTCTCAAACGCCATCTACTATTTTCTTACGAATGAAGTAAAATAAATGCATAAAATTTGAACAACTAATAACAAACTACTTAAATTATAGGTGAGATTGCCACTATCAGCCTATGTCATTCACATATCCTTGCAAACGCACGTGATTTTTATCTGGCTTGGAATAATAAATTCAAATTCAAAGTTATTTGATTTACTTTCGTTGTTTCGTTCTTTTTAGCATTCATTTACTTAAACATTAATTCCGGATTCCAAAATGGCGATAGCAGATGGCTTGAAAATAATAAAATGTTTGGCAAGAATAAATATGTAACATAGATTTTAAGGGCGTTAAAATTTAAATATTTTAAAAGCTAATAAATTTTTGTAAACTTTGATAGTCCGTATCATACAGTTTTAAGGTTTAGTTTTAATCTAAATGACAAATGACCCATGTTCTATTTTCTTACTGAGGTCCTGCACCATAACAAAAAATAATAAAATGTACTCTTTATACTTAAAGTATTACTCAATAAATAGGGATTAAGATGAAAAAAATCTGATGTGGCCAGCACAATGCCGTCCGTTAATTCTATGCATTTTATACGAACTCCATAGACAGTTTCTTGTGAAAGATTTTACATTTCCAGTACATTACCTTCCCTCAGTTCTATTTTGCACAAATTCCATACAGAAAGTTTTTCAGAATTGATTCTATATTTGTAATAAAATTATAACACAAACATACATGTCATTCGTACTTGACATTGACATCTGTGTATCAGAATTTTTTTAATTATATTAGCTGTTTCTAATGTTTTTGCATAGCTGGCTGCTTTATGAAATTTAAGTTCTTTATAATTTTTTAACTCAATTTCCATTGAATATGAAGTATAAAATGTAATCAAATCGTATAGAGAATAAAATATTCTTTATCTAATCAGCTCTTCATACGGATACGAAAGAATTATAATTTTTAGATTTCTAGTGTTGAGTACAGACGGAGAAAGAATCGTCACACACACACACACACACACACACACACACACACACACACACACACACACATATATATATATATATATATATATATATATATATATATATATATATATATATATATATATATACAGGCATCATCGCAAAAATAGTAAAATCGTATTCTAGGGACCCTTAAACGTGCTTATTCATTAAAAACTAACCATCAAATTTTTTGACCAAATACATTACCTTCCTTACCTAAGGTATGACGGAAGGTAAACACAAATTTTTAATAATTACTTTGCGAGATATTTTTTATTGTTAATGTCACTGTGACGTCAGATTGGTGCTACCTTTCTCTCGCTGCCTACTATAAAGCTTGTGCAATGGTGTCGCTGTGACGTCACGTTGACTTTAAAAAACAAATGCAGTTGAACTATAAAAACAATTAAGACGTTTTAATACTACGAATTACTTCAAAATTAAAAGAACTTTCATTTAAAATAATAAAAAAATCAGAGTGCAGGACCCCACTGCATTAACTGTTTTATAGTGTCTCAGGAACTACTCAGATTCAACGGTATCTGATTATTAAATCTACAAACATTGGCTTAATTTCATATGGGTTCTTTTAATTTAGTTTTTAGAAAAATATTGGACATACATTATTATATATTAAATATGTGATGATATATTATCTAATAAAAATACAATGATGCATTCAAACAATCTTATCTGGTGCATATTCAAAAAATGATACGAAGATAACAAAATTGTTTATTTATTTCAAATTTTATCTTGTCTATGAGCAAATACCAAATCCGTAATCTAAAAAATACGTCAAAAATGTAATTTATCAAAAAAATATACATTTACGTGTACATTCTACTAGAGATTAATGGTGCTATTCTGTAACTTTGCTCTGTAAGACTGTAACTCTATAGACTCTATAAGCTATAGAGCTCTGTAAGACGAAAACTTACAGAGTAGTAAAATTACCTATTCTGTAACTCCCTTTATAACAAGTCTCGCTACAGAGTTATTCTTATAGAATATGCCTAACTTCATTCCTCTCTAGCTGCTGTCAAACATGCTACAGTATATTTTACAGTAATTTTGTAGGCATTCTAAAAAATAAGAAACAGAAACGATTGTTATATAAAGAATACACTATAAAATGGTAGGTATGTTGGTTCAGATATACATATTCCGTAATATATTTTTGTAGTTGAATAAGCAATAGTTTCAATTACGATTCATCATTTAATGACTAAATTATTATATAAAACTGTGCACAGTTCTCTACCATTAACTTGTACTCGTACTCGTACAAGTAGGTAGGGTTTTCTTCAAATTATCTTGACTGGCGGAAACTGCCCTTGTCTTTAGCTTTGAATCAATAATTATGACAAATTCTTAAGTATAGCTATTTAAAATTATTCAACTTTGTATTAAAGAAAAAAAGTCACTTTAATTAAAGTTTTACAATGAGTTTGTTTAAAAACATTTCGTAATTAGTAACGTAATTCATTATCTGGTACATTGATCTGAATGGATGTTGATAAGTCTGGAAAGATCTTCTCAATTTTCATGCTAAAATATTTTCTTTAAAACAAATTTCTATAAGAATTGGTAGGATGTATAATTACTCTATGTTTTTCCTTTAATAATATATATATATATATATATATATATATATATATATATATATATATATATATATATATATATATATATATATATATATAATAAAAATTGTTAACTTTTGCTTTTAATTTCCATATTTGTTTAATTTTTTTATATAAAATATATATTTGACGTTTAAAATATATTTTTGACGTTTCAATATGCTCTGTAAATACTTTATCAAGATTTTGACGCTGTAAGATTTATAGAAATTTCTATAATTCTGTAGCGCTTACAGTACTGTAACTTTGTTACAGAATAGGAATTTGCTAACATCCTGTAACGTTGGTTACTTACAGAGTCTATAGAGCTTATAGAATGGTACAGAATAGCATTATAACATACTTATATTATGTTGCAAATTTTACATTAAAATGCGTTTAATTAAAATTTGTGATGTTTACTTTAAAATAACACTAGTGTTTCCATTTTATTGATTTTTAATTATAGACATAAAAAATAAAAACACAACATAAAATATAAAGAACATAAACTTCAGAAAACATTTGTTGCATTTGCTTGTTAAAAAAAATTAATATCTTTTTGTAGTAACTTTAAATTTAATACAGTGTCTTTCAAACATGTGAAGGAATCAAAGTGTCATTAATATTTATTATGTTAAAGTTTTTGAACTAAAATATTTTGCACCAAAAGAATATATGTAAATATAACTAAGCATTTAATTTTTCATGTTTTCTAACCTATAAAATTGAATTTTTGACATTTAAACGATTTACATTTCTTTGTAATTCTGTTTCATTTCCATGGATATCAAATCACTACAAATGAGTAATATTTATAAAATTTTAAATTCGAGTTTACCGGTAACGTCTCGTAAACGTGTATGTTGACTATAATGAAATATGTGTAATGATTTAGATGTAGAATAATGAGAAGTTTGATACTTTTTTCTACAATCCTGCGGGAAATAAGTGTTCTCAAACTCAAAATGAGTGCGTGAAATAGCCCATTTCCGTACTAGTGCGGGAAATAATTAAAACATGGATGTAGAACAATCCCAAAACGCGAGATCGTTTTAAAAAATATGTGTGTCTCACACTCTATGTTCAGTGTGGAGACTTATGGAATACCGAGTTGCCATATTTAGAAAGAGCAAAATAGATGCCCAAAAAAGATGAAATATTCTGTGTACTTTATTGAATGTATTTCTGACCGGTGTATTTTCAGTGTATACATACAAATAGGTGAATGAAAGGAAATACAATAAGCCCTTGTGTAAATAAGAGACCCGCACAAAACTTAAATTGTACAGCGTTAACTAATTTTGGTATAGCAATGAAAATTTATGAATGTTTGAATATTACATTACATTGCAAAGTTGGCAACATGATATGGTATGACTAGCGAATGAAAGTTGACGTTTAAATTATTTCATAATGTGGTTTCTTTTGAAAATTTTTCCCTATATTTGATTTGAAAGGCAACTGACCCTTATGTATTCCGTTACAGAAGATTAGAATTGTACTCAATACCAGGAGGCATTTAAAATGACCCTAGCAACAGGATTCAGGGATATATTTAAAAAAATTAATACCGCAAATTCTAGTTCGCTCGTCTCAGGTGTAAGCAACCCTCGAGTCGGAATTACTTTTAGAGGAAATTACAAATAATCCTATTTCATAGAATTACCAAACTAAATAGTTTAAAAATCAAAATATTTTGTTATAATCAACATAAACGATAAATGTATAAAATATTTTAAACGCACCCCTGTTTTAATATTCACTTACCCTTGTCGGCTATCTATTTTCAGCCAGACATAGTAATGTATTTTCTGTGCTTTCCTAGTCCACTATTTAAATGGGTTCATGCAAAAATTTCATACCTGAATATGTCGTACAATTCTATTCTTTTCTAGGGTTTCAAAAGAAACAACATGTATAAAATAATTTAAACGTCAACTTTCATTCGCGAGTCATACCATATAGTATGACTAGCGAATGAAAGTTGACGTTTAAATTATTTAATAGATGCGGTTTCTTTTGAAAATATTTCCTTATATTTGATTTGAAAGGAAACTGACCATTATGTATTCCGTTACAGAAGATTAGAATTGTACTCAATACCAGGAGGCATTTAAAATGACCTTAGCAACAGAATTCAGGCATGTATTTACAAAATTTAATACCGCAAATTCTAGTTCGTTCGTCTCTGGTGTAAGCAACCCTCGAGTCGGAATTACTGTTAGAGGAAATTAAAAATAATTCTATTTCATAGAATTGCCAAACTAAATAGTTTAAAGATCAAAATATTTTTTTATAATCAACATAAACGAAAAATGTTTAAAATATTTTAAACGCACCCCTGTTTTGATATTCAGTTACCCTAGTCGGCCATCTATTTTCAGCCAGACATAGTAATTTATTTCTGTGCTTTCCTAGTCCAGTATTTAAATGGGTTCATGCATAAATTTCATTCCTGAATATTTCGTACAATTCTATTCTTTTCTAGAGTTTCAAAAGAAACAACATCTATAAAATAATTTAAACGTCAACTTTCATTCGCGTGCCATATCATACAGAAAACGTCCATAAGAATAACATTGGCCGTATGCTATTTCCGCCACACTGAATATAGAATGTGAGACACTGTATAGAAACATTTGGGATACTCTGAATATAACAACAATAACCTAACGCACAAAACGAGGCTCAAGTTTTCCAAGCGTGAATTTTCTGCGTAAATTTTAGTGGTATAGGACAGTGGTTGAGTGTAAAATGCTAGCCTCTGGACCCAGAGTTCCAGGGTTGGAATCCGGTTTAGATTGGAATTTTTTCGATGAACTTTTCTATACTGGCATTGATTGGTATCTTCTTCCGTTACCTTTCCAAGTTGGTATACAATTAATTTGGCAACTACAAAGCTATCTGACACTGGCTTGTGATTGTAACAAGGGCTTGCAGGGGCGGGCAACACACATGGCATCTAAGTAAGAAACGTCGTGGCAATGTAAAAGTAAAATTAATAGGTGTTGTGTGTATAAGCCATACCCTAGAGATATAACCTACAGAGGTTGAAATTCCGAAATATACATATTATATCATAGCTTTAAAAAATATTGTATGCAACACACACGTGATTCCGAAACTGCAAATTCGTTTCAAAAACATTAAACTTCTGTACTTGTTACAAAAATAACTATTTTGACACTTGATTCCATAGAATTTTAATATTTCCATTGTTATGGATGCGTAATTTGTTTATACAAAATAAGTTCAAGTGTTCAAGATGATATTTGTGTATATTAACCATGAAATAATATTCGGGACAAAATAATAAATAATTGAATATTATCCTTCGATAATATTTTGACCCTCATAAAAATTATCAGTGTTTTGATTATGTTTTTTCACTTTTCGCACTTGATTTATAAATATTTCGGAGATAACGAAATATGTTTGTATTGAAAAAAATAGTTAAAAATTTATTTCAATTAAAACACGTATTACCACTGATCTCTACACATAACTGGATTTATTATCCCATGTTAAATTCTTGGACTAATTGAACGTCGCCATATTTGAAATATATATATATTTTTAATGATGAAGGTGAGAACGTAAACAATGTAAAACATTGTGATAGTTTTTTATTATTCTTAACGCAAAAAATCTACTAAAATGGTAATTGTGTTACTTTTAATGTTATTTAACAATATTTATAATTAAAATCATTCAATAATTAATGAATGGGGGTTTCCACTTTAATCAAAATAGTGAATTGTAACTCTATTACACTAAAATATATTATAAAACATTTATGAAAACAGTAATTAAATGGTTAAATATGTTTTTTAAATGCATGAAAACATTATACTTCTTTTGGGACGCTGCTGGCTGATGACGTCACATGCCGGATCGATATTACAGTTTCTATGTTATCTGTCAACATGTATGTGTGATGTGAGTAGTTTATAGTATTCGATTTTATCTACAAACATCAAATAAATTCAATATCTTACTATGTGATAATTGATGGCAGTACATTCCAATTATATTATATAACATTATATTTTAAAAAATATTGATAATTAGTAGTTATTATAATCTGTTTTTTGGCCATACCAATATATTTTTAAGTAATAGCCATGGTAATTAGTTAGTTAGGGTGACTAATAGCGTTTTCAGCTTACACAGTGCAAGTGCGCACTGAGTGCAACTCATCACATGACCACACTGAACGAGTTCTGCCCTCATCCGGTGGCAGTGCTAGTTTAGCCACCATATTTGCACTGTCACTGTTGCACTTGCCTAGGGAGCCATTGCCCAAAAGTCGCACTGAGTGCACGGTGCAACTTTTTCTTAAGCTGACAACGCATCAGCTGACTAAATTTTGCACTCATTGACAAGCTGAAAATGCTCAGTGCAAAAAAGTGCGCACACAACTTGTAAGCTGAAAACGCTATAAAATTTTGAGTAAATACTTACCAGTTATGACTGGTAGTCATTACTCTTAATTCAGTATTTTTTTTGTCATACTCATACCAATGTATTTTTAAATGGTAGCCATGGTAATTACTTAGTTAAGGGTGACTAAAATTTTTAGTACATACTACCAGTCATATGTTTAAGCCTCAAAGGCCTAACACATGTCAAGTGGCATAATTTTTACTGGAGTAATCCTATTTATCAAAGACAGACCTGTTTATTTTTGTGTGGTGGTATTCGGTATTGTCAATTTTTTAATCAGATTAATTGCAAATTTATTTATTTATGTTCTTTTAAAGTTCAAAGTATTATATAATAATTAATAATGTTCTTATATAAAAACAAAATTTATGAAAATACGTTTTAACTTTCCAAATAATTTGTAAGTCCCATGTCTTATGTATGTTAGTACAAGAAAACTGTAACAGAAGAATGTAAGTAAACCATCAATTTATAGATGGCGCCACCAGAGACCGCCATCCTGCACCATCTATTGAGCGTTGGTTACATAGCCGGCCTGAAACGCGCTGCCCTGGCGGAAAAATTGGCCATTTAAACGAGCTACAAAAAATACTGTTTTTAATATTTTTTTTTACAGAGAATTTGTTATAATAAAAATGTTTTATTTGTTATAATACATATAACTTTTCATGAAGAATAACATATAAAAAAAATTAATAGTAGTGGAAACCCTATCAGTGAATAATAATTTTAAAATGTTAAAGAAATGTTTCAATAAAATTAATTATTAAACATTAAATAATTGATGAACGATTTGTTTAGTTGAGATTTAATACACTTCCCAAGCTAAACTAGTAATGTAGTATAGAATTTTTGTTGCTATTACTTTCATTATTACAATTTAGATGAAATTTCAAGTAATAATATTATTATATGCATTTATTTGCTCAATTTTCACTAAAATAAACCGGTCTTAGTTAAACTGTCCGAAAATGAAATTGGTGCAACGTATTTCACTTTTTAAATAACCCTTAACTTAAGCGAAGTTTAACTATTCCACCACTTAAATGAAATGGTGCAAACGGCCAATAAACTCTCATATTATAGTTAGTTAATGACATATATAGACTGTTAACTAGTGATAAGTCTATGTCTACTTGCTGAAATGATTGACATGTTTTATCGAAACTTTACAAAAGTACGTTGCGCTGGCTGGCTGGATGCAGATAAACTGAGTATTTGAGCGGTGTGTTAAGAAGGTTCGAGCGAAAATAATAAGTCAAAATAACATTTAATTTTTTTGTTCTTTTAATGTCTAAAATAATTGCTAAAACTTATAATTTTAATTAATAAAAGTATATTTAGCTTTCTTATATTTATATTTATTTACTTATTGTAATATTATTATACTAAGTTTATCTACCAATTTCAGTAATCAAAGTTTTTTATAACATGAAAAAAAGAATTTTAAAATAACAAAAATAATTAGTGCAACGTTGCCAAGTTCTTTATCTGTTCTGCTACTATCGAACGAAAAAGAACAAAAAATGTTTAACATTAATTTTCAAGTTAATATGAAAGGTAAGAAAGCATTATAAACCTCTTATAATATACTACGAGTCTTCAGTTATATTATACAAGTTACTAGTTATAGTTCGTCCCGAAATAATTTGAACAAATGACTTTTAAATCCTCTGTTAGCTTGTTAAGTTTGTTGTATAACATTGTTACATTTTGTTTATTTTCACATAACTACCTAGATATTAGTGCTCAATTCCTATTTGTCTCGAACATTAATAAAAACTAATACTTCGTTGAAAAGAGAAAAAAATGGTGGTTTATATTTTAGTAAAATATTTAGAGTTTGCTATTTAAAAAATAAAAGTTAGTCGTATCTTGTAAACCTGACATTATAAAAAATATCTACATCTGCAATCAAATAGTATATTCAAAATAAAACTTTTATAACAGCCATTTTTTCAAATAACTAGAATAAAATCTTTGCTACTGTGAATATTGTATCCTGTACCTCGTTTACATTTACATTTTGGCAATACCAGTTGCTCAGTTAAGTAATGTGCGTTCATTGTTAAAGCAAGCATTACATCTTGGATAAGAATTTTACAGTTCAACTACGATTCTTCGGAACCCTAACAAAGCTTTTTCCCATTTAAATAGTTTCAAGCAATATTCAACTTTCATAGACCTATAATGTACAATGAAAAGAAACTATATTTGCATGAAACGTAAAAATATTCACAATAGCAAAGATTAGTATTAACACAGAGGATTTAAAAGTCATTTGTTTAAATGATTTCTGGACGAACTATACTTCCTTGTACATAGTAAAGGAAGTATTGTAATCGCGAAAAATTGTTTTTCAGATTTCAACGGAATTATCCATTTTGACCATCCCTGAATCCATTTTGACTAATTTCGTCGTGACGTGTCTACGTAAAAAAAATACGATGTATGTACGTACGTACGTATCTCGCATAACTCAAAAACGGTAAGCCGTAGAAAGTTGAAATTTTGAATTTAGGACTATTATAACATCTAGTTGCGCATCTCTCTTTTTGCTCATTACATAATTTCCAGAAGTCGAACTTTACTTGAAGCCTACATTTTAATGAAAAACTATTTTAAAATGTTATCCAAAACTTTTCAAATTTGGTATATAAGACTTTTATATCAATGGCAATAACATAGTAGATTTTAGAAAAAATAGGCTAACCGGAAGTGATATATTACCTGAAGTTGTGAACAGTTTTTCTTGAATAAAATAGTTTAATTTTGATTTTAGAAATAAATGCTTCAAATAATAGTTTTAGAGAATTAAATTCTGCGTCTAGCATACCTAATATTATTAAATTAGCCCTTTGTATAAGCGAGATATGTAAATTTAAAAATGATATTAAGACAAAAAAGTACAAAAAAATAAAAAAATTAATGTTAATGTCAACTTACGTCAAATAAATGAAATTTTATAATTGGGTCTATATTTCATGTTGGTTTTGCGTACAAGGAAGTCGTGTGGTGTCCACATCATATTTTTTTTTGTTCTTCGAAGGTGGAAATATCAATGTAAAACAAACAAAATAGTATCTACGGAAATGTTTGTAGCATAAGAGTTTATGTATTAGAACGTTGAAAACGTCAACTTTATAAGAGATTTTCTAAGGAACTAGATAGTGGATTGGTTTTTAATTTGTAGAATAGTTGGATAAGACATCCTTCATTATAATTATAAAAATTTAAACCATAAAGTTGGAAATAAATTTTTCAAGAGGAGATTCGCTCGAACCTCCTTAAGTTAATTTTTATTTTAGTATTTTTGTCTCAAATGCTTCGTGTTTGTCGGCGACGCCCCCTGAGTGTTTCTGCTCCTAGGCGCAGTCGCCTAGTTTTGCCTATTGGATAATACGGCCCTGAACAATAGCAACATACCCCGCCGCCTCTGTTACTTTACACTCCATGTATAAATCTGTTACTACAAATATTAATATTTTTCCTAACATTTCAGTAGCATGATTGAACAAAACGCTATACAACACTCGTGAAGTGACGATTTCGATCAAAGGCAATGATGTCATTCAAATTCATTGTACGGTATGTAAAAATGCAATGATATGTAACGATACTCAGAAAAGGTGACTAGAAGTCAAAAAATTTGATAAGGCTGGTGAAGAGGTCATGGAAGATATTTCTCACATAATCGAGAAAAATATGAGTTTGACGTTATGATTTCAGATTAACTACATGCATGTTGACATGGGAATACCTTGTTTATTTATACTTTAGACCCTGCAGAGTAAAAAATGACAACATTCGTATTTAAAAACAGGGAGTGCAGGGAATACAAGAATATAACAAATATTTTAATTTTTATATGTTACAATAACAATTTGCTTGCATTTTAATAACACATGGTTATGTCTCAAATCACTAAACCGTGTTCTTTCGACTTGTGATTCGCAAACTAAGTGATCAAAGTTAAAAGGTTTGCTCGTTTTCTGTACTAGCGCCAAATTTAAAGTAAGTAATAAGGATATTATATCTTTATCTCGTCAGTAGAAAGCAAACTTGCATATGGTTTGAAATATGACCTCTAGGCCGCGACAAAAGATATGCCATAGTTGGTGTTATTCATTTGTCAATTAAAGTTAGAGAATGAGAATACTATTTAAATTATTAATTATATAATAATAATAATAATAATAATAATAATAATAATAATAATAATAATAAATTATATTAATGATAATAATAATAAATTATATTAATGATAATAATAATAATAATAATAATAATAATAATAATAATAATAAATTATATTAATGATGATAATAATAATAAATTATATTAATGATGATAATAATAATATACAAATATGTCATCATCATTACCGATATCTGCATACAAAGCGGATTGGCACACCCAGCAATGGGTAATATGCCGTGATGATATGTTTATTTATTTATTTATAATAATAATAATAATAAAAATAATAATAAAATAAAATTAAACAATTTTTACCTCCCGTCATACCGTAGGTAAGGGAGGTAATGTAAACGTGCCAAAAATTCGATGGTGAGTTTTTTCGAATTATATTAATAAGAATGACATATTTGATTTTTTCTAAAATTGATAAATCTGAAGTGATACTTTACTTGAGGCTCCGAACAGATTTTTGTGAAAAATATATGATATATTCCAAAACTTGTCAAATTTAGTATTTAAGACTTTTATATAACGGGAAGCAACATATTAGATTTTGTCTAAAATTGATAAAACGAGAGTGATACTTTATTTGAAACTCTCAACAGATTTTCGTGAAAAATAAATTGATACAATCCATAACTTTTCAAATTTGGCATTTAAGACTTTTATATTAATGAGAACGACATATTAGATGTTTTCTAAAATTGATAAACCGGAAGCACTACTTTACAGGAAGCTATAAACAGATTTTCTTGAAAAAATATATTAAAACATGATTTCTCAAATTTGGTATTTAAAACACGTGTATAATTTGAAACAACATTAGATTTTGACTATACCTATATGATAAATCGGAAGTGGTACTTAATTTGGAGCTCTTAACAGATTTTCGAGGAAAAACATAATAAAATATAATCCAAAATTTGGTATTACATACTTTTCTATTTATTGGAACAACAAATTAGATTTTGTTTACGAACGATCAACCGGAAGTGATACTTTACTTAAAGTTCATTGCTATTTCAAACATAGAATTGACGGGAGGTCATGTGTTGGCCACATCAGATTTTATATTTTGAGACCTGAAAATTGAGACCTCTCCCGATTTAAGAGGCCCGAAGCGCGCGCTTCCTGCGCCTGTACGGAAATTCGCCACTGCCTCTGACCCTGACCTCACTGTTTAATGAATAATTTTTTATACTAATCCAGTGCTTTCATATACACGTGACACGTGATAGTAGATTATTATTAAATAAAATGTTAGTTTGCATATTTGACATTAGTTAGCGTTTATATTACTCTAGTTTGATCTTACCTTGATATTATTTTTATCTTGATTCAAAAGAAGCACGATTATAAAAATCATGATTTAGAAAATCACAATCACAAGATGAAAGAACACTGCTTAGACATAGCGATATTTTTTGAATTAATAATATATGAAATATGAGAAATAATGTTCCGGAAACAATTTTCCCTACATTTAGTACCGTTAATTGAGAGGATGCAGTTAAAGTTGGGTAATTTCCAGAGCTTTGATTGGGTGTCTTTAAGGTGTAGTTAAAAATATCATATTGGCGTATCCAGCAATGGATAATAAGCAGCGATAATATGTACGTAACATTCAAGGTACAAAAAAATTAAATTGCGAAAAAATATATTTAAATTTATTTTTCCAAATAAAAACTAATCAATGCTTTAAGTAAAGTACCACTTCCGGTTATGCGACGATATCAAATTTTTTATTTACATTTGAGTACTGAGTAAAAATAGAAGTTTTTATTGTTTTATTTTTTGGTTAGTAGAAATTAATAGAACACCGCCGCATAATTGCGCACGCACTCTAATATATCTACACATACGTGGGCGCGCACGTGCTCGCATTCGCATATACATCTATCATTGTGAAAACATTAAAACTGGAATCTAGAGACCTTAAAACGTGCTTATTACCAAAATCTTGATAAACGATTGTTATCAGGATCCCTATATTTCGCTTCTCAAGGTAAAAATGTGAATATACCTATTACGATGCAAATTGTAGTGATGTAATTTCTCCAAAAGATTCCTATCACATTTTGAGTCATTTGAATAAATCGTCATATTCAAAGAATCACTTGTTATTGTAAATATTTGTACTTAAATCGATAAATAAATTTTGTGGTTCATTACAAAATCAAAAACAATAAAAAACAATTTCTAAACTAGAACCTTCAAGTACTTACACAATATTTACTATAACGCATGTATACTTTCCATAGGCGCCGACTTTGAATTTTTTTGTCGGCTAACATTTTTTGCTTCACTAATTATTTTAGAAAAAAAGCTTCAAATAAAAGTTGTAGAAGAGAGCATAAAATTCTGCATTTGAATGAATAAGCAAAATTAATTTTGCATGCTTTATAACAGCAGAAATTAGGTATGAAAATGTTTCAGTTCCATGATTATTGCTATTTTTGAGATGATTTTCGATATTTTCAACTAGTTTTTGCCGTTATAAAGCAAGCAAATTATTTTTGCTCATTGATTCAAATGCAGAATTTTATGCTCTATAACTTTTATTCAGTGGCGGATTTAGAAAATTATAATAGGAGGGGCACTAAATCCGGAAAAATAAATTTTAAATATATAGGTGAGCCCCCCCACCTCGTTAACTTTTGTGTTCTATTGTAAAAAATTGCTCATACAAAAGTTTTATTATTTTAAATATACTATTTGATGGCAGATGTAAATATTTTTTATAAAGTCAGAACTTTTATTTTTAAATAGCAACGTATAATTATTTGACTAAAAACCCCCATTTTTTCACTTTTTAATGATCTTTTTGCGATCCTGCACCATAACAAAAAATAATAAAATGTACATTTATACTAAGTATTACTCAATAAATAGGGATTAAGATGAAGAAAACAATTTTTTAATAATTTCTTTGCGAGATATTTGGGGCTTGTTGTCAGTGTCACTGTGACGTCACATTAGTGCTACCTTTCTCTCGCTACCTACTATAGAACTTGTGCGAGAGAAAGATATAGCAATAGGTGTCGCCGTGACGTCACGTTGACTTTAAAAATCAGACTCAGTTAAACCGAAAACAATTAAGACTTTTTAATACTACGAATTGCTTCAAAATTAAAAGAACTTTCATTTAAAATAATAAAGAAATCAGAGTGCAGAACCCCAAACAAATAAATGAATTTGAGAAATATGAGAAATAATGTTTATTCTAATATTCTACGTATCCATGTGAAAATAAATAAAATGCAACAATGTCATAAAAAACAAGTTAAAACATCAAATTAAGTAATAAGAACAATTTACGACAAAAGAATGGCGGTTTATATTTTAATGATATAATTATTGTTTGCTGTTTAAAAAATAAAAGTTGATAGTCGTATCTTTTAAACATGACTTTATAAAAAAATCTACATCTGCCATCAAATAGTATAATAAAAATAATAATACTTTTATATGAACCATTTATAATAAAAAAAGTTATAGGGAGGGCATCTTCAAAATAATAAACAATTTGAAAAATAAATAGAAATTCTGTATTTTTATTAGTTTGTTTATTCTTTTATTCACAATCGGTTAGTAATGTGATGATTTCTGACTTTTAAAAAGTTGGGAAGTTAGTTATTGTTAACCTCATATTCCAAGAGGTTGGAAAGTATAACATAAAGATAGCTGGGGTTGGAAAGTTGACACTTTCCAACCTCAGCTATACTCACGCTATACTTTCCAACCTCGAGGCGGGAAATAGGTGCCCCCCGCTTTGAGAGATCAATGCGTATCAATGATGGGTATTTACAAGTAATGAATGAAATCAATATTTAAGGTTAGAAATCAAACTGACAGTTCATGTGACAAATGAACAATCTCAGACCATTCGTTTATTTATGTTAGGTTATTATTATTTAAATATCAAATATTAATTTTTTATTTCAGATTGTAAATAAAATAGTATACAAACCTCGGTGAAAAGTTTCATTGTCTCGGACTATAGTTAACCTCGGCGCTTCGCGTCTTGGTTAACTATCTTCGCCCTCGACAATGAAACACTTTCCACCTCGGTTAGTAATATGCTATTATTTATCTATGATGTGTAATACGGGAATAATAATATGCCACTGCTTTTATTTGAGGGATTTCTTAACTAAAATAATTAGGGAAGCAGGAAATTACGAAAATCTGATGCAAAAATGAACTTTAAAGTGTTGATTTGTGCATTTTTGGCTAAAAATGTTAGGTTAAAAATCGATCAATATCTCGATTTCGGTTAAAAATAGTGCTAATTTATGCAAAAACGAACTCTATAGGGTTGATTTGATATATTAATATTTTAAAAGTGTCAAAAAGGCCGTAGGGATTACGGAAAATAGGATCAAAATTTTAGAAAATTTTTTTTCCCAAAAAATGAATTTCATTTTGCTCACAACTCCTCAACGGAGTAAACTATTTTCAAAATAACACTAAATTCGTGTTCTACGGGGTTTAAAATATAAATTAACTCAATTACAAATCTTAAAATCGTCTAGACAAAGTATTATTTAAATATTTCTAAAATGACGCCCGTTGCAAAATTTTCACAATCCTTCCAAAATATCAAAACTTTTTTTGGTTATATATTCGGCTGAAATTTACAGGAAACATATAAAAGTAGTTAAAAATCATTTATTTATACTTGAAATTTGTTAAAATGTTGATTTTATAATGAAAATATTTGATTGACAGCAGAAATGTGTGGTTTTTACATTTTGACTCTGTATGTAAGGCCGCTCTCGAAACTAATGCCAATTGTATTCTTATATAAATTTCTACGCCATGTACGGAAGCTGAAAGACATCTCTACAAAATTTGACGTCGATATGTAAAACGGTGTAGATGATAAAAAATAGGGACAAATAGATAGATAGCTATTTTCTCTATTATTAATTCTAGATTTACTCGTATAGTTTAAATGGGGTCCACACTCTAATTTTTTTATTGTTTTAAATGAAAGTTCGTTTAATTTTGAAGTAATTCGCAGTATTATAAAGTCATAATTGGCTTTAGTTTAATTGCGTTTGATTTTTAACGAAACCTAGTGCTATCTTTTTCGCACCAGTTTCTATAGTAGGCTGCGCGAGAAAGATGGCAATAGTGTGACGTCACAGTGACACTGATATTAATTTCAAATATCTCGCAAAGTAATTTATAAAATAAAAAAATCTGATTTGGCCAGAACATTACCTTCCGTCAGTTCAAGGTATTTTATACAAATTCCATACAAACAGTTTCTTGCGAAAGATTCTGTATTTCCAGCACGTTACCTTCCCTCAGTTCTATGTATTTGTACAAATTCCATACAGAAAGTTTCTTAGAATTGATTCTATATTAAAATTCTAACACAAACGTACTATGTCAATCGCACTTGACATTGACATCTATCAGAATTTTTACCTTCCGTCACCTTTAGGTAAGGAAGGTATTGTCTTTGGTCAAAAAATTCGGTGGTGAGTTTTTGATGAATAAGCACGTTTTAGGGTGGCAAAATTAAAAGCCACTTTTTGGTATAAAAAATTCTGAATCCTTTTTCCGGTTATGCCGAGACGAAATCATCATTTGCTTACTAGTTATTATATAAACAACCCAGCAGATAGATACACTAGTACTTATATTTGTCTTTCAAATTTTATGAAGAAAGCATTCGAAATAAAGAACGAAACACTGCGTGCATATTATTGTATAGGACAAGATATTTGGTTAATCCCTTTATCATGGTAATGGTTTACCTTCACCATATAGGAGAAGAGTTGTAAATATGTGGGAGTCTGGGAGTGGTATTAAGAAGAAACATTTTATAACCTAAAAAATAAAATTATTCGTTGACTGTGCTTTACTTCGTAGTAACGTATACCTGTATTGTATAATGTAAAAAAATTAAATCAGTTTTTGCATTTTAGTACCTGGAGACCCCCATAAATTTAGAGATAATCCTCTGTTTATGGTACGTAGTAAGGGGCGAATATGTCAAATTACCAAATATCTTGTCCTATACTATACCTGAATAATATATATATATATATATATATATATATATATATATATATATATATATATATATATATATATATATATATATATATATATATATATATATATATTTCCAGTAAAATTATAAGACAAACACACTATGTCAATTTCACTTGACACTGACATCTTTCAATCAGAATTTTCTTCATATAGTAGCTGTTTCCGCTATGGCTACTTTATGAAATTTAATTTCTTTATAATTTTTTAACTCTATATCCATTTAATATTAAGTATAAAATGCAGTCAAATCGTATAGAAAATAAAATATTCTTTAATATTTATAATAACATCAAATGCGAAAAAATTATATTTAACATAGTTTTTTCAAGAAAAACTGTTAAAATCTTCAAATGATGGTACTTCCGGTTGACCAATTGTAACCTAAATCTAATCAGCTCTTGATATGGATGTAACGAAGAAGTATACGAAAAAATTATAATTTTTGTAACAGTAGTATTAGAGTTATCACAGATGAAAATTTTGTTACACACACACATCCACACACACACACACACACGCACACGCACACGCGCACGCACCCGCACACGCACACGCACACACACACACACACGCACACGCACACGCACACACACGCACACGCACACGCACACGCACACGCACACGCACACGCACACGCACACGCACACGCACACGCACACGCACACGCACACGCACACGCACACGCACACGCACACGCACACGCACACGCACACGCACACGCACACGCACACGCACACGCACACGCACACTCACACGCACACGCACATGCACATGCACACGCACACGCACACGCACACGTACACGCACACGCACACGCACACGCACACGCACACGCACACGCACACGCACACGCACACGCACACGCACACGCACACGCACACGCACACGCACACGCACACGCACACGCACACACGCACGCACGCACGCACGCACACACACACACACACACCACATCATCGTAAAAATAGTAAATTCGTATTCTAGGGACCCTAAAACGTGCTTATTGATTAAAAACTCATCATCGAATTTTTTGACCAAAGACAATACCTTCCTTACCTAAAGGTGACGGAAGGTAAAAATGTATGGGTAACTTAAAAAACACGTAAGTATATTAATCAGTTACCTAGTAACGAATGAAAATTCAGATGAATAATAATATAAATATGTCAGGCACAATCCTATACTTTTGCCCCGACAAATTATTTTGTCGGGTGCACTTGACCCCATGCATCCTATAAGTCGGCGGCTATGATGCTTTCGCTATCTATATATTTACAAAAATTCACTCATTGTCACTTCTGCGATACGGCAAAAAGTGATTCCATATATATTCCCCCTCTGTCAACTACTGCCAGTTCGCAACCGAAACTGCTAAAGCGTCGTATCGAGTTCTTGAACCTGTTGCTTAGAGTGTTTGACTCAGTCGTCAGTCAGCGCTTCACTGCAGGAACGCGCGGTAATGAAATAAACTTTGTCATCAATTCGAAAGATTCTATGTTAGCGGCAAGTTTCTAGTTCATTATTTCTTGTATTTTTTTATCGTGTGAGTGAAATGGCGGCTATGAAGAAAATGCTGCAGAAGCAGAGGTCCGTTTTCCTGCAACTGCCGGAGAATAAACCTATTGATATTGAATTTAAAGATGTTACATATACAGTGTCAGCGGGTCACCGAAAAGGTTGGTAAAGCTTAATTATATTCTTTTTGTGTGCAAATGAAAATATATTAATTGAGGATGTATTTTACATAGAATGCTTAACGTACACTGGTATATCAGTTTTAAATAGAGCAATTTACATATCGCCTTTAATACAGAAATATAAAGGATCCCACTGTTCAAATGTAGAACAAATGTCTGGAAATATACTGGCATTAGTGATAATTATTCTATAATTATGTTTTCGTTGCATTTTTACAAAAATATGTTATTTTGTGTTTATCAATTCATGCGTGTGTGTATAACTGTATTATATACAGTGACTTCAGTAAATAAGTTGGTAGTTGTCATTCCTAAAACATACCACCAAAATTGTGAAAATAATTTAGTAAAAAAAAATAATCTTAATTTTGTGTCATGACTTCCTCAACCTCTTTTTATAGTGATCGAAAAATTATAGAAGAAACGCAAAACAAATAATTTATAGAAAATTGCTATAATACATAATTTATTAAAAATAGTTCCAATGGTTCAAGTTTAGCTACATTTATTTTATTGAATTACTAATAGTTAAGCTAGTAAACATATTTTTTTAAAAATCGGCATGAAAATCCTCATTTCCGGACTAATTTGAGTCTCGAAAGTAAGATTTCCATGACTAGCCATGAAAATTTTATTTTTACTTTCCATCGTCTATACTAATTTGATTCACTTTTCTAATGCTGCACCACTTTTTGAATCTATCGTACTCCTTTTCGTACCGCTGTTTGGATTTTTTTGGTAGTAAATCTGCCACAGCGGCGTTCACAGCTTCAGTTATGTCCCTCCCCTCGGTACTTCATCTTCACCATCAAAATCATGTTCGCATTGCGACATCGTTTTCAAAAGGAAAATTACCGGGTAGCAAGAAAGCAAACACAACGCGTCAAATTTTTAAAATAAAAAAAATTGTCACTTCGTCTACTTGTCATGACAACGTTTTCTAAAATTTGTCACAGCTCTGATGATTTATGCAAACCTAATTTTTTCTATAATTTTAAGCTTCTATAATTGCCGATTTTAAAAAAATAGAATTCATCACGCGTCATAAAAATGTCTTTGCTTGAAACATTTTCATGACTTGTAATGTCATATACTATTTCGCTATTGTGTTCACACTGTTCACTATGAATAATTATATTTTATCCAACACCAACTCATTATACTTATTACAATGGTTCTTTGAAATAACTAATGTACCTACATTACTCACTCCGTGAGAGAATAATTGAGAAGTCACGGAGAAATTATTACCGATTTTTGCATATGTTTCGAGTCTGGAATTTTGAAATGAGTACCGTGAAAATCATTTAACGGACGTATGACGTACAACATTTTATTTCATATCTGTGTCGCATTTTTGGATGAAAGTTTGCTTTATTTCAACCTTTCTTTTTCTCTTTAAAAACAATCATGTCGTCTGGGTCTTAATAAAAATAAAATAGTCATGATACCATAGCAACCAATTTTGTTTTGTTGATATTTCTAACAACGTTTTGCAACGTTTTCAAAAATGAATATGGAAAATTAAATATAACTATTTCTTTACATATTGCTGATTTATTTCGTTTTTTATTTGTATAGGTTTGAAAAATCACAAAATATAAAATTGTTTATAGAAACGAATGTTTTGACAAAATGTTCTATTCCATCACGTAGTTCATTATAAATTATCATAATAAGAAATTGGTTGCTTAGCAACGATACAGTACGGTAAAGAATAATAATACCGTAAAGTCTCATTTACCGGACTGAAATCACAATTGTAAACATGGAAATGCGACACAGTATGAAATAAAATTATTTTATTAGATATTGAAATAATTTAACATTATAAAACTTATATTTAAATAAATATTAACATTTACTTATGCTAAATGATAGTTAGGTTATTTATTTTTACTGGTTTCAGGAGATTAATCCTTTGTTTACATGTACAAAAGGAGGCTGGTAACTAAATATTCGGTGCTATTCTGTAATTTTATCATTATCTGTTTTTGATCGTTAAAGTAATGACAGTCGTTTATTTTTAATGATCAAGTTATCGATTGTCTCAATTTTCGTATTCACTCACAGAATTGCCAAAAAAGAAAAACAGTACCTAATTTAAGAAGAGTAAAATAAAATATTTTTTAGTTATAAATAATTATATAGGCACATTGTTCTATTGAGCTCCTTAATACTATTATTTTTTATTGATTACAACAAATGATATGTTGATTATTGCTCAAGAATACTCATTGCAGAAATTAATCCTACAAAAGGATCATTATGTTGTGTTTTGCGAAGAATAATTATGATTTACTATCATATATATTTTATTCATTTAGAAACTACTGTGGATTTTTGAAATCTGAGTAATTTTATGATTTTTCTTTTCCACCGATATTCCCCTGATGTACTATTAAAATTTAGTAGAAAAAAGTAGAAGAAATATCCTTCCAAACGCATATTTCTCTGGCATTGTTATATTGAAAACTATAACTGTAAAATGATTGATTACAACAAAGAATATTTTTTTGATTACAAGAATAAATCCAACAAAAGAAATTTCGTCAATATTTTAATAATAGCAATTTGCGAAGAAAAAAATACAATAAAATTGTGGTGGAAATTATAAATGTTCGAAGGGGCCTCACATGTCATTGTAATTGCTCTGGGCCTCGCGGTTTCTAGCAGTCATTTCTACCATTTCGCAGATGAGGCCTGAGTGTTATGATTAAATATTGGGCGAGTTCTCGGATTACTTAAAAGATTTGTTTAAAATTTTCATCGCGTAAGGATGCATTTCTTAGTGCCTTGTTGTGAGTATATAAGTACATAACCTAAATCTATAAACAATATAAAAATGTAAATACTACGAATTATATTATATGATATAAAATACTTACTTGTATATTCTTTCAATTATGTATATTACATTGAAAGTACAGGCGATATATAATTCTAACTGATACTTTTATCTGATTTTGACATTTGTTATCGATCATTAATATGATAACAACATATTGCTGACCGATAAATTTTAGTGTGTTATCGACTATCATTAACCAATTTTAGTGATCAAGTGACTTACAGAATCCCAATTTGAATTGCAATTGATCATTACCTCGATAATGATCGATAAATGATAATGATTGAGTTACAGAATAGCCCCGAAATGTCTTCATTTTCTGAAACCGATAAACTATTTAACAAACCACCGATGTTATGAATCATAACAAGCCGCAGATGTCTTAAGGCGGTAGACTTGTCCCCGTCACGGCAACGAAAACATAGTTTAGAATTTCCAAGAATCTGACTGTAATATTAAAAATTAACAACTGAAATTTTAAATGAAGAATGCGGAAGATGTAATTAATCCGATAACGGACCGACATCTGCAGCAATTATGGTACTTATAACATTCCTAGGTATGTCAATAGCTAGTGTCATCTACAACTACGACTTGTAGGTGTTACCTTCGGAATTAAATGTAGAGATACTGCTTGTGCTTTTTATTAAATATGTTTAAGAGGAAGGACCTCATTTTAACACATTTCAGTGTATTTTTTTTTCGACATGTAGTCAATAATTACAGAAATACTTTCTCAATAACAATGCATAATACAAAAATCACTGAGTACCAAAACAACTATTTAATGGCTACTTTGCAATTTAAAATAGTATATCAAATAACTTGTCCGTGTCAAACAATAAACGAAAACATAAAAATGATTTCAGAAGTTTTTCTTTAAAAAAAGTGTTTAATAAAACGTTGTATTACATTCGTGTGGAATGCATTAGTCAATAAAGATAATTAGCCACTCGCCCTGCGGGCATCCTAGCTAAACTTTTTCTTTCGTGACTAATAAGTTACATTCTTCACTTGTTTTATAAATAACTATAGTAATATACCAAATAAATTTATTATGTTAAGTGTTCTAAAACAGATGAATAAGAAGTAGCGAACTACATAATAATTATTATAGTTTTATTTTGACAACAATCATTATTAGGTACTAGTTTTTTAAATATTTCCTATAATAACTACCTATATAATCTAATAACTGTCAACTTACATACCGTCTACACTGTATTATTTAGGTTATGGTGCATTCTCCACAGCCGTATTGCGTGTCCGTGAAGTAATACCTGGTAATTGCTCTCTACTTTATATAACTGCATCTTCATTACCAGATATTCTACATTGTATGAAAATCTGTAAGGATTTTAATTTTTTACAAAATATAAATGGTTAAATAAAATAATAAAATTTAGTCATAACATACCTAGGAATGTTAGGAGTATCATAACTGCCGCAGATGTCGGTTTCAAATCCGAGCTCGTACAGCGGTGATTTTAAGACACCTAAGGCTTGTTATGATTCATAACATCCGTGGTTTGTTCAATAAATAAAATAAATAAATATAACACCACGGCTTATTACCCATTGCTGGATGTGCCAATCTGCTTTGTACACAGATATCAGTAATAATGATATATTTGCACCGTGCGGGCAATAGTTTATCGTTTTCAGAAAATGAAGATATTATTAAATATTATTTTTTGAAATTATTTTATAAATGCTGCTTTCAGAATGCTATGATAAATAGAACAATTATTTTGGCAAATATTCAAGTTATGTGCATTATTCATTATGTTTATTATTTTAGAATAAAGTAAACCGTGTTAAGATATTTTAAATTTTAAGAAATAAACTGTCAAAATTAGAGTAAAATTCGCTAATCCAAAAATAAAGATTAACTTTATCTTTTTCGACTCGGGCTGCATATGGCAGGAGGTATTGTGTTGGCCACACCAGATTTTTTAGTTTCAATTCCATGACTATCGGATCACTATTTTTGGGGTGATTTTCGACATTTTCAGCCGTTATTAATTTTGTTTATTGAATCTAATGTAGAATTTTATGCTCTACAACATTAATTTGAAGCTTTTTTTGGTGCCAACTATTTTTGGATAAGTCATTATGATGGTGCATATAAAAAGTTTATTTATAGTAAATTAAATTTATAATTGATTTATGCTGGATTTAAATTATCGTTATCAAAACTATTAAAACTTTTTATTTTATAATTAAATAAAATTATGTTAATGTACAAAAAATATGATGAAATTTGGGTAGAAGACGTGATGACATTAATTTATTACACGAAATGTTCAACTTTTTATTTATGTTTTTATTCTGCGTATCAATCTAATAAACATCGTAGTTTTTATAATCTAAACTGTATCTATACATATAAAAATGTGGAAATTTTCTGACATACAACAAAATTAGTTTATTTACAACTGGAAATTTTTGGAACCAAAATTATGTACATGCTCTCTGATGCATAAAATTATGAGAAACAAAAATATAATGGCATTTTGAAAACCATACAAACATGTAGGTAACAATTTTTCTTATAATTTTACCTTCAGTGGACAGTGGAGATATATATTTAAAGTCATAATATAGGATATTTGATGGTTGAATGTATAACATATGTATAATTATAAATGTAATTATGTCACGCAATATATCATACATTGAGTGAATCATCCAACAAATATTCTTTTTTAATAATACAATTTTCGTTTCACATATAATAATTAGAATGTTCATTACAATTTAAAATAAAAAAATCTGGAACAGGTGCCAAGAGAAGTTTGGAAGGCTTTTTAAAATTATTTCTTTGTTGATTGGATCAGGATCATAAACAATCTATATTACAAATTTTAAATGGTTTTAAAAAATATCACAAAAATGCGGAAAAAAATTATTTAAACCTTGGAATTGAGAAAGTTTCTTGATAAAAGACTATAAAAATCAAGGCTTTAATAAAAGATAAATGTATCTTTTTTTCAAATTATTTAGTAGTATGAAATATTAATTCGTTCAAAAGATAAGATATATTAGTGTAAAAAGTATAGTTAATCTTATTTTTTTTAAAATTGTAACCGATATTTGTTTATTGATTATTAAACTTTTCTTTTCAATAGGCAGCAGTTCTCTTAAATTACCAGGGTCGGAAGTTCACAAATTTTTTTTTTTCAAATCGCGTATTATCGTTGGCTGACAGAAAAAATATTGTTTTATAGTACATCCTAATATGCATACACAATACAGGGTGCCCATTTTATATGTTCCCGCCTGAAATTTTAAGAATAGGCAAAACAGAATACATTTCATATGCCACTTGGTAAAAATTAGTATTATAAATCGAATAATCACAGTAGGTATAAGAGCAAAACAAAATTTTAAAAACCAAGTCACTTATGAAATGTATCATGGATTGCCTATTCATGAATTTTTAGGCGGGAACTTTTAAAATGGGCACTCTGTATACTCTCTAAATACAATCCGCTTTATATAACACGAGCCACGGTTCACATCCTTACTTCTTCTTCATTTTAAATGAAGATATTTCCACAGTAACATAATCTTAAATTGAATTTTTAGCTAAAAATAAAATATTTACAGTATAATAAAAACATAAATCGATATGTTAATTTTATACTAACATATTTATTACCATTGGCCATAATTGCCTTTTATTCGTAAATAACTATCGTAAGTTTTTTTATGTTTTATTTACTAAAACCTGACAATCTTATGACGTATATGTAAATTAATTTCAAATTTCTTTTAGTTTTTCTTCTATTGTTCGTAAAAAAAAAACTACCTATATTATTACGTTTTACATTAAAACAATAAAATATACTACAAAATATCTATAAATGTATAAATAAAAATTGCCGATAATTTAAGTTTATTATTTTAACATTTTAAATTAGGTAATGTCTACTGCATTATCCAGACAGAGCCGCAAAAAATATTAGTGAATTGTCACACATGCGCAGAAATGAACCAGATGGAATCTAGCGGCCACTTCTGGAACAGAACGTAAAAACCACTCTACCAATTAAGAATTGTCAGTTGGGTATTGAAGGCGGTATTCGGAAAATAGTAGTCGTTATATTACACTGGCGATCCGCTTTTGTAACTTATTTCGATAAGATTTTTTAAAGTTATCTGAGATATTCTCACATTTTAGGTCTAATTTTTTTAGAAACAAACGCCATAGATCTCTGTTGGTTTTACTATGCGCAGATCCCCATTGCGCATATCTTCTATCTCTTTAAATTGAAAAGGTCCATTGAGTAACTCCTTGACTCTTATAATTAATTATTCTTGTTAGTGAATAAATGAAATAAGTACTTACATGCACAATTAAATGTAATTAATATTATTTGTGCATTATTAATTTAAGTGAAAATTAAGCAAATAAATGCATATAATAATAACATTATTACTTAAATGATTTTAATTATAAATACTGTTAAATAACATTAAAAGTAACACTGTTATCTACCATTTCAGTAGAATTTTTTGCATTAAGAATAATATAAATTAAACTATCACAATGTTTATCCAAATTTAAGTTTTCATCTTCATCTTTAAAAATATGCATATGTTTATATTTCGATTAGTTTGAACTTCCCGCCGAAAGTAAGCCAAGAACCTGGATTTTTTTCAATACAGCGACCATATTATATAGTAGACACAAAGCATAATACTAATAGTAGAAGATTGGCTATCTCTCTTATAAACCGTGATAACAAGTTTTAGTGACATCTATGAAATGGTCAGAAAACTAAATTTGACAGCTAAAAGGTGGCGGGAAATATAAATTCATTCTAAATTATTTTGAAAATTAAATTTCATTTCTTAATAAAGTAATTAATAATTTTTTTTATCGAAAATAGATAATTTATTAATGACATTATTAAGAAATGTGAAATATATGTTGCACTATAGAAAAATAGGCAATAAAAGTACTTAATATGTTAATGTCTTTATTTAAACATATATGTATTACCTTAAATTATTTAAATCAAATAACTGAAAATCTCGAAACTACTCAGCGACAAACTAATAAAATTTAAGCACATACTACTCAAGAAAACAAAAATTTGAATTATTATTATTATTATTATTATTATTATTATTATTATTACAACAAGAAGTAACGACATCTATGAACGGGTCAGGAAGTATTTCCATTGCTATTAGATTGAAAACTTGTTATCACGTTTCTTAATGCAGATTCACCCCTCTGATGGCGACATTTAGTTAGTGACAAGAATTTAACATAAATAAGTAAAATAAATAAATATATCATCATATTACCCATTACTGGTTGTGCCGATCTGCTTTAAACAAATAATTCGGTAATGATGATGACATATTTGTAGAGTGCACCACAGGGGTCAATTTTGTGCCATTTAAAATTCGAAAAATTGGCGTCGGTCGGGATCGAACCCGGTTGCGCAGATTCGCGACCATACACTCAGGTACGCGACTACGAGACCCCATAGGAGTTTTTAACATAGAATACGAAATCCAGTTATGCATAGAGATCAGTGAGCTAACCGTCCTAGAGCTCTGGATTTCTTCAGTTTATTGTTGTATACGAGTACATTGAACTTGATATTCTCTAGTTCTAGTTCACAACACCTTGCGTCTGTTGGATTTCTGTTTTTTCAATACGCCTGTGCTGTATATTTTATAAAAATAATTAATACAGGGTCCGGCAGAGGAAACACACGGTTTTCAATTAAGCGATATTTATAAAGCATTTGGTTTTAAATAAATATTTACATCGAAATGAACCTTAAATAAATAAATAAATATATCATCACGGCTTATTACCCATTGCTGGGTGTGCCAATCTGCTTTGTACACAGATATCGGTAATGATGAAATATTTGCACCGTGCGGGCGCTTACCAGGCGTCACCTTACGGGCACTCATTGCTGGCGCGGAGACTGCACAACAGGAGTCAATAAAAAGAAATTTTACAAAATTATTTTATTATTGAAATAATCTAACATTATGAAACTTATTTATTTAATTTAATATTAACATTTATGCTAAAATAGGTTACTTATCTTTACAAAATGACAGCTGTCGTGTATGGCTTATAAAACAAAAACGAGAAACGAGTTACAAAAAAAATAGTGGTTACTTGCTTCAGAATTAAATTCAATGATGCTGTTTGGAAAATCCTTATTTTCACCCATTTTATTATATTTTTCTTTCATATAATTTCCAATAACAGACAATAATTATTACAGCAATTTTTTTTTCAATAATAATATAACAAAACTATAACAACCATGGCTACTTTGTAATTTAAAATACTACATCAATTGACTTGTCAGTGTCAAACGATGAATGAAAATATAAAAATGATTTAAGAAGTTTTCAAAAAAGTGTTGGGTAAAACGTTGTATTACACTCGTTTGGAATGTATGTTAGTCATTAAAGAAAATTAGCCACTCGCCCTGCGGGCTACGTGGCTAAACTTTTTCTTTCGTGACTAATATGATACATTCCACATTCATATAATAAATAACTATTAAAACCAAATACGTTTTGTGTAACGCTTAATTGAAAACCATGCGTTTTCTCTGCCAGACCCTGTATTTCGAAAACAGTTACAAATACTAATTTGAACTTTGCTGCGTTGAGAAAAGCTTATTCCATACATCTGCATAATTTTATAAGTAACAGTTAGTTTCTTAGTTTATGTTTGAGATGCTGGATGCTCTACAGAACCGGTCTGTTATAGTTCTGACGTCTGCAAGATGTTAGCAAGATGATAAATAACATAATTTATGGAAAATGTTTAAAGACGACGACTAAGATTTAACGGAATTCGATTCAGGAATGCACAAACTATAAATCTATTAATAAATATTGAAGAATTGTTCAGAACTTTGGATCATTTTGAAGACATGCAATATATGTAGGTTCAATATGTCAAGTTTACTAAATTCTACATTATTGTCTGAAGAACCTGAGGGCTAAGTATGTTTGCACATTAGTACCAAATAAAATTAAAGAGATTTAAGTGCCATTTTCCTAACAATAGCTGCAATTTAAAAAAATAATATTTATATCCATTTCCTTCAAAAATATGCATCACTTACGACCCTTCCCCGTATAAATCCCTTTCAGATTCAGATTTCTCTGAATAGATCTATTCATAACGTGAAACTAAATAGCGGCTACGCCAGGCCCATCCTGCAAGAGTATAACGGAGAAAAAATAACAACCGGCTTTGCAACTTCACATTGCGCGGGACTAGAGACGCCGTACTTGTTTACCTGTACAAGCCGTTTTTCATTAAATTAATTACATCTTTGACTTTATATTTCAACCAGATCTGGAATTTTATAAGACTTATATAGATTCTAATACATTGGGCTTGGCTTATACATAGATCGTTTTCACAAAAAAATAGATGTTTAATATTTGTGGTACTTAGGTCAATTTGAACTAAAAATCGCACATCGAGATTTTGGTAAATGACCACGTTTTAAGGTCCCTAGAATCCAATTTTAACATTTTCACGATGATGTCGGTGTGTGTAAGTGTGTGTGGATCCTTCACTCTAACTCAAATACTATCATTCAGAAAATTTTGAACCTTGTATTTCTACCTTATTCTAATATGGGAAGAGACCATTAGATTTTGATGTATATCAGATAACCGGAAATGACACTTTACTTTGCAGCTCAAAATAGTTTTTCTTCGAAAAATTCCTTCAAATGCTGCTTTTTCGAGATTTGTGTTATTATAAAAATTAAAGACTATTAAATTTTCTACAGATTTCCATAAATACATTTCTATATATTTTATAGATAAATTTATAAAATTATCTATAATTTCAATCCCGGAGCCAACGCTTTGAACAAGCAAATCTCCTTGGTTACACAGTTCATATCTGTATGTGACTGAGAGATAAATGTCACTGTCAAAGAACTAATCATTTCAAATAAATAATAGTAATGTTTTAAAAAGAAAATAGTAAATAGAACCATAGTTATATGGAATGGATATTAATACAGTTTCCGCAATAACTAAATATGTAAGTATGTATGTTTAAATTAATAAAAAATAAATAGCGGGAGGATTGGTGTTGGCCACATCAGATTTTTAACTCTATATTAATTGAATATGAGGTATAAAATGTAAGAATAAAATATTCTTTAATGTTTATAATAAAGTGTTTTTTCAAGAAAATCTGTTAAAATCTTCAAATTAGAGGGTACTTCCGGTCGGCCAATTATAACCAAAATCTAATCAGCTCTTCATATGGATGTAAATATAGTAAAATCGTATCTAGGGACCCTAAAACGTGCTTATTCATTAAAAACTCATCATCGAATTTTTTGACTAGACATTATCTTTCTTACCTAAAGGTGACGAAATGTAAATCTGCAAAAACAGTTTTATATGCAACTTTTAATTCTGAACAACTTTGTACACTACAGGTTTTGCCGTAAAATGAATAGGAGAGCAGGAAATTGCGTAAAATTAAAATCCCATGTAAAATTCCTATGTTCGCACCTGACCGTCAACACCCTGTATAAAGGTTTTCATTTAAAAATCTTATATGTTTTTCGGTACTAGTTCCGCTTGAACTTAAATCAAAAGGTTATTCTCATTATACTGATAATACCAGTAATTGAAAATTATTTTGTAGCAAGTAAGACGAAATATATAAACAATATTTTTCTCATAATTTATAGCTGATGCTGAGAATTAATTATGTGTACATAACATATAAAACAAAATAAAAAAATGATGTTTAACATTGTTTTTCTTGTAGTAACAATGTAATTGCATATTTGAAACGATTTACTTCAAATGAAATTATAGTGTTTGTAATAAGAGATGCGTCACAAAACAAAAAAGAGAATGATTTTTATACCTGTTGTATAGCTGCTTAATTTTAGACGTGTGTACACCACGGTGTTTTTCACTTCTTATTTCAGTTTTGGCAATTAAAAAAAATATCTCGGGGTGATTTCGGGTAAATAAGAAGGCTACGGCTGCATTTGGTGTCAACAACTGCCCTAAAAATAATAACTACGTATGGGACGGTGCATTATCATAATGGAAAATTTTGTTGTGAACTTGACATAACCTTATTTCCACAAACATGTTTCAGTTTAGCATACAATGCCTTAGCAGTACCATTCGCACAGGTTTTACTAGAAAGAAGAACATACTTATGTACAGGGTGTCTCATTTTCGATGTTTTTTTAAGGTATCTCGGGTAATATTAACGATAGATCAAAACCGTTTGCACATTGCAGGGTCAATTTTTTGAGAAAAGTTTAATAGTCACTACAGGAATTTTCGATCTTCTTTTGTTTCTGGGCTACAGGCAAAAAGTCATTTTTTGCTCATTTTGAAAATGTATCATATCTTGTTTATTATGATAGTTAGAGAAAAATTGTTTTTACAAAAATTTTACCGTTTTTTACATAGAATAAAATGGCGTAATTAGATTTTTTGAAAACTTAATAATTCTCGAGATGTAACACAAACATATGATTTTTTAATTGGAAACATATGTTAAAAATAGTCTCGTCTTTTTGCTAAATTTATAAGCTGTGGTGTGCCTTTGGCCATCTTACATGTGCTTTTGTTTGGCAAAAATTTTCATGGGGTAGTAGAAAATGACGGAAAACTTAATTTGGTCGATTTTTCATTTTGAAATTACTTTTAAATTATCACTGAGTAAACGAGAAAAAATTTTCAAATAAAGTTAGAAATTTCCATTGCTTATCCAGTACTTAGCGTACGAAAATAATTTTTTATCGGTAAATTTTTGAGATATGATACAAACTTCCGATTTTTGAAACGAACCCCATATTTGATTTTTATTTTAAAAAGTAGGTAGGTACTTATTTTCTCTCTTTCGATTGGTATAAAGGGGGAAACATCGTATTCGACCAAAAAAGTACTACTTTACACACTTTTTGCATAAATAACTATTTTATATTATATTGATTAAATCAATAAAGTTATTATAAAGTTATTATAAAGTTATATGAACATAATATTGAAGTATTTCGACATTTTTCCTTTCCAACTTTTGTAAACATTCCTTATCATAATCTAACAACGCACTAAACTTGGTTCGAGTTTTGCGGCTGCGTGTTGTGCATTAGGTTAGGTCAGCGTTTCTTAACCTATGGGTCGCGCCCCAAATTTGAATCGCGAAGCAATTGTATAGGTCGCGGAAACTATTCAGAATTTTATAAATTTGCTTTCTAAATGCTATTTATACCTTTCTAAAATATTTATAAATTTTCCTCGAAAATGTCACTCAAATGTTACTAATGTCAATGTTAGCAATACTACAATCGCTACTGCTAATAATCCTACCGAGACCTTGAGTTCAGATTGATTAAAAAAAAAGAAAAACCAATCTTGGGAAATAATAAATTGAAAATATTATTACCTTTTGCTGTACCTATCTATATGTGCAAGTCTGGATTTGTAATTACTAAAACTAAATTTTAGGAACCGCCTCCAAGAAAATCAATGTTGTCTTTCAAATAAAACCGCGATTTAAAGAACTTTCAAAACTTATGCAAAGTCAAGGGGTTACGTTAATTATCATACTTTTTTAAGATACTCGTATTTTTGATTTTAAATTTTACAGATGCATTTTTAATCATGTTCGTAAGTCAAATTAGACAAATATGGGAAGGCAATATTAATGTTTCGCGTTTCGGACATTTGATTATCAGACAAGATTAAAATTGTATCAAAATCATGTATCAAATTGTAATAAGGTTCGTTTTTATGTGAATTTACTGATATTATAGTGTTAAATTTATATTATTTTGTTTATAAATAGGTATGTGGTATATTCGTACATATTCATTTTCTTATTCTAATAAATAGATTATTATTTATAATAAGAAATGTGTTTTTATTTTTTAAATACTTTTCTATGCAGTGCGTCGCGAGACCAATACAATAGTTAAGTTTGGGTCGCGCTTTCAAAAGGTTAAGAAACGCTAGGTTAGGTTATATTGATTTTACAGTATACCTAGTCATTTAGAAAACGACTGAATTTATAATTACCCTAAAATATGTATATAAAATGAGGAATTTTGAATTGGCATTCGACAATTAGGAATTAATTTACTATGTATTACAAGCATATATAAATATAGCAATGCCATAGGCGTAGTTAGGGGGGTACTTGGGGGTTCTTAGCACCCACAATTTCTGAATTAGCACCCCCAAACAAAATTTCTATAAATTTTAATAATTTCATTTTAGAGACATATATTCATATTGACTGTAATATTAAATATTATCAGATATTTTGAAAGCTGAAATAAGTATTCTAAGGAACATGATGAGCAGCCAAGAAACAAATAATATTAAAAGTGTACTTAACCAAGGTACATTTGGTATTTAGATTTTTTTTCTTCGAAATTACACATCTGTGTGCAGTGTCGTATTTCCTCATTCGCTCTGGGGCGCGAGTTGTGAGACAGCCTGTATAAAATGTTATACAAATGGCACACTAGACATTCTAACGATTTACAGTGTACTGATTCAGATTTAATGCATGAATACATGAACAACGCAAAAAGAAGGATTTTTTGAATTTATTTTCATGATACAACTAGCGCACAAAGTAATTTAACATAAATAAAACTTGTCTTATTTTTTTAGTAGCCACTAAAACGTTGCTAAAAATATATGTACTCCAGATTTGGAAAATCAATCAAATATATTTCAACAGTTGCAGCTAATGCCGCGAAAAATCACTGATACAAAAAGTCCCACTTTCTGCACTTATTGCGTAAATTATTATTCCATACACATCAGAATAAATTATTCATCATTTTCGTATTTGTCTATTACTTGCAAAATTTCTAATTTTGCTTTCGTCATATACTTTTTAGGCAAACTTTTCAGTGATTGATGCAACGACAAACAAAAATGTAATAGAGCATCATCAGGAGTCGCAATATTAATTTGACCACTTGTTCCTATTCCATTCACTTGTGTTTTGTCGTCAATTGCGTTTACAAGAATATTTTTTTCATCAACTACATTGGCAATATTTTCTGTCCGTTTTTCATCGTGCAGTCTAATTATTTCTATGTCTTTTAAATTATTTTCTAAGGTAGTGGAAGATATAATTTTAGGAATGGGTTGAACTTCTAAACATTTTGGTACATGTTTAATAGGATTATCTTCTGAAGAAGCATTAGAGTCGGACTGGAAATTTGAGTCGGACTGGAAATTTTTCACATTTTGATCCAGATCTTCATCGTCATCTTCGGCGATGATGATTTCTTCCCATTTTTCGGGTTTACTAAGAATAGGATTGTCGGGGAGTATGTGTTGTTCTCCTCCATATCCTTGCAAATCACTTACAGTTCGATAAGATCTCCTTCTTTTAACATGGGCTTCCAGAAATGTTAGAGCATCCACAAGAGGCCATGGTTTCCTTCTAGCTTCGGGTTTGCCCTCTTCTCGCTTGTATTTAGCATATCTGTTTCTCAATACGCACCATCTTCTTTGGCAATCATCCTCACTAGTATTGAGAGAAGCTGCTATTAATTTCCATGAAGCCTCAACGGCATTTTTATCTTTAAAATAATACGAATTCTTATCGTAGATGTGTTGATGTTGCTGCACCAGTAATATCAATTTATAGTCTCTGTCATCCATATTAACACACTTAATTTAATATTTGCGTAAAATAAGTCGCTTTGAAAAACACTTTCGTATTTATCTTTCTTTGATGCTTTAACACTTAACCTAACTCTAACTAAAAACTTGATACTTGCAATCTGCAAGCGTTTACTATTTAGTATAAACTTTATAAAATTATTATTCTCTGTTATGAGGAGAATTAAAAACTGGCTGAGCACTACTATGACACAAAATCGCTTTACTAATTTAGTAGTAGGTAGATAAGTATAGAAAATTGAAAATGAACTTAAAAAATATATAAAAAATAAATAAATAAATAATACCTAAGATATTTTACAAGAATTTATTCTTCAGAATGGAAACAGAAACTTAGCTTCGCGTCGTGTTCCAAACTTCCTTTTCACAAACTAAAATGTCATTTTTAACACTTATATCATAAATAACTATTTTGTTACTAATAATATGGGGTCTCGTGGCCGAGTGCCTAAGTGTCAGGTCGAGAATATGGGGAACCGTGTTCGGTCCAGACCGACGCCAAATATTTCGAATTTTTAATAGCACAACATTGACCCCTGTGGTGCACTCTCCACGCCAGCAATGAGTGCCCGTGAGGTGACGCCTGGTAAGCGCCCACACGGTGCAAATATTTCATCATTACCGATATCTGTGTACAAAGCAGATTGGCACACCCAGCAATGGGTAATAAGCCGTGATGATATATTTATTTAAATATTTTTTTTTTATTTTGTAAACTAACTTTTTTTTTCATTTAAGGTAAGGGACTTTAGCACCCCCTAATTTTAATGTCTAACTTCGCCTATGAGCAATGCCTTTGTGAATTTATACTCTTGCGCATATGTTCCACACCAGACAATCAATATTCGATAAGGTTTCAATGCCACGATTGATCATATGTCATATGGATTCTTACGTTACGAATAAGAGTAAAGTGCATTTGCTACAAAAATTTATTATCGTCGAGCTACTAACCTTGACCAGTCATAAATAATGAAAATACTATTATGGCGACCTATTTATTTCATAACTTATCATAAAATTTTTAGGAATACTTATCAAAACATGAAGGATATATTTATGTTATTTGCAATTTCTTAAAACATTGGAAATTTTGCATTATTACTTACAATAATAAATATGGAAATATATACATTCAGTGTAGGGGTTAAAGTATGGAATATTAGAAAAAAATCAGATGTGGCCAGCACATTACCTTCCGTCAGTTCTATGTATTTTGTACAAATTTCATACGGAAAGTTCCTTGCTAAATTAAATATTCTATTTCTTGTACTTTACCTTCCGGCAGTTGCATGTATTTTATGCAAATTTCATACAGAAATTTAATATTTTGTGACGTTTTCTATATACAGTGTAATGTATCTGCAGAAATAAAAGATTTATTATTATTATTATTTCTTGTACATTACCTTAAAGCAGTTGTATGTATTTTATACAAATTCCATACAGAAAGCAAAAGATCCTATATTTCTAGTAAAATTATAAGACATACACACTATGTCAATTTCACTTGACACTGACATCTTTCAATCAGAATTTTCTTAATATAGTAGCTGTTTCCATAGCTATGGCTACTTTATGAAATTTAATTTCTTTATAATTTTTTAACTCTATATCCATTTAATATTAATTATAAAATGTAGTCAAATCGTATAGAGAATAAAATATTCTTTAATATTTATAATAACATCAAATGTGAAAAAATTATATTTAACATAGTTTTTTCAAGAAAAACTGTTAAAATCTTCAAATGATGGTACTTCCGGTTGACCAATTGTAACCAAAATCTAATCAGCTCTTCATATGGATGTAACGAAGAAGTATACGAAAAAATTATAATTTTTGTAACTGTAGTATTAGAGTTATCGCAGACGAAAATTTTGTTACACACACACACACACACACACACACACACACACACACACACACACACATCCACACACACACACATCCACACACACACACATACAGACATCATCGTAAAAATAGTAAATTCGTATTCTAGGGACCCTAAAACGTGCTTATTCATCAAAAACTCACCACCGAATTTTTTGACCAAAGACAATACCTTCCTTACCTAAAGGTGACGGAAGGTAAAAACGGCGAACTCAACCGGTTTTTTACAAAACGCTAAAACAGGTCGATTTTATTTTTTAAAAATACACATTAATGTATGTGACTCTCCTTCCGACTGTCATTTGTTTATAAGTTATAACGTCATCACAAAAATAAATTAAATGGCAATGCAGGTTTTTAGTAATGAAATCCGATAGTGGTTTTTCTTCCCTTTATGATCATGTAAATAAATCGTAGTTTACATAAAAAATCTGAGAAAATATCGAGCTGAAAATTTAATAAAAATGAATAATCAAGATACCTAGATTTCATTTTTCAGTATAGGGCGCGAGCATACACGTGACTCGAGCGACCTTGAAGTGCTTGAAATCAGCTGATTTGTGTGCGCTTGTCATTTTGACAAGAACAATGTCACTTTGACAAGACCAATGTTTTGAATTATTTAAATTTTGAACTGTTGACAAGTTATTATTTTTAATTTCATGTGTTTTACTGCTTGAAAATTGTATAATAATAACATTTTAGCAGTTCAAAATCAAAATAAGTCAAAACATTGGTATTGTCAAAGTGACATTGTTGTTGTCAAAATGACATGCGCACACAAATCAGCTGATTCCAAGCACGTCAAAGACGCTCGAGTCACGTGACTGCTCGCGCCCTATAGAATTTTACGTTTATCATGTTTTAAATGATAAGTATAATAATACCAACATTAAATGTGTAAAGATTTAAAAATTTATTAACAATAAATTCCAATGATTTTAACCAATCATGATGCAAAACACTTGAAAATTCAACCAATGGAAACAGTATTATACTGAAATTTTTTTTATTAAAAAATGATTCAATTGACCACGTGTGCGAAATTAACCAATCAAAACAAACTTACATTGATAATTACCCTAAGGGCCGGTATTTTCACTTGCGAATAAAGGTTTAGATAAATTTATCCTTCGGATAAATATTTTTGTCGTCTTTTCACTTGCAAATAAATTTATTCGAAAGAATAACATCTGTTATTCGCGTGATAAATTATTCGGTACTTGGGTAGCGAATAACCGTTTATTCGTAAGTTCATTACATTTCCACATAGTGCAGATTTATTAACAAAATGGATATATTAAATATTATGATGATATTTTCAACTATGAATTAATAAATAACGTGAGAAATCGATCACACACTATCAGACAGCAACATAACCACTGAAATAATTTTTGACAGGTTCCGATTATGAAAACAATTTAGGATCACATTGGGGATCGCATTTAACCTCAACCAGTAAATAGGTAAATCATTATAAAGATCCTGTCATTTGATGCTGGCAACATATTTTCGAATTTTGGATACTTTTGTTGAATACATTGACAAACATTTACTTTGAACTGAAACAAATATACAAAAGTACATTAACAATTTTACAATATACATATCCCGCTTACCGCATATGAGTGCTGAATTAGATGGTACACTTGTTAAATTACAGTCTCCCGGGGTTAAAAATGCATAATATGGATCACATTGACATTAAAGATGTCAAACAAAATTTTGACAACTACGGATTCAAAAGTAGTTGACACATTGCATCCTTGTCTGCTTAACGTGGCTACGCCAAACTCTATCCTTCTCTACTGACACAAATTCACACTGCAAGGCTACCAATTCACGAACGTTAAAGTTATTCGACAGATAGCTATTTGTTTGTGTAAAATGTGTGAAAAGACGCAATGGAATTATTCGTTGGATAAATATATAGAATAAATTTATTTAACGAATACTTATTCGAAACTTTATTCGGAAGTGAAAATACCGGGCCTTAGACAAATATCACTTATGTCACTAAGTTGCTAAGTAGCAAACACTTTTGGCAGATAATTAAAGATTAATTGTTTTAATTTGAAAATGTCATTTTCACGGTATGGCAGTGAAAATAACGATTCAATTAATAAAATTATTACTATTAAAAGTTTGAATAATAAAACTGGACATGTCTTGTCTTCTCGTGTCAGTGTCAATCTTATTATCGTTACACAGTTGACGCTGAACATATTCATAGCTACTACTGCCATCTATTGGGTGATTTTATAATTAAATTTTGCTAAATACAAATTCTTCGTAAATTTAATTAAAAGAGCAAAAAATTTTCTCACCGAATACCCCTCGATCATTGATAAATACTTATAATTTTATCACAACTACCTCAAGCACGTTGCTTTTAGGTAACATCCCTCCGCCTTCGGCGTCGGGCGGTTACCAAGCAACGCGCTTTCGGTAACTGTCATAAAATTATTTCGTAATTATCAGTGTCCTCGGGATATTATAGCTGATAAAACACCGTTACCCCGATAAATTTCCGCTACCAAGTAAATAAACAGTTGTTATTGTTTATAACTGTCAGTGTGGCAATTAATATTTTAAGTTTAAAAATAAAATAATAATAACTAAATTGTTTCATTTTGCGTTGTCTTTGCTTTCGTGTTTGTTGCTAAGCAAAAAAAATTCGTGCAAAATAAAAATTTATCCATAAAATTAGGAGGTCTTGTGATTAGAGGTGGGCGCGTGAGTAATTTTTTGTTCACGATCACGCACGCTCACGGAACTAAAAATGTAATCACGACCAATCACGAACGACTTTTTATGTTTGATTCACGATCATTCACGCTCACGATTTTATTTTGGTACTCACGCCCGGGTCACGTTCGTGTCACGTAATTGTTTCTATGTACATTTAAGCCTGCTTAACAAAGTCATAAGTTGTTATCAAATTTATTAACAAATTGGTAATAAGTTAGGTAACAGATTGGTTTCATTGGAAACGAATGTTAATGTATAAATAGGTTGTTCTATTCCTTCACAAATATCATTATAAATTTGGTAACAAATTTGTTAACAAAATTATGATCATGTCAAACGGGCTTAAAGATTTGTATATCTTTAGTGAAATCGGAGCAACTGTGTATACAATTTTGGATACAACAATAACACTATTTTTATGCAAAAAATTCTGTTGATGACATATTTGGACATAATAATGATAAAAAGAATGTAAAGTAAAAGATGGAAATTGCCAATTTTTTAAATAAAAAATAGAAGAAAACGTGTACTCACGCCCGATTAAATTTCAATCACGCCTGATCACGCACGATAATTTTTTAGTACCTCACGCTCATGTCCAATCACGACGCAAAATTTAAATACTCACGATCACGCGGGTCACGTCGTGACCCATCGTGACCCGACAAAATCACGACCCGCGCCCACCTCTACTTGTGATATTACTTCTGAAAAATTCTAAACTGAAAAATGAAATCTAGATATCTTGAATATTCATTATTATTTACTTTTCACAATTTTTCTCAGAATTTTTGTTATGCAACCTTATGATTTATTTGCATGATCATAAAGGGAAGAAAAGTCATTAGCGGATTCCACTACCAAAAATCTATATTGCTATAATTTTTTTTGTGATTACGGCTTAACTTCAAAACAAATGAAAGTCGGAATGTGAATCGCACATTATGTGTATTTTTAAAAACTAAAATCGACGTGTTTTATGCCCGGTTTCTCCAGAGCAACTTAAGACTTAAGTCGTGACTTATTCCTAAGTTCCACCGTAAACTGTTGCACCACGCAAAAATGTCAAAATGTGAGACGTAAGTAGCACTTAAATGTAAGTCGAAAAAAACAATGACTTATGTGTCATATATGACAGTTGTCATATCAGTCACAGTAAATTTGTTTCATTTTGTGAAGTTACGGTGCGTCTTCAGCGATATGGACAAAAAACATATTAATTATAGCAAAGAAGAGAAAAAATTGCTAACGGAGATTGTGGATGAATATAAAGCGATAATTGAAAATAAAAAAACTAATGCGGTCTCAAATATCCAAAAGGACAATACATGGAAATTAATTGCCGCCACATTTAATAAAAATGTATTAAATGTATATAGAGATGTGGCAAGCCTAAGAAAAATGTGGACAAATCTCATATTAGTGTTGAAATTGGTAATGATTGATTCTTGGACAAGCCCGTTCATTACTATTGTATAGAAATTGCTGGCATTTACTGTCTTGAATATATTCCAATTGAGGTTCGATTTGCCTCGAATATCTATAGCTGTGATTTTAGTTATTCTGAACCGACAGAAGAAATCTTTGTCGTCATATAATTGAAACAAATCAATCCTATTATATATTTGTCGCGGAATTCTGACATTTTCAACAATATCGACAAAATCAACTTCGTCCACATTATCCACGATGTTAACGTCGTCAAAATTACGGAAATCCGGTAAATCCATATTGAGTACTGTTGATACAAATGTAAGCATATAAACACTGACATATACAATGACAGCTTTGACATATTTTACGCTGTTGCCAATGTAATTTGTGACATAAGTTAAGTTCGCATTTGAAATTGCTGGTGCAACGCAATTGGGATATAAGACCGACTTACAATTAAGTAGCACTTCTATAATCAACGACTTAAGTTGCTGTGGAGAAACCGGGCATTAGAGTTTTTTAAAAAACCAGTTGAGTTCGCTGTTTTTTTTTAATATTTCATACTTTTAACCCTACACTGTATAATCGTATGAAAACACTCGTCCTAGCTGCCCGTGACATATTCTTTTTTTTTGCATAAAGCCGGTGCCAACAAAAATTAATTTTGCATGCTTTGTAACCGCAGAAATTAGCTATGAAAATGTCACTTGAAAAATAGCGATTAGGTTAATTTATATCTATTAGGTATTATCTCTAATTTCTGTTTCAGTGAACAATTATCTATTAATTTAAATTGATAATTGTTCATTTGATCAGAAATTATAAATAATATTAAAAATAAACTAACCTAACTTGACAGATAAACCCTGACATTTGTTAATTTTTGTCTCAATTCCATGGCTATTGCTATTTTGCAGGTGATTTTCGACATTTTCGTAGCTAATTTCTTACAAAGCATGCAAAATTAATTTCAGATGTAGAATTTTATGCTCTACAACTTTTATTTGAAGTTTTTTTTACCCAAAATAATTAAGGAAGCAGGAAATTACAAAAATCTTATTTTACATGTTAAAAATCCCTATGTTCCGTTGTTTGAATTACCACCCTGTGTGTTAATCTCGTTCTAGTATTTTATATATCCAATTTTAAATCATCCAATAAAATTTAACTTTGTAATAAATTGAAAAATTTGAGTGTGGTATGGGACCGATATCTACGTTCATCAAATTATTTTTATATTTATTTATTATTATTATTATTTTTATTATTATATGGCGTTAACGTTGTAAAATTAGGAATGGATTGGCGATTTTTAAATTTATGAACTAATTTATCGATAGTTTTAACCGGGAAGCCGTTATATTTAGCTATTGCTTTAATATAGTTTAGTTCAGTTTTAAATCGTTTTTTGTTTAATGGAAATTTAGTTAATGTATAAGTTAAAGTGAATAGCAAATTTGTATATTTGTTTTTTCACTTGAGAAAATAAGTTTTGACATTGAATTTCTGATAGTTTTTATAATTATAACCTTTTAGCAAGTGCGTCACGCGCATATCTCCATTGATACAATTAAAAAGAAATGTAAATTTGATTGAAAATACGTAATATTAACTGGATATATAGAAAGTTCTCAAACTTTGAGTCTAGGTTTTGGAACAAAGTGTACTTTTATACAGAGGTTCAGAACACAACCGAGAAGGAATAAAAGATAAAAACTATTAAATGGAGTGGATCCATCGTAAAGCTGGTGAGCTTTTTTATGTTCTCATTACAGACTTGTTGAGAAAAGGTTGAAAACCCCTGCTTTAATTTGAGATAATTAAGTTTTTATACCGACCGATGCATACAAAAGTAAAATTAACCCGAAAGTTTGAATGATGTCAATGAGGAATCAGGTAAACGCAGGCCTCGATCCAAAAGAACCAAGCACCAAGCTGGTTAGGAATTGTGTATAGTTTTTGTTTTATAGTTTCTATGGTGTGTCCGTTGGGTGTATCTATTCTTATAGCATACACATAAGATGTTGTTACTTTTGAACTATATTAATGGATTCTACCCCATTTTGTCTGCGAGCAATCTAATTTTTCCTCCATTTCCTTTATTGTTATTATTTTCTTCAATTATGATTCTAGGTACTTCTTGCAATAAAGTACGGGAAACCGGTGTCAATTGTTACAAAATTTGAATTTTTATTTTTCACGAGTTAACGTTACATTTCGAAATTTTGAAATGACCTATATGAGAACCTACCCACCTTAGTGAATAATATTTAAATTTTAAACTTTTGAAAATGTGACAAATATATAAGTATAAGGATTTTTAGTCAGGCATTACAAATGTTACAATTGACACCTAACTGGTGTCAATAGTAACAGGGCCAGTGTTAATTGTAACAAATTTTAACAGTGACAAAAGAAGAAGTTATTGAAAAAATAAACATTTATTTATTACCTCAGAAAATACAAAATTCAGATGACTCAACTAAAAGCAAATAAAATGTATAATCTGTTGGTGACATGGACCATTTTGATCAATGCCTTTAGTCGCTAACGGAATTGCAGTTTAGGTACACATAAAATAGGTCTTTCTTTGTACAATTTAACTTGCCCTATGTCCAGATTTTACATTTTTGTCACTGCAACCAATCTCCTGTGCTCAAACAATATGGGCCAATACATATCAGAGAGTTTCCTCATCGGAGCCATCTGAAGAGTAATCTGCGACTGTTACTTTCGGAACTATTTTTCGTTTTTTTGCTCTTCTTCTTTTATGTTTTCGATAGCAGTGGTTTTTTCTTGTAATTTTTATCATGATCAATACTGTACTTAATTATTAAACACGTTACAATCGACACCGTGGCATGTGTTACAACTGACACCACTTAACTTATAAAGATATTATTTGCTTTTTTGTATCTATTAGGTAATAATTCGAAATGTTTTTTAATGAAAAATAAAAGCAGATATAACTCACAAACTGTTACTTAACTTGAAATATTTCCGAGCAGAGCACTTATAGTGTTTTAGAAACAATGTTTGTCACTACCTGTATTTACTTTTTTGTCGATTTACAAACATTCGTCAGAAACAGACGCCGTATTTGCGCGTATGTACTTACACTAAATATTAAAGCTATGACTCTTTCTGCTTCACTCTGCAAGCGTGTTTTAATCTACTTCGAAAAGATGGCTCTGTTACCTACCCTTGTTACATTTGACACCTGTTACAATTGACACCGGTCTCCCTACTAATTAAAACAACACCTGCTCTAACCTCATTAGTCGACATTTTTTTATTTGAAATAAACAAAAGTAACCTGTACAGAAAACATTGCTTCTATTCGCATTCTTACTTGAGGCTAGTTCCGTAGCGTATGAATTAACTCGCCAGCTAGTAGCTAGTAAAATTGACTGGGGTTCAACTTTACTCGCTATTATATTATTATTCTCACGAATCAAATTTAATTGACCGGTTATAGTTGATCAACAACAAAAGTTGAATATGACTTAAATTAGTTTTTGTTCACACATTTCAGTAGGAATTGATCACCTATTTCAGTTTTAAAATGGCGTCGAATGCAGGTGTGCGTGAAGTTGTATAGATATTAACAGTTTTGTTAAAAGAAGAACTAAAAATAATTTAATAAAAAATACAACTCTTGGTTAAGTTTCACAAGAAAAAGTATATTTACTTTATTGTACAATTTCGCCAGTTACGGCATCATCAGAAATACTGAAGAAAGAAATGACAAACACTTTTTTATATTATAAATTATACGGACCAAGGAATTTGCGAAGTTTTATAGATTTATGGTATTACAATTGGTCTGTTTGGAGAAAAGGCAGAGATCACGCAATCCAAAAATGGATGGTCGACTAAGTCCAATTGTTCATTTATAAGGGAAATTCCCTTATGCAGATGTTTCTTTATTTCAAATGATTCTAGGAGAGTTAATCTCTGGCCTTTCCTCTCTTTGTGCAGAATATTAATGTTATCTTATTTGCATGTATGGTTATTATTTAACAGATGCTGGACTACATTAGAATGCAATCTATTATTTTTATAAGCAGACATATGTTTCACCGAGTACTCACAGCCTCTTCCACTGATTTAAATATAATTTTATTTTTCATAAGCAAAAATCGTAAGAAACGTCATTTTTGGGAGAGGAAATAGATTTTAGGACGAAATCGATTGGGACCATCAGAAACCTTGCTGAAGGAACTAGCATTGGAGAACAAAGGAAGTTGGAAATTCGGGTTTGCATAAAGTTCTAAAAATTTTAGCATAACACTTTCAAAACACTTTATTACTACGTGGTCTGACCAGTTGCAAGCGAACTTGACAGCAATTCGCGGATAACTTATCACTTGAACGATAAAGTTTGACTGGGTGAAACTTTCCTTGATCCGCTAAAAGTTGATCAACTCTATTGAAACAAAGGTTTCCACTACAGTTTTGAGCGTTTTGTTGATCAGCTATAATCGGTCAATTAAACTTGATTCATGAGAACGCGCCTTTAGCGAGAAAACTCGCTAGCAATTTTCTATTGCCAATCCAATTACATGTAGCTATATCACTCGCTGCCAGTAAACTAGCTCGCTAGTAACGAGTAAACTAGCCCCATGTAATCGAGGTTATAGTACCGCATAATGCGTTTTTCTATCATCGAAGATCCTGCAGACCTACATACATTCTATACAAATAAGTTAACTACCGTTAGGCATAAATAAATAAATATAAATATATCATCACGGCATATTACCCATTGCTGGGTGCGCCAATCTGCTTTGTACCGATATCTATCGGTAATAATGATAACATGTTAGGCATGAAAACTAAAAAACCTCAAACTCAAATCCAATGAATCAACTTTTATTGAAACTTTTTGCATTGTGTTCCTGAAACCTGATACTAAAATGTGAGTGAATAAGCGCGAATTAGGTTCCCCACAACATTACTATTTTTACAATGATGTCTATGTGTATGATGATTTTTTCTTCCACGATAACTCGTATATCAAACTTCCCAAAATTTATATTTTCCCTATTTAAGCTTTCTGCATTCATCTAAAGTTGATTAGATTTTGGAAATATTGGACAACCGGAAGAGATAATTTACTTGAAGCCCCATAACAGTTTTTATGAATGAAAAACTACATTAAAATAACCAAAACTTTTCTATTTTAGTATTTAAGACTTTTATATCAACGGGAACAACATATTAGGTTTTGGCTAAAATTAATAAATCGGATATGATACTTTATTTGAAGGAGCAGATTTTCGTGAAAAATATATTATGATATAACCCAAAACTGTTCAAATTTGGTATTTAAAACTTTTTATTAATGAGATCGACATATTACATTTTTGCTAAAATTAATGAACCGGAAGTGGTATTTTACGTAAAGCTCATTGTTATTTTAAAGGCTGACTCATGTAAGCTGTAAACTTAAGACTTTACCTTAATATTAGCATTGGGACATGTACTTCTTAGGGCAAACCATTAAGAGTAGGCCGGTAATGTCATTTTTTCTAACAGTGACACGTCATTTATGTTGACATACAAGGACATAAAATATAGATATATACAGACGTTGTCGTATTTTCAACAATTTTTATAAGTATAATTGCTTTGGCAAATAAATTTAAGAAAAGAAAAAACAGGCATTGCAGTGTCCGACCTATATTTGGCGGCGAAAGAAGGAGGGACATTTTCACTTTATTAAATAAATGAAAAGTGCAGACAAGGAACATACAGTGCTGTTTTATCTTTATATAATTTTCCTTTTTGGTCGTAATTACAGTGGCTTCGATAGACCATTTCTGAGGGGGCTTGCGCCCTCCCTGTTTAATTTTGCGCCCCCTTTCCGTGATTTTTTTTTACTATTTTATTATGCACTTATTTATCTGCAATAAGCAGCGAGACGATTATGTACCTACGACTTTAGCCGAAGAGGAAAGGTTACCGCTGCTCTAAAATATGAAGCGAAAATTCAAATAAATTATTCCTGTATTAGAACTATTAACGCATTAAAAAATTCAACACACGACAAGCATCCTTCCGATACTAACCTGCATTTTAAAATAAAAATTATTGAAATCTATTAATACTGGACTTTTCCAGTTTTGCCATATTAAAATCAAAGTCAAGTACTAATAGATTTCAATAATATATTTTTAATTCAGGTTAATATCGGAAGTATGCGTGTCGTGTGTTGTGTTTTTTAAAATGTTAATAGTTCGAAACAATTAATTGTATTTTTGCTTCATATTTGAGTACAGGGGTAACCTTTCCTCTTCAGAAAGGTACTATAAGTAATCAAAATGATGCACCATTCAGGCTATAAAAGAGACGAAATTATTTAAGGTTATCCCATTGCAAGGACATAATGAAATAAAAAATTCAACAAATAAGGCCAATTTTATAGACTTCAGTTATTAAAAAATTTGATCTTTTTCTCTAGAATTACAATGTACCTCAAATTGCACATTATTGTTCACCACAAAATCATGTTATAGAGAGTAGTGCAATGTATAATACGCAAAATAACTCCGGAAATTAATAAATGTGATTATTTTGCAATAATAGTAGATGATCCTCGGAACATCACTACAGAAGAACAGATAAGTATTTGTGTTCGCTTCATTACATCTGAAAATCTTCTAAAAGAAATATTTTTATGTTTTAAACATGAAAAAATTTAAATGCAGAATCAGACTGTCAAAAATTATTTATTTCGTTCTAAAGGTGCGCCCTGTTGCGTCCTCCCTGTTAAAAGTACCTAGTGACGCCCCTGCGTAAGTATGTTTGTATCGTTCCAATAATTCAATTAGTTGAATATCTTTTTCAACACCGTTCATATTTACTTAAATGTAACAGAATTTTTTAAAACGTCAAACGTCAAATTCAAGCACATGAATATCGTCAGCGAAAAGCTTCTGCTTGGTCGGCATTCGCATTATGACTTAAGAATTTAGAAATCCGCGTATTCTAGGGTTACGGCATAATGCTAAGGTTAAGGTTACAGCTACATATACCGTATAGCACGCATTTGTCTATACTCGAATTATTAATGCAAAGTCATAATCCTATGCTAAGGTAAAGTCTTAAGTTTACAGTTTACATGAACCAGCCTCAAACATGGAATTGGCCGGAGGTCATGTGGTGGCCACATCAGATTTTTTAAAAATATAAACATTGTAGTATGTATTGTCGAATACACTGTTTAATAGGTGTAGATAGCAAAAATTATTTCATTGGAACCGGGTTTCTAGGTATAAATCTTACGGCACTCCATTAAATCTTGAAATGCATAATTCCATTATTCAAATGGTGCGAAATACTTTTGGCCAAGCCTTTATATTTCATTGAATATATTAAAAAATACCACTTTTCTTTTATAGATGTACTTGGATAATGGTGTAACACTTATGAATGGAAGTATAACTCATACATTTGTTGACTTTCAAGTGGTCACAGACTTGCGAAACTGTAATGTTTGCAACAAGAATGCTTTCACAACTTACTACAAAAATTTTGTACATGCAATTGTGTGGTGTTGATTTACAACTATTTCATATACTGTTAGACGATACTCAAAACATGTATGAACGACCTCGAGAGAAACTAATGACCTTTAAATTTCTCCTAGTTGTTGATATGGAAATGATTGCAAAATTTAACAATTCGAACATTTGTGACTAATTCTTTGCAAAAATCTAAGCCCAGATGCATAAAAAATTGATATAGTGGTGATCACGTAATTAACATATTGTAACCATAGCTACGTATCAAAAATACTTTGAGATACAAGCGCTATCGAAGTTAACAACATGAATAAAGTTAACACTGCTTTATGTAACGAGAGCTTAATTTTCTATATAGACCTAAGTGACTGAGTTTGTATATTTAGGTAGCATGATGTCAAGGGATGATCAAATTGATAGAGAAATTGAAAGGAGAGTGAGTGCGGGGTGTAAAGTAATGGGTGCTCTGGGTACGTTTGTGACTATGTGCAATGCGTTGGTGGATGGAGTGAAACTGGAGCAAGTGAATGAGTTTGTATATTTGGGTAGCATGATGTCAAGGGATAGTTGAATTGATAGAGAAATTGAAAGGAGAGTGAGTGCGGGGTGTAAGGTAATGGGTGCTCTGAGTACGTTTGTTCGAAATGTAAACGCGTCTAGAAAAGCTCTGTTAAGTATGTATAATGGAGTGCTAGTGCCTGCTTTGATGTATGGAAGCGAATATTCGGCATGAACGGGAAATCTTAAAAAGAGAGTGACTGCTGTGGAAATGAGATATTTACGTGGTGTATGTGGATATGTAAGACGGGATCGCATGAGGAATAATTTGGTGTATGAAGAATGCATGGTTAGGATGAATGTTTTGTTAAGAGAGTACGAATGAGCCAGTTGAGATGGTTTGGTCATGTGGAGAGAATGAAGAGTGAACGGATTGTACAGCGTATATATCTTGGTGAAGTTGAGAGTGTTCGATTGCGTGGCCGTCCAGTGTATAAGTGGATGGATGTGATTGACAAGGTGCTAAAAGAGAGAAAGTTTCCGAGTGGGAAGAGAAGAAGAGCGTGTATGAATGCGATTATAAATGTGGCCGCGGCGAAAGAAGTGTACTTAGACAGGAATGTGTGCCGAAGGATGATTGTTTCGTAACTATTATTGTGGTCCGGATGCGGTATTTCTTTACCGAAAATCGGGCACTTTAATATGTTAAGAGTGAGGAATATTTTGTGTATGATGTCATGTTAGTAAGAATGTTGTTGAAGAGAGAGTGATTATTTTTGTGTTTGATATCACTATTATTGTTTCGGGTTTGTGCTAGCCCACTAGGTGGGAAATGCGTGATTTTATGTATGTATGTATGTAAGTACGTATTTTTAATTGAATCCTCCACCAAAATGAAAATTGGTTTTTTATATTAAAACTGGATCATAAAACTACATATATGATAGGAACTATCAAATTTTAAAAAAAGGTATTAGTTTTTAAAATATTCGAGTTTTTAATGTTAACATTTACGTCATACATTTAATCTACTCTAATTTATTGCTTACAAACATTCTCATGTCGCCTTTTTGAAATCCGGAATCCGTTTTCAACTAAATGAATGCAGAAAATAACGAAACTAAAAACGAAAGTAAATCAAATAACACTTGTTTCATTTTATGATACTACATTGCAGAATCCCATGTACGTTTGTATGGATATAGGTGGCTTTAGATGATCAAAGATTTACATCAATTTTCTTATTGTACTATAAGAACAAAGAATTTCGAACGTTCGATGTTCAAACCATGTGATCAATCAAAAAAATCCAATTTAGGGCATGTTTTAAGTATGAAGGTCATTTACTTTGTTAAATGTCATATTTGTTCTTGTTTTGACTAAATTTCATAGTATTTTCAGTAAAGAAAAATGAACACGCAAAATTAAAACACGCTAGAGACACATCAAACGACAAACGCGCAGATGAAATGTCAAACCAAAATAAAATGTCAAACCAAAATAAAATGTAATTATGTAACCCACTTATAAGCAAATAATGTTCATATAATTTGAGTGTGTAAAGTGTAACCATTTGATCAAAAATTATGTTGTAAATATTTGACCATTAAAAGTTCAATTTATTTGATCGTCTAAAGCCACCTTATGAAAGAAAGAAAAAGAAAATTGTACCAGCTGAATTCAAAACTTGGACCAATTTTATAATATTCACTATATAAAAGCGCGGAAGAAGGGTCAATAAAAATTAAGTAGTAGAAAAGAAACTCACTAAGTGTACCTTCAAAATAAAAACATTTATTAAATTTTAAGTACCATTTATAATAGTAAAAAATGAATTCAAAAAAATCTTGTCATCGGTCCAATATAGGCCGCGACCAGACACGTGACTCGGGAGTCCTTGACATGCTTGGAATCAGCTGATATGTGTGCGCATGTCATTTTGACAAGAACAATGTCACTCTGACAAGATCAATGTTTTGACGTATTTTGATTTTGAACTGCTAAAATGTTATTATTTTACATTTTCAGCAGCAAAACACATTACTCGTATATATATATATATATATATATATATATATATATATATATATATATATATATATATATATATATATATATATATATATATTAACTTCTCAACAGTTCAAAATTAAAATAAGTCAATGTATTAGTCTTATCAAAGTGACATTGTTCTTATCAAAATGACAAGCGCACACAAATCAGCTGATTCCAAGCACATCAAGGACGCTCGAGTCACGTGTCTGCTCGCGCCCTATAGGAAACTGGTTTCCCTATTTGGACCTCTATATTTATAAACGTCAAACGTCAATTTGACTTATGGAATATAAATTCATTGAAGCACTTGTAAATTTTTTGTCTACTAAATGTTAGTGTAAAATTATAATTTTAAATGTGCTCAGTATAATAAATCGATTCACTATTAAATTCTTCGTATTTTTAGTATATAATTTTCGATGTGAACTTAAAAAATGTACCAAGATTATGAAGATGGAATTTGGTTGTTGACAACTGTCAAAAATGAAAAACGGGTCAAGCAGAAGCGTCCTCGCCGCGACTCTGGGTACTGGTTTTTAATCGGTAGATAATTCTGCAACAACGAACAAGTAAGCGGAAGACAAATGAGTGATTTTTGACTTTTTGCTATTGTTATTATATTAGTTCGACACGAATAAATAAATAAATAAATTCTGTATTATTTTCTAACTATTTCCATCATAATATTTCTTTATAACAAAGATACGTTGCTCATTTAAATAAACATTCATTATTTAATTTATTTCTTTTCCATAAGTCAAATTGATATTTGACGTTTATAAATAATTTATGAAAACCAGAAAAAAGAAAACACGTGTCATGGCTAAAACTACTAATAAACCAAAATATTGAAAGTTCTTTATAAAATTGTAAAAAAAACTAGACACATAAAAAATGTAAAAACAGTTTTATATACTTTTAATTCTGTAAAACTTTGAACTCTATAGATTTTGCCGTAAAATGAACAGGAGAGCAGGAAATTTCGTAAAACTAAAATCCCATATTAAATTCCTATGTTCGCACATGACCGTCAACACCCTTTATAAAGGTTTTATAAGTTATAGGTGCAATGATACCAACATTAAATGTTTAAAGATTTAAAAAAATTATCAACGAAAAATTCTAAACTGAAAAATGAAATTTAAGCTCGATTTTTCTCAGAATTGTTCAAAAGTGAAGAAAAATCATTATCGGATTCGACTACTAAAAATCTAAATTGTCGTTTAAATTTTTTATGATGACGTCATAACTTCAAAATAAATGAAAGTAGGAAGGTGAAGCGCACATATTAATGTGTATTTTTAAAAATAAAAATCGACGTGTTTTAGCGTTTAAAAAAAAACCGGTTGATTTCGTTGTTTTTTTTTTAATATTCCATACTTTAATCCCACACTGTATATTTTTTTACAATATACAAATCTCTAAAATATGTTCTCCTTCAATATTAGATTATTTTCTTCGTCAGAAGAATCACTCCACGGATGCCATATTTTACTTCAGTTGTTTACAAATGAACACTTGAAACAAGAATAACGTTTAACAACGTTTAGCGAAATTTATATAGACAAAATACATTAAAAGATTTTAAGTGTATATTTCTCGGTTGGTACTGTACTTAAGGCAGGTTGCACTAACGTAACTTATGGGTCGATTCTGTTCACAACTGTAAGTCTTCTTACATATTACGTTCATCTCGACGTTTGAAACCGCTTGAATGTAGTAAATCCCTTTTCAAGCTTCGAAATAAACGATCGAGATTAATATTTGAAGCCGCTTGAAAATGTCAAGTCAAGCCTATAAAGTAACAGGCTTGGACTTCTGAAGCGGCTTGACTTCTGACGAAATAAACAGTGAAGCTTCAAATAAGGTAACTACGCTTGCGCACATCCGCAATATGTTGCAGTGTTACTAAATTCATAATAGTTGTTAATTGTTTGTATTTTACCTCATTTTATAAAAGTCGCGACATAAAACTTAGTAAAATTGTCAAAAAGCGAAATATTTGGAGTGATGAAGAAATAAAAGTTTTTGAAAGAGAAGGCAAATAACAACATGACAATTTTTAGATTTTGGGGTTATATGTCCAGGATCAAATTAGATCATACACCTCTCCCTGTCTGTCTACATAATCGAGTATTTAACTATCTTTTTTTAGTCGATACGAATTTAAAGAAGATTGAAAATGATTCAATCCTATTTTCAATCTGCTGAGATAAACCAATAGGATTTTTCAAGTCATAATATACTTGAAGCCGCTTGAATTATCGAGATAAACGTAGTCTGTAAATAATGAACAAAATCGCAATGAAAGCTACCACTTTATGTATAATTTTTTATTAATCAACACGGATAGATGTGTTTTTGTCATTTTTTTACAGATGTGCAGAACTGTATGACTTATGCCCGGTTTCATGAAAGCATGTTAAATCAATGATTTACTAATTGCCTTGTTAACTCTAATCACTGATTAAAGTACTTGTGCATTTCATGAAATTAATTCATTTGTTAACTTGGATTGATTTAATAATCGACCCGTTAAATTAAAATCTGGGGACATTCGTTTCAAGGAGAATGGCACAACCAGTATATCTTAAATCATGATAGATTCATTACAGTAATTTGTGAAGTCTGTTGGGCAGAGGACTCTAAATGTAAACCAATTTTTGCTAGAAGAAACAGAACCGTATCTTTATCGAACCTAAATCTAATTTTGAATTCATCGTTATCATAGAAATCGAAAGGATACTTCTGTTAGTGTTCTGTGCTTGCGATCTCTAAAAACTCTTCTTTTTGGTAAATAGACGATTTCAGATATTCAACTTGTGGTCCACAAAATACTGCAATTTGAAATATTTATTTAACTTCTTAGTTCAAAAAGGAAATGTAGTGGTCGCTCAAATTTCTGAAAGGGTCTATTATTTACCATTACCATTATATAAAAAAAAACGTCAATAAATATTTTATAATGCTTATTATAATAATGTATCTTACCTCTACGTTAAAAAGCTAAATTCACTTGTTATATTTTATATAATAGGTAATTCAATGCGCAATTAATTGACTTGGTCAAAATTCAACCAGCCAAATTTTACTGATTAAATTAACCGGTGTTTTAACACTTCGATTTCTTGAAATAAAATATCGTATTTAACAAGGCGATTAAAATTTAATCATTGATTAAGATTTTAATCAACTTTCATGAAACCGGGCATTATAGTATTGAACAGAATCGACCCATTAAATTTTAATGCTTTACTGTAACAATTTCGACTTGCATTTTTTTGTTTAAAATTTCAGTCTTGTTGGTGCAGTTGAGCATAAACAAATTAAAACTGTAAAAAAATATTAATAAAATGAATGTTTAAAAATCAATCATTACTAATTGATTGTAAAATAGTAGGAGAGTGGGGCAAGAGTGAACGGTTTTTTGATAATATGTAATAAATTTCATATATGAAATATTTCAGCAGTTTTATTGAACTCTAAATATAGTTCATACATTTGTTACATATAAAAAAATTAAAATAATTCTTTTCTATTATAGTAAATAAACTGTATGTTTTTTATTTAAGAAAATAAGTGTTCACTCTTGCCACGCATGGCGAGGCAAAAGTGAACGACTGAAAAAATGTTGCCTAAGCACGACAAAAATCACATATATATATTTGTCGGCATTTAGTTTAACGTTAATGTATCCTTCGTGTACCCACTGATGACATTTTCCGCAAATAATTCGGTTTTCAACAGATGTACTGTATTTTTCTTTACAACAAATACAAATCATTAACAGTTGTCGTGTTATTACTATTGTTTTGCTTGACTATTTCTGTAATCCAGAAGTAGATGCCTGCGATAGATTCCGTTTAATCTTTTTTGCTTCCTTTAATCGTTTTCCTTTTAAAATTTGCTCCAATTCTTGTTTACATGGGGAAATTGTTATAATTTCAGGGCAAGAGTAAACACTATGTTTACTCTTGCCCCGTTTAATATTATCACAAAAATTGTTTTTATCCCGTGTTCTACGTCACTGTTTAAACTTTCTGTCGGCAAACTTTGTAGAGGATGGTACACACTTTAATGCAATATTCACTATTTTATTGGTTCTTTTTTATTTCACGTGCAATATAATAATACTTTGACTTTAATCTTGTATCAAAATGATGCAATACTCAAACTTACCTGTAATTTTGTTTTCATAAACTTGACAATGTTCTTCTATTTCACGTATAAATGACAGTATAGTACCATGTTTTACCGCTAGGGTTGGTAAGCCGAACTGTATAAATTAGCGGGATTTTTTAATTGTTTACTCTTGCCTCGCGTACACTCTTGCCCCACTCTCCCCTACATACATCTCACGTATATATGCTAATTCCAGCCTCGCACTCGTAGCTAAAACAGCGCTCGGCTATAATGGAGCATCTCCCGGCTCGGTATGTAATATACTATTTTTGAAATTTTCTGATGGTTCTATAACTTTGCAGCACTCCTGCACGTGACACCACTAGTGACTCGAACAGAAAAAAATTGTGGTTCGGTTATGGTTAACGGTTTTTACATCAATAAAAATTCGGTTTTGGTTATCGGTAACGGTTTTTTGAAAATATTATATCGGTTTTCGTTTCGGTTAAATAAACAAATTAATTTCGTTTTCGTTACGATTTTGATTCTTTTTGGTTTCGGATTAAATGAAAAATTAGCTTAGTTTTTATTTTTTGTAACATGAAATACATTTCGTACCTATTTCGTAATGTAATAACCTTTCAATTCCTCGTTTTACTAACAACTAGTACTAGTAAACATATTCGGCTTATTCGGAATTCAAAATTCGAAAAGAATCTATAAGTAATTTAAAGGTAGGTAAATACTTCTATTTTAAGGTATGGTCTAAAAATAAAAATTGCGATTTAAAATGTAACTATCAGTTAAAGTTTTCACGTTAAAGTTCTTAAGTTTATTTTATTATAAATGCAAAAAATATATGAAAAATGAAGAAATATGCCTTCAAATTTTTTTTTTTAATAAGAAACTAATTTTTTATGCTTTCGAAGGCCTGCAAAGTATTTCTACGAAAAAGATGCGGGTTAATAAAAAATACCTATTTTTAAATTTACGGTTTTGTACCGATATTATTTCGGTTCAGTTATGTTTTCGGTTACAGACTGAATTTATTTTTCGTATCAGTTTTCGATTTCCATATTTGAAGAAATAAAATATAGGTTAGGTTTTCTGTTACTGTTTTCATAAAAAGTTAAATATCGGTGCGGTTTTCGGTTATGGTTTCGTTACGGTTCGGGTCCCTGGCCACCACTCTATTAACGTCGAACATAACCTTTCAACTTTCTTTCTCTAACCAAAAGTTAATGCTAAATTGTATGCATTACAAATTGTTTTTGACGTAAGCGAAAATTACTATTCCAAATTTTTAAATGACATGTTAACTTTACTAAATTACGGTTTTTAAGCCTAATATAGATAAGACTTAAAACTACATATTTTTAGTTTTTAACAGGTATCAATTAAAACGCAAACTGAATGTTATAAATTACTTTTAAACAACAAAATTAGAATAATTATTTACGGATATTAATAGCCATTTTTTACACTGCGTGCGTATTTTGTATTTACTGAATAACTAACCTTGTAAGCAGTAATGTATTACTACGTCAAAAAACAAAAAGTACTGGGACGGTCATCTCTCACAAAAACGTTCTGGAACTCTCAATCTTTCAAAACACCATGAATGCATTAATATAGCATTATTTTCATTTTATCTTTTAACTTGTAGTCCAGTCAAGGAATAGTTTCTAGACAGACTTTTGTGCGCACTTTTTTTACTTTTTGGATGTGTTTGTAGATGAATATACCAAAAGTTCGGAGGTCTCTGAGGGGAGCTAACTTCAGGACAAAGCAAAATGTATCCCTTTTTTGGTTTTTCACTTAAGGCCCATTCAGAATAAAAAAAATAACGGTAGTGTAAGAATTAGTGGCATAGGTAGCGTAAGAAATTTATAGTAAAAATTATATCCGTTCACAATGAAAAATTATTGAAATTATACTTTCTAGAAATTTTTTATTATAAATTACTAGGGTGCAAGGTTGACAAATATTGCTGTCATTTTATTTTTGCACAAAAAGCAACTGACGTAGATCATGACTTATTAATTACACTTATCCACAAGCACTCCACTGTGTAAGATAAGCGAGGAGATTAAGAGAATTTAAAATTATTTCAATAAAAGAAAATGCGTGGGCACAAATTGCCTTTGAAATAAGCGAAAATGGTAAGTTACGTGTTCACTTTTAATTGTGCAATGTTTATTAATAAGTCTGTTTGTTTATATACCGCAACATCTGAGGCACACCACAAAATGATCCTTTTCTGTTGCTCATTTTATCTGATGAAATCAGAAATCAGATGTCAATAAACGTCAAAACTGTCAAAAAAATTAAGCGGTAGCGTAGTGGCAACGTAGAAGTTTGGAGTTTGTAAACTCCTGCCGCTGCCATTGCCACTGCGCTACAACAAATTTTCTTAATTTTTGAATGTGAACGAATACATTTTCTATAACGCATTCAATCTTTTACCCAGGCCACTACCACTGCCACTAATTCTACCGCTACGTTAATTTTTTTGTTGCGAATAATACTTTATATATCGATGATTATTGGCCCTAGCGAAAATATTTTTGTATTTAAAATTAAAGCTGACAAAATTCGGTATAAAATAGTTCCAAACATTTTTTTCTTATCCCTAACCGTTTTCTAGTTTTAAGCTGTTGATAATCGTTATTTTTTGCAAAAATAATTTTCACAGTCATTTGTATTTTTATTCATATAACGATAATTTTCGACAAATTTATATATTTTCCTCTTCTTTTTATAAAATCTGTTTTTCCCTCATAAAATTCCTACGAGAAAAGGAAATACCCACTGACTAAACTTCTGAGGATCGACTAACGCCAACTGCAAGCTGGCCACCTGTAACTGTTGTGTTTCTGATCACTTTTGCTAAATAAATAGGAACTATTTATGACGAATTATGTCAATTTTAATTTTGTGTATAAAGACGTTTTCGCTAGGACCAATTATTATTGAGATATAAACGAAAAACCAAAAAAGGGACACATTTTGCTATGCCTTGAAGCTAACTCCTCCCGGAGACCCCTGGACTTTTGATATATTCATCTCCAAACACCTCCGACATTTTAAAACGAAATTGACATTTTGGACACAAGCGAAAATACGAGGCACGTTCAGAAAATAAGAGTACTGAACCTCTACGCTCAAAGGGATTTTTTTTACTACTTTGGTAGCACTGCTTTTAAAGCGAGCGCTTAGCAGTACAACGTGGGTTTTTCGCCTTCGTCGGTTCAAAACTCTCGTTGTAGTGCCGCATTGAATAGGTTAGAATAGTGTGACGTCAGAATATATCGCGAAATATGAATCACTGTCCTAAGCAAAAACTATACTTTCAAAATAGACTCTATTAACGAAACACATAAGGGTCAGAATTTAGTTTGAATTGATGAATATTTTCATGCTTCATAGTATGATGACGATTGATTCATAGTATGATTTTTATTCATAATTTTTGATTATTTGACCATGTACATTTGTTTGTATACAATTACATATTTCCTAATGTAAAGTTATTATTGTTTGTAAAACGTAAGCTCTCTATTGTGTTGTTTAATTTACTAAATTTGACATACATAATGAAGTATGATTTGTACTTCAGAGTATAACATATAGAATCTTATCACTGGATCTGTAATTTGTCGGATTACAAGGTACTCGTTTGTAAAAAATTCCGGACTATAGGGGGTCTTAGGCAGTACTCTATAATCCGACAAATTCGATAGTCCGACACTGCCCTGCAAAACGTTTGTCGGATTACCGGGGGTCCACTGTACTTCGTAATACAATATATACACATTAATAAATAACAAAGCTTTTATTTTAATTTGAAATCAACTCTGCACATGACATCAAGTTTGCGCAGCTTCAAGCATATCCGAGAGTTTACCGATATACCGACTGCGATTTTATTTGTTGGCGTTTTTGAGCATTTTCAAATCAGTTCTTTTCAGAACTTTAGATTTTTCCTTTTAAGTTTAAGGTACGTAAATAACTCTGCCTATCCACATTAATTTACTAATAATATGTCGTGTCCTTAGTGTTCTGTATCCTAAAAATGGTTCACTGTCTTGCAAACGAGCCCTTCCGCTCGCATCACGCGATGTTTCACGAACATGTAATTCCATGCAATGTTATTTAAAACTTATATAGAATAATTGTTATTACAAATTAGGATAATATATTTGGTTTAATTTGAACTTGGACCTAATATTGAAACTTAACTGGATTAAATAGCTAACTTTTCTTAATTAAGATATTGGCGAAATGAAGTGTTTAAAGTTATAGTTCTTATTTGCTGTGGCAATGAGGTTCACTTTGAAAGATGTGTTTACCGGTAGGACAGTATTTTAAATGAAGCGCGCCACATATGACGTAATTACTGAACTACCCTATTGAGCGTCTCGATACAGAATTCCGCCAAGTGTGAGGTGAATGGGGTAATCCGTTTCCTACTCGCGAAGAGAATTCCTAAAGAAACTACTCAGGAACTCAGGAGATCACTGGCAGAGCAATACAGAACAAAAGAAATGTTAACGTGGGGAGTGAGTTTGATGCATGACAATGCTCGTCTCCACATAGCCCATGCCACATCGCAACTCTTGGACTCATACGGTTGGAATATTATTTCAGATTATCATCCTTTCACCTCTCTGAATTTTTTTATGGCTGGAAAAAGGTTTTCATCCGAAGATGATGTCAAGAACGCCGTCAAACAATGGGCCAGAGAGGTGGGGGGGGGGGCACTACTTCAAGTTGGTATCAAAAAGCCCATCCATCGACTCAAAATGCTTCGGCCAAGAAGGGGATTACGTGGAAAAATAATGTGAACCTATTACCTCTATAATTTAGTAATTTTTTTGTAAATATGTTACTCTTATTTTCGGGCTCGCGCCTCGTTCATGAACGCAAACGCAACTTTCCTCTCACCCTTACATAAAAATACTACACTACTGTCAGTATACAGTATAAATCAGTGAACATCGTTGTTTCGTCATCGTATCTTTGTCATACCGTGACCATATCGGGAACTTAGATATAAATGGGCCCCTTAAAATTGAAGCAAGAAGTATCGTGATCGTATCGTTATTGTATCGTGATTGTATCGCTAATGTAAATCAAGTCTAAGATAAGTAGGTAATTGTTCGCGTAGTTTCTGCACGATCTCGATTGGTTTAACATTTTTTTATAGTGTAAAATATGATAATACGTTTTGTAACGACATTCGGGTTCGGTAATGCTTGCTCGTTATCGTATACTGACGTTCTTACTTCTGACTAGCAGATCGTGCGGCGACACGTAGCATAAGGAATAAATCTTAACTTTTCCTCCAACTTCCTCAAATAAACAGTTTTAGGTATGGGTGATAAAAAAGTTCTATTTATAAATATACGAAATTAATTTATTACCTAATGATTATTATCAGTAAAAACACTTCTTTTCAAAATATCCTTTGACGTCAATGTATGATATTAAATTCTAATTTGTTTACACGTGTTTGTGTTGTATAGTTTTATTTATAATTTCCGTAAATAAATGGCAGGTTTAAAAAAATTATAAACATTGTATAGCTAATAATAAATTGCAAAAAAGTATTTGTATTGAAATTTTTAAAATGATTAATTGTTACATTCGCGCTCTCAAAACTCTTCCTCATTTCAAAATTAATTAGCAATATGTCAAAACATGATTTATTAGAACAGTAATAACCTTATATATCAAAAACGCTTTTATATTCGTTAACTGATTTCTATATTTTGCACAGCACCTGTTTTGAAACATTTTTTTCGCAAAGCAGTTGCGAGGTCAAGTTCTCTACTTATCAGATTTTTCTTTTAATGTTAAAAGATTATATCACTTTGAACTTGGACATAATGATGCAAAAAATAAAATACAGAAACGTGATGAATGAATATGAAAATTCTGAGTAAAATTTTCTTTTTATGCTTTATGAATATTGCACGTTTATAAGATGATGACCCAATATTATTGAAGCCAAAGATATTCAAAACAACCATGGAAGATTTGGTACAGTGATAAAAAACAAAATTAAACTAATTTTTTATCGCAGTTGGGTATATCTTTAATTGCCTAATTAAATATTTAAGAAAAATGATTTGCAGACGAAATTTACAAATTATAATTTTTTATCCATTGGTGGGTTTATTTACCTGCTTTTTATGCAAATTTTCATAACAATAATATATAGTTTTTGTGGAAATATGTTTGTTTACTAAAGATATTGTGAAACATAATTTTTTACTTACAACATATTTTTTATCTGTAAAACTGTACACTAACTCAAAATTAAAAATTACAAGGACAGGTTAAAAACCTGGTTACTTATAATAAATAATAATGTGTGTGGATACTGTTTGCGCTTTATCAATCTGAAAAAATCTGATGTGGCCAGCATATAACCTCTCGCCAGACATTTTACCTGGTTGTACGCATAAAACGAAAAATATTTTTAAATACAAATACATATATTCATGTCTCACTACAAAATAATTCTCACATATATTTGCAAAATCTATGGGATATTTTAATATAAATTATGTACAAGACATACATTTTTTTTTATATTCAATATCCTGAAACTTTCTTTTTCTATTTTCTTTTTCTTTATATTCGTCATTTTTTCGCAAATTCTCTTTATGTTCTTTTTTACGTATATTCTTTTACGTTGTTGACTTTTTTTATTTTCATAATCTTTATAATAATGTACAAATATTTTTGACAGCGGCATACAAATATTTTTAACAGTGACATTTATGTGTCAATTACAAATATTTGAATTTCTTGCCTTGTAGTAGTTTGATCTGAGATTTTTTACATCAAATTATTTTATATGCATTTCTTTATCTCTAAATATATAGAAGATATAATAATTAATTTATATTTATCGAATAAAGAATTTAACGTTCTTTAATATAAGTATTTACATAAATTTTCCATAAATAATATTTAGATGATTTTTTTCTTGTAACTACTACTTCCGGTTGTCCAATTGTTACCAAAACTTAATCAACTCTTCCCATTATTGTAGTTAAAAATGTCTTTAGTCTTATAGTATTTGAAAAATCGTGAATCCAACATCCACACATCCACACACACACGCACATACGGACATCATCGTAAAAAAGTTATAATCGGATTCTAGGGACCTTAAAACGTGCTTATTCATTAAAATCTGGATATGCGATTTTTAGCATGAATACAATACCTCTCTTAGCGAGAGGTAAAAATTAAATATTCCTACCCAGGGTAGGCCTGATTTAAATCATTTGATTTAAATTGTGATTTATATCAACTGATTTCTGTAATAAAAATCGTTGATTTTTTTTCAAACATGAAAAATGAATTATAATTGAAAAGTATTTATTTGCTACAAAATTATTAATAATAACAAAAATATGTTCTGTATATAATACAGTGATCAAAAATAACTGATTCAGTTGGCAATACAATTCAGGAGATCTTTTTAATCCACAGCTTGTGCACGTAGTCGCCTGTGAGGCAAGAATATACCTATAAAACTAATATACTGCTGGTGGGAGTGAGATTTGTGAGACTAACATTAGACGAGTGCAGACATATATAGCTGCACTTGTATGTAAGAATAGCTCTGCGCAAGTGCCAGATTGCTTTGATTTTATTGGTGTAAAACGGGTAAGGGGAACTAGCGGGAGGGAAATTCTTACACTAACTGACAAGGATAGACAATAATGTTTGCAGCACACTCCTCTTAAGTAGGAGATAGGGCATCAGCAGTGAGGCAAACAACTGGAAGGCAGCCATTTGTAGAAAAGGCAAAATACGCGCCAAATTTAAAGTTACATAATAGAAACAAATCATTAATGGAATGAATTAACAGATTTCTTATATTTATTGCGTATATTTTAAAAATTATAGTTATTATTTTAATAATATACATTTATTACATATACAGCAAATTCATAATAAAATAGGACTATGAATTTAAAAATAGTATTTGCTTATTAAAAAGATGCCTTTTGCATATGTGATGGAAAATTTGGAAACAGAAGGCGCTGAGTCTGGGTTTAATCTTCTTATATAGGGTACGTTCCAGGCCATTTCAAATAATCAGTTTCAAGAAAATGATCACTGCAAATTTTTTATGCTTTTGTAGGTGTGAAATCTTTTCTTTTTATGGGATCTATCCACAATCGTAATATACCACTGTTATTTAAAGGAAAATCTATAAAATATTTTAAAAAATAGTATGAATAAAAATGTATACATATACTTGCTTGTCGAGGGTTAATAATTTTTATTATTAATATATTTTTAATTTTTCATTAATATTTAATAAAATGGATACATTATAAGTAACACAACTTATTTATTTTATTTTATACAACAGTAAGAATTAAAAAAAATATAACAAATATTCAAAATGACCGCCATTTTGTATTAAACAAAATCCAAGACGATCATAACATTGTCGTCTGACTTTGCTTAGCTGTCGATTTGAAATAAGGCTGCAGTCATTCCTCATTGCCGCTTAAAATTTAAATTGAACAATTCATAATGACGCAAAATTTTTGATTATAAATGACCCCAAAGAAAAATGTAAGGGTCAGGAGATCTTGCAGGCCAATTAATTATAATAATAACAATAATAATAAGAATTTTATTCAAGCATAAATACATACATAATGTTTAGCCAGGTCAAAAAAAGAAATTAGAATACAATAATAGAATATAAAAATACGGTACATGATCAACAAATAGAAAAATATGCTAATCTAGCATTTCCTGATACTTGTAAAATGCTTTGTCAAGAAGCATATTTGTGACGGTTGTTTTAAACTTTGCGTATGGTAGTATACGTACATCAGGCGGCAATTTATTGAAAAATTTAGTACAAAGGAAATCAGGACCATTTTGAGACACAGTTAACCTTTTGCTCGGAATAATAATATCATCAAGGAACTCTTTATTTGCAAATGGGATCCCCAAGCAATATACAATAGGAGATAGAATCGAATAATCCAAAATAAGTTAATCTTGTAGTCTTCGAATCAGTATTATTCCTGATATTTCTTATGAAGTAGGTATATTATTTTACTTGGTACTTGTCTTTTGTATATGGTAATGTAATTGAAATTTTGGTCCATTTAAACCAATCCAAGAATATTTGTTGTAATCAGTGTAATTGAGATTTTCCAAAATATAATTTATGATTGAAATAATGTTTATATTTTATTAAATATCAAAAAAGATTAAAAACATATGAATAATATTAATAATTATTTGGAAAAGTAAAAATTAAAAAATAAATTTTGCTGTCGGCTGGTTTGGAACCCGACACTCCGAGTTTTGTTTATTACGAAGCGCACACGTTATGGCTGGTTTATGATGGATTTAATTTACAAATTTAGATTTACGAATTTAAATTTATAAATATAAATTGTACATATCTGCCTTTACTGGTTCATGATGAATTTAAGAAATTTATGATTTAGAATTTACTTTTAAAATATCACCATATTTTATATTCTAAATGTAAATTTGTAAATGCGTCGAATCATTTCACAGTATTTCAAACAATGACTTTTGATGAGGAAAATGACAGTTTCAAATGATAGTTGAAACATTTTAATTTTGATTTGACAAATGGATTCTGAAAATATGGATATATTATTAATATTATTTGTAGAACAATACAGATTGATTATGATAAAAGTGATAAATATCATAACTGTCATCCCATCTGTGTCAAACCACGTAACCCAATATAAGTTGATTGGGCATATTTCATATCTTTAAATTCACTATAAACCAGCAAGGTAAATCGTAAATTTCAAATCTAAATTTGTAAATCTAAATTTATAAATTAAATCCATCATAAACCAGCCATTACCATTTATGCTATCTGAACCGTTGTTTAGAAACTATTTTCTCCGGGATATGAACAACAATCCTGGAAATTCGACAATTCTTCTTAATTTCTTTTATTATTACCATGTAAATCGACTAATTAGAAATGTAGCATTAAAATCCCCAGATAAGCATATAAAATTTTAACTTAATATCTGGGGAGATACTATTCACAATTAACTGATTTTCCATGTTAATCCCCCATGTGTCGATTGACCTAAGACACCCGGTATATATATATATATATATATATATATATATATATATATATATATATATATATATATATATATATATATATATATACAGGCTGTTTCCTTTAAATCAACCAGCGCTTTTTTTTGCGAACTAATGACTTTAGAAAAAAATGTTATATACAAGAAATGATCAAGAATAAGGGGCTAATTTATTAATAATAACAAACCGAAAATTCGACCAGTAGTTCTCAAACGGCAGAGCAAAATCATATATTTTTTAAATGGTATCCTATATAATTTTTTAGTCCATTAGATAGAGAATTTTTTTCTGATTTCAACGATATATATGGTATAGGGTTGTATAACAATTATTTCGAGAAAAATGGTATTAAAAATAATGTTATAATATTACAATAGGTTATGCCATACACAGGTATAGGATACGTCTGCTGCCTAGTTACGCTAGTAGTAAACCCATTTTTTATTACATTATTTCTAGTTTTTAATACCATTTTTCTCGAAATAATTGTTATACAACCCTATGCTATATTTATATCGTTAAAATCAGAAAATAATATTCTATTTAAAGGGCTAAAAAATTATATAAGGTGCCATTTAAAAAAAATATAATTTTGTTCTACCGTTTGAGAACCACTGGTTAAATATTCGGTTTGTTACTATTGATACATTATCCCCTTATTCTGGATCATTTTTGGTATAAAACTTTTTTCTGTAAAGTTGTCAGTTCGCCCAAAAAAGCGCTAGTTGTTTTAAAGGAAACACCCTGTATATATATATATATATATATATATATATATATATATATATATATATATATATATATATATATAACTATGAATAAAAATTAAATGGCGGGAGATAATGTGATGGCTACATTAGCTTTTTGTATACTTAATATAAATTATATATTACTCGACGCATTTTATAAAAACATAACATCACATAAGCATAACATTTTAGTCGTTAAAATTAATTAACAGAAATACTGAATACAAACGATAAAACGTTGAATGTTTAAAATTATTTTTAACTTCACTTCATGTGTAAATCTGATGTACAAATAAATACATAATACATAGTATAAATTCGTATAAATTTAAAATTTATTATTCAATTTATTATTCATGTATCTATCGACAAACTTCGTGGGAATTGACGCCTAATACGTTTACATACTTCCATTTTTTCTGACGTAAACAAATATAGAGAAGTTTTTCAGTATCAAATGAACCCGGTATAGTTCTTTTTTCATATCTTATCTTCAAGTATGTTAAGCTACAATACTTAAGATAACCTTTATCGTCACAACTTTTTTCATGCAGTTCTGAGAAATGACCCGCTATCTTTCAGATGCCCTTTACACTGACTATTTCACTCATAAATAAATAAACAAATCCAAATTCAGGATTCTACCTAGTTACCAAGTTTCATTTCGACAAAATACCGCCACAAAAATTTTATCGCACCCTTTAAGCCAATAAAATGTCGTATTTTTACAAGTAAGTGAGTTTAGATAAGCGATATTTTTTTGACTTTTTAGAAACATTGTTTACATTCCTGTCAAGTATGTATATTTTCAGTGTTATCAGTTTTTATTAAAAACGAGTCGATTCGGACAGGAATCTATTTAAAACGCTGAAAAAGCAAACTGAAACATAATACCTCTAAACACAATAAAAATTATAAGATTTTTGTCAAGAAAAAAATTATATAAATGAATACATTTATATTTTGGAAATAGTCATCTGAATACCATTCGTGGTTAAATTTTATCCAGGAAAAATTTTCCGATTGCTTTACTCGAGCCCTTTGCCAATTATCTCGTGACATTGATCAAAAATCACTCGTTTGACAACTCGTAATTTTTTTGTCAATGCCACTCAATAAATTACTAAGCAACCAGCTCTCGTACAATGTGATAATTTTTGGGTAGCACCTGGTAAACACAAAAAATATAAAACTTTTTAAAAATATTGCGACATTCTCACACATATTTTAATCTAATAAAATATTTACGTTATTTATTATAAATATTTTGTTGTGATATCTATCCGTTAAGGGTCTTTTCGAATGACGAGATTGGTGCGCTACGCACACCTTTGCTAGTTTGCGTTTTCTAACTTTATTTATGGAATTATTAATTTGAAGACTCGATTTCCTTGTTATAAAAGCCTTGAGGAATGGCGCTTAACCAAAATTAAATCCATTTACTTATTCATAACAAACATTTTCAGTGTTAAAAAGTTGGAAAAAATGCAATTTTTCATCATGTAACGACGGCCGCCCCACCTTTTGGCCGCCTGCGTGCGGGGCACGCATTGCACGCTCGCTAGGAAAAGCCCTGATCTTTGATTTGCCGTATTTGTCCGCTACGAGCGCTAGTTTAGAATGAAAACATGAACGCATGTCTTCTGTATGATATTGAAACGTCAAATTCAATGTCAAATCACAAAAAGCAAATTATTTGATTTTAAATATGTAAACGTAAAACCTAGAAAATAGGTACGATAAACACAGAAATTAAATTGTCAACTGTCAAATGTAAACATAAACAAGTGGCCATGTTCTCTTCTGTCTCTTTTTATGAAGCACGTTTTGGGCACGCATATCGAGACCTAATTCGCAGATAATTGATGTTATGTACGCCGTAATGGCGGGAAGAAAATATTTCAAAAGTTTAACATTTTTTTCTCTTCGGTATTTTTTTTTTACGCAGATATCGGTAATAATGATGACATATTCGTACCGTGCGGACATTTACCAGGCCGCACCTCACGGGCACTCAATGCTGGCATGAAGAGTGCACCACAGGAGTCAGTTTTGTACCATTTAAAATTGGAAATATTTGGCGTCGGTCGGGGTCAAACCCGGTTCCCCAGATTCGCGACCTAACTCTCAGGCACGCGGCCACGAGACCCCATATAGGTATTTTAACATATAAAAAAATCTAAAATTCGAAAACTCCCCCATTGTTAACGTTTTTGTTGATCAAAATATTGGACAGACGACTAAAAAGTAGACCCGAACTTTTGCCCCCAAATCGAATCAGCAGAGTCATTCAAAGTGCTCAAGGCAAAGATAGAACGTCATCGTTCAAATTAACTCGTGAATTTAGAATTTTAAAGATGATTTTTGGGAAAATTTGGTCAGAAACGATTTAAAATTTCGAAAAATAAAGAATGTAACCAAATAGACTGCAACCCACTCAGCCCAGCTTGAGCGAACCTCCAGATACTGCAGAACATTAAGGAGCCAACATTTTATGGAAAACAGAGCGAGAGTATCTCCCAAATATTTTTCAGGCGCAATTAATTAAAGACTTTTGAGTATTTCTTAGCAGAAAAGTATACAATAATGGCAGGGAATACAAAACGAGCAACAGTTACACACAAGAATATTCTGACGATCAGGAAAGTAGATATAACATCCGTCCAGAGACAAATGCGAGAAGGTATTAAAAAAATCGGATGTGGCGAGAACATTACCTTCCGTCAGTTCTATGTATTTTGTATAAATGTCATACAGAAATTTCCTTGCAAAAGATTCTATTTCTTGTACATTACCTTAAGGCGATTGTATCTATTTTATACAAATACCATACTGAAAATTTCTAGCAAAAGATCCTATATTTCCAGTAAAATTATAACACAAACATACTTGACACTGACACCTTTCAATCAGAATTTTCTTAATATAGCAGCTGTCATAGCATAGCTGGCTAATATATGATATTTAATTTCTTTATAATTTTTTAACTCTATATCCATTTAATATGAAGTACAAAATGCATTCAGAACGTATAGAGAATAAAATATTCTTCAATATTTATAACATTAAATGTGAAAAATGATATTTAACATCGTTTTTTCAAGAAAAACTGTTAAAATCTTGTAATGAGGGTTGACTAATTATAATCTAAATTTAATCAGCTCTTCATATGGATGTAACGAAGAGGAATACGGAAGAATTATAATTTTTGGAATTGTAGTATTAGACTTATCACATTAGAAAATTTTGTCACACACAGACACACACACACACACTGGTGTCTTAGAAATAATGGGACATAGCTTAACCACAGATTCCTGGGACCAAAATAATACGATTTAACTAAACTTACCTATATCCGACTAGGCACCGTTTAGCCAGTATTCTGCTTAAAAGTCTTTCTAAAAAAATTAATATTGCTTATAATAACGAAACGCTTTGTTCAATTTGAATGAAATTTGGTATGACAATCCATATGGATATAATTCATCTTTTAAGATGGTATTTGTTATTGTTAGTGAACCACTAGTGTATGAAACTTGGGTGTCGCGACCATGATTAAATCATAACTTTTTAATGGCAACGCCAATAATGTAAATTTACTGTTTTTCAGAAAGAAACATTCAATAGTTAACTTTCGTGTCTCTGCGTAAGTTATGATGTCTGTAACTATTTAGTCAGAAGAAAATAAAATGTAAATGCCTGCACCGTGTAATTTTTAAAATAAATACATACATGCATGCACACACATACAGACATCGTCGTAAAAATAGTAAAATCGTATTCTATGGGCCCTAAAACGTGCTTATTCATCAAAAACTCACCATCAAATTTTTTGATCAAAGACAATACCTTCCTTACCTAAAGGTGACGGAAGGTAAAAAAGGGTCGCATTCAAGACAATGGTCGCCTACCAGTGTTGTAAAATTAGATTTCTTATATCCTTAGTATATAGGATCAATCAACGTGTCATTTAAAAAAATATTTCTATTTGATGAAGCGGTCTTATAGTACTAGAATTTAATTTTTTTTTATTAAATAAAGTATTATAAATCAAATTATTTTTTTTTAGTATTTCTCGCTAAAATGAACATTTGATGTAACATGACCAGTGTCAATTTTTTGTGTTCAGGGTTTCCAGTAATTACAAAATTAAATTGCAAATAAAGTTTTTATAAATTTTTCAATTTTTCTAAAATTTTGTTGCCATACAAGAAGGAAATAAAAAAAAACAGTACATAAACTGAATTATTTATGATAATGAGATAAAAATGTATAATTAGTTTTTTTACGGTGTACAACCCATCATTACAAACAATTTATTGCTTTATTTGTATGGAAACGAATTTTTTATTGTTTAAACATATTTTATAAATTTTGAAGATCTGGATGATCTTTTAAACATATTATTAGTTTTTTTAATAATTACAAAATTATAGGTCATTTATGTCTACATTATTTTATCATAGAATTAATTTTGGTCATAAATTTTTTATTAGTCAGAATAATAAATTGCATATAAACTTAACTTTAAAAATTATTGTCCTTCAATTAACAATAAGTGTATTGCTAATTACTTTTCTACGTTATAAACAAAATATTTACATTTCTCACAATTTCTACTTATTTCATAAACAAATTATTTACCTACCTTAGTCACTTGTTTATGAAAAGGAAATCGCGTATCAAGTTATCGGAAACGCATTGTTCTTTTGTTATCATGGTATGCTATGATGACGCGACGAATTTATTGCAAGGTTGTCATATTAACATAGATTATTTGTTTCAGGGAAAAAACTTATCCTGAAAGGAGTTTCTGGAAAGTTCCGCTCTGGAGAGCTTACAGCCATCATGGGGCCTTCAGGAGCGGGGAAGAGTTCCCTTCTCAACATCCTTACAGGATTTCAGTAAGTATTTTATATAAACTAAATTAAATAATTATTGTTTAATCGAATAAGGAAACGTAAAGAATTATTATGATGGAAATAGTTATCGAAGAATACGGGATTTATTTTCCATAAATCAGATTGATGTTTGACGTTTATAAATTATTTTTGAAAACCAGAAAATGTAAACAAATGTTATCACTATTGGTAACTAAAAACATAATGAAAAATCTGATGTGGACGCCACACGACTTCCTTGTACGCAAGACCAACATGAAATACTCGTATAAACCCAATGGGGTCCGGTACTCATTTTTTAAATTTAATTAATTTTATGTGACGTCATATCTGCAATTTTACTTTGCCTACCTGTCGACTAAAGTTGTTTACATCTGTCAATATTATTAATTCTGCCAAAAATTGATGTCAAGAATAGTTATCGAAGAATACGGGATTTATTTTCCATAAATCAGATTGATGTTTGACGTTTATAAATTATTTTTGAAAACCAGAAAATGTAAACTAATGTTATCACTATTGGTAACTAAAAACATAATAAAAAATCTGATGTGGACGCCACACGACTTCCTTGTACGCAAGACCAACATGAAAAATACTGGTACATATAAACCCAATGGGGTCCGGTACTCATTCTGCCAAAATTTGATGTCAAGAAGGGTTAACTAGTGACAGCTGTCATTTTCAGAAAACTATAGGTGTACCTTGGAAAGGTAAAAGGAAAATTCTGTTGTTATAAAGTTTTTAAATAAATATGTTATATTTTAATAAAAATTAAAAATGTTTCATAGAACTACAAATAAATGCATGGATTTTATTTTCATAAGTTATGAATAATATAAAATTATATTCTTTTCGTTTGGTACACTGATACAAAAATACAATAGTGACGTCATATCGTTAAAGTGCTAATCGTTTTTATTAAAATTATGAATGAAAAATTTATATTTTAAAAATATTTTGGTACAAAATCAGTTAAAATTAGTCATATTTTCATAATATGACAAAATGTATGCAACTTTTTTTTTAGTACTAGATCCCATTATAAAATTGTACGTATTTGACGTAATTTGACATTAACATTATTTTTTTCTACTTTTTTGTCCTAATCCATAGCAAGCTTTATTACAAAAACCAAAAAGTATATAATTTTTAAATTTACACGTCTCGCTTATACAGAGGGCTAATTAAATATTATTGGATCTGCTAGACGCAGAATTTAATTCTCTAAAACTCCTATTTGAAGCATTTATTTCTAAAATCAAAATAAAACCAATTTATTCAAGAAAAACTGTTTATAACTTCAGGTAATATATCACTTCCGGTTAGCCTGTTTTAACCAAAATCTACTATGTTATTCCAATTGACATAAAAGTCTTATATACCAAATTTGAAAAGTTTTGGATTATATTTTAAAATAGTTTTTCATTAAAATCTATTATAGGCTTCAAGTAAAGTACCATTTCTGGAAATTATGTAATGACCAAAAAGGGAGGAGCACAACTAGATGTTATAGCAGTCCTAAAGACAAAATTTCAACTTTCTAAGGTTTACCGTTTTTGAATTATGCGAGATACATACGTACGTATAGACGTCACAACGAAATTAGTCAAAATGGATTCAGGGATGGTCAAAATAGATATTTCCGTTGAAATCTGAGAACTGAATTTTTTCGCGATTACGAAGTAAAAATGCAAGAACAGTTTTGTATGTAATTTTTAATTCTGAACAACTTTGTACTCTACAGGTTTTACCGTAGAATGAATAGGGAGGCAGGAAATTGCTTACAACTAAAATTATAATAATAATAATCTTTATTGATAAGACATAACAATGCCGTGGTTCAGCCATATGCTGGTCTACCATCTAACCAAAAAGTTGTTACAAAATAAAATCCTATGTTAAATTTCTATGTTCATACCTGACCGTCAACACCCTGTATATGTACATATGTATAAATCACTACCTTATAAGATCATCCTTTGAAATACTATCCATTCTCAAAGTCATGAATTTGATCTCCAAAAATGTTTTTTGACACCCAATTTCCTGCTTCCCTGATTATTTGAGGTAAACCAGCTTCAAATAAAAGTTGTAGGACGTAAAATTTTGCATCTAAATCAATGTGCAAAATTTATTATACTTGGTTTGTAACGGAAGAAATTAGCTATGAAAATGTCGAAAATCACCTGCAAAGTAGCAATAGCCATGGAATTGAGACAAAAATTAACAAATGCTTAACGGTTTATTTGTGGTTATGTTACTTTATTTTAATTCTCTTTGTAATTTCTGTTCAAAAGAACAATTATCAATTTAAATTAATAGATAATTGTTCACTGAAACGAAATTAGCAACATTACCTAATAAATAGAATATTACTAACCGAGGTGGAAAGTGTTTCATTGTCAAGGGCGAAGAAAGCTAACCAAAGCGTCCAACGTATTGGTTGTAATTTACATAGACGTGATCCAAATGTTCCAGTTTATGCTCTAATATTCAATCTAATTAATAATAATCATCAGATACACGGATAGATAATTAATAATATATTACTAACCCAGGTGGAAAGTTTCATTGTCGAGGGCTATCAATGAAATTTTTCACCGAGATTTGTATACTATTTTATTCACAATCTGAAATAAAAAATAATAAATAATTGATATTTAAATAAAAATAACCTAACAAAAATAAACGAATGGTCTGAGATTGTTCATTTGTCACAAGAACTGTTCGTTTGATTTTTAACCTTAAATTTTGATTTCACATTTATCTTCACTTATTTATATTATATACAAATAAAAGGTAAAAATATTTGTATTACATAATTTAAGCAGCTAACTACCAATGATGGGGATATAAATAAAAGTACCAGTTTTAATAAAATAACACATGAACTGTCAGTTTGATTTCATTCCACTGATTACTTGTATTATTTACAATTTTATTCCATTTTTTTCACATATAAATTGTAAAGAAGCTGTGTTTATGTGTAAATACCTATCACTGATACGCATTGATCTCCCAAAGCGGGGGGCAGCTATTTTCCGCCTCGAGGTTGGAAAATGAGGTTAACTATAACCAACTTTCCAACTTTTTAAAAGTCAGAAATCGTCGTATTACTAACCGATTGTGAATAAAATAAATTAAAAACCGTTATGTTATTTATTTTGTCTCAATTCCATGGGTATCGCTATTTTTCAGGTTATTTTCGACATCTTCATAGCTAATTTCTGCCTTTACAAAGCAATTATAATTAATTTTGTTTATTGATTCAGATGTAGAATATTATTCTCTACAACTTTTATTTCAAGCTTTTTTACCTAAAATAATTAGGGAGCAGGAAATTACGAAAGTCGGATTTTACATATTAAATCCCTAAGTTCCGGTGTTCGAGTCACCAGCCTGTGACCTTTTCAACTTTAATTTCAGAAAAAATAACTTCAATGTCAAAAAAAATAAATTCAATTTCAGAAAAAATAATATCAAAATATCAATTTACCTTTTCCGAAATTGAATTTATTTTTTTAAATTGTTTTTACTTTTTCCGAAATAAAATTTTTCCAAAATTGTACCTATTTACTTTTTCTTAAAATGAAGTTACTTTTTTTGAAATTGAAGTTGTAAAAATATAGTCTGGTAACCTGTTTATAAATTTGAGCATCAAATATTTAATTTTACTTTCAAAAATATTATTCGGGTGTAAACATTTGCGTATACACAAACTTTGTACCGGAAAATTTGAACAATTTTCGCAAGCAAATTTTTTATCTTAACATAACCTAACCATTTCAAAGCCTTTAAATTTAAAACTAATATCCATGTGATTGAATTTAGTTTTTGCATGTGAATGTAAAACAATTTTTTATTTTGAATTTATTTAATAATTAGTTTTTAAACGTAAATATCAGTATTTAATTGTTAATTAGTAGAATTAAATGTTTACAATTATATCTAGAGTGTAATTTGAAAAAAAAAAATATGTTATCTCGTGTTACAAATTTCTCTAATTTTCAACATATCTTTTGAAAACACATACATACTACAAAGTTTATATCGATAATTATCAAAATTTGATAAAAATTATCTATAGAAAAAATCAATCTTGATTTTATTTTCGATTTAATTAGTGTATTGCCATTTTTGGACAGTCCAAAATATTATTAATAAATATTGTAATAACTTTTTTTACTTTTAGAAAGTATTCCTACAGGAAATAATATAGGTAATAAATATTTTTCCACTGCGTCTAAAATTAATCATTTCGAAATTTATAACTGTTCTTGTTTATAATATTACTAAAATTTGACGTTTACATTATGCACAAATTTAAAATGTATCTTTACTAAAATCAAATAATTTTATTTTTATTTTATTCGCATAATGACATTAATATTTTTACAAAAATGCGGATATGTTATCTTGAATTTCAAAGTCATCTTTGTGATATAAATGTATTATTCATACATATTACTCATATGTCATATCCTAGCTATTACACAATTATTATTATTTATGCTTTTTGTAACACAATAAAATCTATATAATATTTAATGTTGTTCGAAGTACAAGTATAGTGCATTTCATTTCATTGATCTGACTTATCGGATATTATTAAATGCCTATGAAATATAAGCTGTAACAAAATAACTAGATTGTAGCACATGTATCGAAAGAACAATAATACGTACAGAAATGTCTTCTTATAGATGAGTATTTAACTGGTCTACTCTATGGTTAATTTATTATAATTTATTTATAGCTTGTGTTATGGTCATTTTTTGTCTAAAATCTCGTTCTTAAATCTAGATTTTAATCAGACATAAACTATAATGTAAAACATAATTTTCTGTCCGTTAATAGGTTTATTTATGTGTTTCATTAATTCTTAAAAAAACATTTATTACTGGCGTCTAGTAATGAAATAATTATTAAATAAACGATTTTATTATAAATTATCAAACATTGATAAAGAAATAATTGAAGCTTTTGGCAAAAACTACCACTTGATCTATATATACGTCAATGTTACCAATAGTTATAAAATACAATAGACCTTTTCAATTTAAAGAGATAGAAGATGTGCGCAATGGGGATCTGCGCATAGTAAGAACAACTGAGATCTATTGCGTTTGTTTCTAAAAAAAATTAGTCGTAAAATGTGAGAAAAATCATTGACACTTTAACAAATTTCTCGAAAGAAGTTACAAAAGCTTTTTTGGGGCTAAAATGTCTAACGATGTAAATTTTCACCGAGAATACAGGTATTTTGATGACTGCAATATTTTTGACGTTTCGTTTCGTTGCAGAGATAGAAGGAGATAGCCGTTAAATTGAAAAGGTCTATTTAATAAATTTTAAAATCATTGAAAAACATAGATTTATTTGAATTTATATATTCTTCTTATTTATAAAGGCGCCCATTTTAAAAGTTCCCGCCTGAAAATTCATGAATAAGCAATCCATGATACATTTCATAAGTGATTTGGTTTTTAAAATTTTGTTTTGCTCTTAGACCTACTGTGATTATTCGATTTACAGTACTAGTATTTACCAAGTGGCTTATGAAGTGTATTCTGTTTTGCCTATTCTTAAAATTTTAGGCGGGAACATATAAAATGGGCATCCTATACAATATTACAAGCATGTTATTTGAAGAAATACTTGCTAAGACATTTTAATTCTTTAAAATATTGTAATTATATCAGCAAAATTTTTGTAAGGTTGTCATTAATATCTGTAAAATTTTACTTTTGACATTCATGATCCAAATGCATATAGGAACTGCAGGAACTAAAATAATTTTAATGTTATGACCAATATCGGAGTTATTTTAAATTTTAAATACCTACTTTTTTATGAAACAGTAGGTATAATAATTATTATATTCATAATTTTGATATTCCTGCAGAATATTTCATGCAGTCTGTTTTTCCGTTCTTATTCTGCTGGGATGCATTAATTTAGATAATAAGTGCTGATTCAAACGTATACCTACACAAAATAAAGGTTAACAACTTGTCAATATGCAATAAAAGTGCATAAATTCTTAATTTTTGTAATTCTCGGCCACTAAACCAAGTACAAAATGTAACACTTGTGTAATACTCTTCGTTCCAATACTAAAAAAGAGACAACGCTAAAGAGACGTCTATAAGGTATTTGTAGAAATCTACGTATAACGTATAGACGAGCTCCAGGATTGCATTTTATCTATAAGGTCAATAAGTCACTATAGAAACGCTTATAAACATTATAGAAATGCTTAGAATTCCAGCATTAGTTACAAGTTATTGCATTTTAAATTTCTAGCGATTCTATAAAAACGTCCTATAAAAATTTCAAATTATTGCTCATCATGTTTATTTTTCTATTTATCTATAACCAGTATATAATTTTCTAATATTTAAACATGCGATCCTAAGTTAAATTTATTTACAGAAATCTATAAAAGCATCTTGCTAGACTTCACAAAAAAAAAGTTTAAACTGCAGCTTAAAATATAGACATTTTAAAATTAAACTATGCTCTGTTCCATTTAAGCCATTCAGTAGATGGCACTGGCAACAGCGCAAATCTGAAGTAGCCGAAACTACATTGGGTAAACCTGGTCCTTGTCTCTAATTTCAGCCAATCAGAGAGGTCAAAACTATTCCCTATGCTCCGCAATACAGAATGGCTTAAATGCAGTGGCGGCTCGTGCATCAAAACTTTGGTGAGGCATGGTATCTAGAGAAAATATGCGCCGCAAGCGAAATTTTTTTTCATTCAAGGGCAAATGCCTTATAATTGAGTTATATTTTTTAAGGGATGTGCAGCTGCATGTTTTTTCCCTTTCATGTACAAAAATAAATTGCCAGACCACAAAACATTTCTTCCACCTTCGAATTAAAATTTTGAATTTCAATTTTTCCTGCACTATCAATTGCGGTAGAAATATTTTGCTTCCCTAAAAGTACAAATTTGAAGCAATGTGATCTTTACGTATGTTAGTAGTACTAGTAAAAAGTATCCAAACCAGGGTCTATTATAATAAAAATGCTAGACAGGTTATGTTATGTTTATGTCGTTAATATTATTTAATCTAGCTTGCAACATGTACAGTAGATGTCGTGAACTTATTTACAAAATTTGTCAGCATGCCGCGTTTGATTGTATTCACGTATGGTGACTATCTTTTAACCTTTACGCACTCATTGCATTTTATATTTGAAGCACTGCCTCGAACAACTCTGTCTAGCGCATGTTTGAATGAAAGCCGTATCAAAAACAATAGGCAATATTAAGCATTAAACTACTCATTTCGAGAAGCACATCAAAGGGTGTCAATTAGATGAACTGCATTACAAATTAGTGGCTTAAATTATTCTTTTAATATTTATAAAGACAAGCATTAATGGAATATGTTGAAATTTAATTTACATACTACTTTACATTATTTACAGCTTTATTTCTTTTCTGGTACGGCACTGCCTCACCTGCCTACCCTGACAAGCCGCCACTGCTTAAATGGAACAAGGTATAACTTTACCTGTAGTTTAAACGGTCGATAACGAGTATCATAACTGCCGCAGATGTCGATTTGAAATCCGTGGACGTAGAGACATCTAAAGCTTGTTATAATTCATAATATCCGTGGTTTGTTGAATAGTTTATCGGTTTCAGAAAATGAAGATATAATTAATAAATATATTTTTTTTTGCAATTCGCTCATTAATGCTACTTTCAGAATGCTATGATAAATAGTCCAATTATTTTGACAAATGTCAATATGACAAATTATGTGTTTTATTCCTCGTTTATTATTTTAGAATAAAAAATCAAGAGCATTATGCTTTCATTTCATTTTATTTTCATTTTGTGGACTGTTGATGACAGATTCAGTTATTACGTAGTTACCAGCCTACTTTTGTACATGTAAATATTGGCTTAATATCCTGAAACCGGTAAAGTAAATTAAATATTTTTAAAAATTTGATGACTCATTTGATTATGAAATATCAAAAGAAAGCATAACTATGATTTTTTAAACGAATTTTTTTTGTAAACCTTTTTATTTCACATTTTACTGATAAAAGTAAATTGTACGAATAATTTTGTGAGCCACTGTGTATTGTACTGTTAGAACTATGGTAAGGTCAGCGGAAAATTTTAATATATACCTTGATAAAAAGTGTTTTTAAAACTAGCCAGTTAGCTTGTCTCGCGTAATCTCATACTCTGCTGTATACACTTTTTTATCCTCGGTACATAAAAAAACTATTAACTAACTCGTATGTTAACCTGCAATTTATAATCCCGGCAACTATTAGTAGTTATTAACATGTTTTATCGTTATTTACTTATTAATGAATCAAAACTAGAAACTTTATTAAATATTTTTTCCAATTATATCTCTCACTAATTTTCATTCGATTTTTATATTAGACCCGCGCATTATACAGTAATGCCAACATGTATCAAAATATTTTGTTTGAGAATATATCGAAATATACCGGCTGATTTACAACATCGGGTACAAATTTTAAGGGCATATAGTACCATTGATCTAATAAATATATATGGATGGAGTCTTGCCTATAGCCGTACACAGTGTGCTGTGTGGTTAACATTCGAGAGAGATAGCTATACACAAAGTCCTGCAGTGGGAGAGCGATAGAAGAACGTAGACCTTAGTCACGTGGTACGACAGGAAAAGTTGAATAAAATGAATAAAACTAATGATTTTTAATAAATAATTTTATGAATTATTAGTTACTTTTGTATTTTAATAGTGTAATAAGCAAATTAACATATTATTAACTGGCCAATGACTATTAAACTATTATTATTATTATCAAATTAAATTTTTTCCTATGTTATATGCACAGCACACTTTAACCATTTTAATTTTTAGTATCCTTAATACTTTATTTATAATAATTTTCTTATTATATTTAAATAAAACAATAAATTTCGAGAGCGCTAATATATTTCTAGCGACAGTAGTCCTCAGGCACGTGGTTCTCGCTCTGTCTTTATTGTACAATGTTAACCACAGACTATCCTTGTCTACGCTCCTTCCATTTACGAAGTATTTATTAGTTCTATGTATAGTACCTTTGAATATATAATAAAAAAATTGCATCGTTAGACATTTTAACTTCAATAAAAGCTTTTGGAACTTATTTCGATAAGATTTTTTAATGTTATCTGAGATATTCTCGTATTTAATGTCTAATTTTTTTTAGAAACAAACCTCATAGATCTCACTTGTTCTTACTATGCGCAGATCCCCATTGCGCATATCTTCTATCTCTTTAAATTGAAAAGGTCCATTGCAGAAAAGTTTCACGTAGAAACTACTCAATTTTATTATGAACATGTGGAGATCAATCTATCGTAAATCCTGAAACTTCATTCAAAGTAAATTTTAATTTCTGCATAAGAATAGATAAAACTTTAATAACTTTACTACTTTCTTTGTGTTTGGAATTTTTTTATTTTAAATAAAAGAGTTACGTACAGACTTTAAATACTTACGAGTTTTTTTTTCAATGTAGTGAGATGTTCATATGCGTTATTAAATTAATAAATATTGATAATTTTAGGGTAGGCTAATTTAGAAAGAAATTACTTAATGTAAAATTTTAAAATATTATTATTATTTTATTAAAAATATTACAAACATGCGCGCTTCTGCGACGACACCAAAGTAATATCTTTTATCGAATTTAGCAAAAAAAAAAGTGTAAGGAAGAAAGACAGACAAGCTTGACCAAAATTGAATATTTATTGATATCTAAATTAGAGAAGTTAAAAGTAAGGAAAATGAAGTGAAATTCACTCTATTATTACTTCGATAATTCTTATCTTTAATCATATTTTTAAATTCGTGCAATTTACAAACTATAAATTTAAAAGTAATAAACAGTTGTGTTGTTTTTATATTATATCTAATATTATTTCTAAAGTAAATACTAAATAAATAGATGTCGATTTCATTAACAAAATAAAAATAAAGTAAACATCATATTGGGAAATTTAGAGCACATTAAAACTGATAACACAATGACATTTTTCAATTACTAATCATCTATTGATAACTTTTTTTATTGATAAATGACATTCCTTAATTTTTCATTTACTATATATTTCTTTTCTTCGTATTGCCTGAAAATGTATTAGCTATGCCAATGTTGCAATTTCTTATAACAAAAGATTTTTGATATTGTGTATTACTTCATTTGCCATATGGCGTTTTGAAATATGTCGTAAAGTAATGTCAAAAAGTTTTAATATATTACTTTGAAATTAAAGTTTAATAATCCTTACAATTATTTCAACTAACATTTGAAATAATGTCACTTACCTACCTATATTTCCATATGCGAAAGGTTTTGAAATGTCGTATTACTCTAGAAAGAATAATTAAAAATATAACTTTATATATGAACCTTTTACAAAATATTGAAAAAAAAATCTATTTGATTCTAAATATTCTAAATACTAGACATTGCTAATTTTATTAGGAGACATTTGTAACATTATTTCTCCCAATACGTACGGATCCAAATTATTAATGTGTTCCAAAATTTCCTAATTTTTGGAAAAAGAAATTGCACACCATTTTTCTATTGAACACTTCAATTATTTTATCTCTGTACAACTGATGATGGCTACAGTGTAGCCGAAATGTACATTTTGTAAAAATAAACATTTTGTGAAGAAAAGGACAAGTCACATTTCTTATATTTTATCTAATATCATCTATAAATGTATATCCCCTCTATATTTTTTGTACTCGCAAACTCGGAAGTGACATATTACGTACGCTACCGACATCCGGAAATGTCAATGTCCGGATTTATGTAACCCGGAAAATTTGCTTAAAGCACTTTCCCAGGCATTCTACAACAAATTGTTTTATCAATAATAAAAATTCATGAATTTACAAATATCTAAACTAAATTTTCACTGCTAATAAAACTGTTAAAAAAAATTTCTACAAATCTCTTGCTAGAACATATCACCAAATATTCGCGCAACTAAAGCAAGTAAAATACTGTGTGGCTATTAAAAACCGAATCCTATTTAAAAATCCATAACTCCGGAGTACATAGAGATATCGGTTTTATATTTTTATGCAATCAAAAAGTTAAAAAATATTCCCAGCAAATCTCAAAAATTTATATAGAAAAACAAGTGAATGGCAATTTTCTAAATTTTCTATTCAAATATAGTGTTATTGGGACTAGCAGAATCCGGTGGCGGCGCTGCAAGCGCACCTGTCATGGCGGCCAGTAAGACATGTATAGAGTTAAGAATAAATTATTGAGAGAGCACAAGTCCGCAATCTTGAACCCGTGCGGGAAATGGTCTGCTAACTTGCACTGGTCCATTTTTGATTAGTTTTTTGCTTGCGTCGACGTGTACTATTTCGAATGAGTGTTCTTTAATATTTTGGGTTTAAATACCTTTTTTGACCATATTTAGTAAATTTTAATAATAAATACGACAGTTTACTACGTATTAGACTGCAGAAATGGACCAGTGCAATATGGTCGACGCTTCATTCTCCTTCCGTTACCAGTCATCAAGGTCATTGCCTACGCTCCCTCTATATATATTCTTAACTATATGAAGACATGTCAGATCGGTTTACATTTTAAATGAGCGCTTTCTGACCCATTGATAAAAGTTCAAATCAACACAATTTTTAAGTTTGTTCAGTCGAATCCTGTATCAAGAAACATAGTAGAAGGGCAACAATTCGTAAATCCGGATTTAATAGGGACTTACTATTTTAGAATTTACTGTTGCCATCTACTGAATTCTGAAGTAACCTCTTAGACAAAGACGACAAGCTCGAAGAAAGAGACAGTAAAGCACTTTCATGACCTCTTAGATAGAATTTAAAACAGTATTTAAATGTATTTGATAATTTTGTGTTTCGGTATAATTTCTTTTTTTTTAGAATATATTATCAGCTAGCAAATCATTGTTATAATTAAAATGATTACTCATACATACGTCAAACACCACGACAAAATAAAACAGCAAATATCAAATTGGATTAGGACAATACGTTGGGAATTGTAGAGAGACTATGGTAATACAAAACTATCTCTTTCTTCGAGCCTTCCGTCTCGTTCTAAAGACATGTAGTACTGGAGGGGAGAATGTGTACAGTGTAACGTCAATTTCATAAGTCCCCATTACTACTAGTAGCGTAACTTGACTTATAGCAATTCTGACTGCATTCTACTGAGACAAATATTAGTGAAATCAATGAATCTATAAATTTTATTTATCAATACTGTCAATAGTTGTATTAAAACTACATACCTGCAAAATTTTATTATAATTTCTTTTTGTGAAATGCAAGGAAAAGGCATATTTATTTATCAGATTAAAGTATTGCGAAATATTTAAATTTCTTTTCCATAAGTTCAGTCGATCAACTTTACCTTCTTTGCCAAAAATTATGGAATATGTATTGAATTTTTGCTATACTCGTACACTGTAACACAGCATTTTTTGGTGTATATTGTGTTCATTTTCTTTAATTCGCTTATTTTTCACACATTTTCAAATGAAATTATAAAATCTAAGCGCGACAACTTTTTATATTTAACGAAACGATGTTTTTTGACGTTTACATAATTTGACATGGCCTGCTGGCCACCATTAATTTAGTTCCCTAAAATTCTGCTGATGTCGCATGCTATTCTGCGGGTTCTAATACGTTAATAATTTTATCCAACACTGACTCATAATATACTTGTTACTATAGTTATTTCAAATAACTAATGTACAACATTAGTCACTCCGTGAGAGAATATTTTAGAAGTCACGAAGGAATTATTATTGGTTTTTGTGTTTTTTAAAATATAAATAAAAAGCAAGTTTACAAAATTATTTTATTATTGAAATAATTTAACATTATGAAACTTATTTATTTATATTAATATAAACATTTATGCTAAAATAGGTTACTTATCTTTACACAATGACAGCTGTCATGCACGACTAATGAAACGAAAACGTGAAACGAGTTAGTAGTTACTTGCTTCGGAATTAAATTCAATGATGCTGCTTGTGCGTCTACGTGAATACGTTTTAAAGGAAGGTGCTCATTTTCACCCACTTTAATGTATTTATCTTTCAAATAATTTCCAATGACAGACAATAACTATTACTTATTACAGCAATTTTTTTTCAATAACAATATAACAAAACCATTCAATGGTTACTTTAGAAGATTTCGGGCGACATACCCGTTCACTTCTTCGGATTACTTACGGTTAGTTACGGTATGATATTGTTAATGGTGGCGCCAAAAATCGTTGGTTCACTTGTTGACACCGTGCTTGGTGGTTATGTATATTCTGCGACATTTAAAACTGTCAAAAATAGTGTCTGACAATTAAAATGCATTAACGGAGAAAGATAGTTTTTTTCCATATTTGTCCAAAAAAGAGTCAACGAAAATAATGTCACCCTGTTTGACATAAGACCACGACTCCGACTGTTTTGACTTTTGACATTTCAAAAAAAGACGTGTTAAAAAGAGATAGAAATAGTGAACAGAGAGCTGACCCGACTCGCAAACCCGTTCAGCTGTGAGCACTGATCCAAGCATACCGGGTATGTTGTTCCTAGCGCCCGAATATGTGAACGTACCTGAACGCAACATACCACAAGTGAACGGTTGTCGCCCGAAATCGCCTTTAGTAATTTAAAATACACTACATCAATTGACTTGTCAGTGTCAAACGATGAATGAAAACGTGAAAATGATTTAAGAAGTTTTTAAAAAAGTGTTGGATAAAACGTTGTATTACACTCGTGTGGAATGTATATTAGTCACTAAAGAAAATTAGCCACTCGCCCTGCGGGCTACCTGGCTAAACTTTTACTTTCGTGACTAATATGATACATTCCACACTCATATAATAAATAACTATTATAATAATAAATAAGCTGTAACTGTCAGAGACATTTCGAGTTTGCTGTAACATTGTAATAAATTTGCTCTAAGTTTTAGCCAATTACCTCGAGATTTCTTCTAATAATGGCACCTCACTTTAGTAAATCTGACAGTGATCATTGATCTATGCAACTTAATATCAAGATAAAAATTGGCGTCGCAAAAAATTATTTTGCAAGAAATGTTATATACGCTATTCTTACGTAAAATAAAATAAATGTGGTGGTATTGTACTGCCCACAATGGATTATTGTATTATATGAAGTAACATGGTCCATATCTCTGTGCTGCTACATTTGTTATGAAATAGTATATTGCGTTTAGTTTTATAACATATGTCGCAATTTTGAATAAAAAATGAAAGTTATGAATCATATTTCCCCCGTTTACCATATTGTTGAATCATCTCATTCAAATTCTAATAATATTCTCTTTAACTTGTCTGTTTAATAATATTCTATAATTTCTTATTTTATTCTTGCAGAAATGTGGGTATGGGAGGTACAATAACAACAAGTGCTAACCGAACTATAACCGGAAGTAACCAATACAAAAGAGATTCCTGTTATATCCTACAGGACGACCAATTGACTCCTTTGTTCACAGTTCAGGAAACCATGGATATGGCTGCCAACTTTAAACTTGGACAGAGTATTTCTTTGAAGGCCAAACAATTCTTGGTAAGTAAAAAATAAGGAAGTAAAAAAATAACATTTTTAAAATCTTTTAATATTCATAATTTTCTAATGACGTCAATACAGCATTTTTAGTTCAAGATGGACTGTTGAAAAAAAATGTTATTGATTTTTACAAAAATAGAATCTATGACCATGAATATTGGAATACAAAACATCTAAAAATACAATAGTTTCCATTCATAATTTATTTAAAATATTCCCCCCACTTTTGTTTTGGGACGTCATTCACTCCTACTCACATTTCGCACATACATACTGGGTGTTACACGAAAAGCGGGCCATAGGCGTTTAACATTGGAAAACAGTTTTACCTTGCGCAAAAGTGGTCTATTAATTTTAGAAAATAATGCTTCAAGTAAATGGTTTAGAGAATTCAATTTTTCATATAATTCAGTAATCACATTCTATTTTGCACGTATCATAATCGAGTAAATTGAATTTAAAAGTTACTTATTTATAGTGTTAGTCATGGTATTGAATTAAAAAATCTGGTGTGGCCAACACAATGCCTCCCGCCATTTACAGCCCGAGTCACAAGAAAGATTAAGTTAATACATATTTTTGGATTAGCGAATTTTACTCTAATTTGGACAGTTTATTTCTTAAAATATAGTTAATCTAATCCAAGTAACTACCTTTTTTTAAACCCCTTAACAGGATTAAATCCCAATTACAGAGTGGGTTCACATTCACACACATCCATGCCTTAGAGGGATTCGAACCCAGAGCCCCGAGGGCACTCATGACAAGAGGCGTTGCTCTAACCATTGAGCTACCGGAGCTATAATAAAATGAAGATTAAATTTTAAATACCGGGATAGAATAGAATTCACTAATCCAAAAATGAAGATTAGCTTAAACATTTTTGCGAATCGTCAATTTTTATTAATCTAAATACATACCTATATATTTACTTATGCTGAAAACTGTATTGAATTCCTTTCCTATTGTTCTATTTGCTTTTTTTCTTTTTAAAACGTTACTAATATTATTTTGAAATGAGTTAGTGACATTTATCTGTCAGTTACATACATTTGAAGTGCATTTGAATAACTGCGAGTTGTTTGTTTAAAGCGTAGGTTCTGGGATTTAAATTATAGATAATTTTATAAATTTATCCATAAAATATATTTTAAAAAGTATTAATGCAAATCTATAGATTATTTAATAATCTTTAATTTTTATAATAACATTAATCTCGAAAAACTAACATTTAAAGGTATTTTTCGTAAAAAACTATTTTGAGCTTCTAGTAAAGTGCCATTTCTGATCATCCGATTTTCACCAAAATCTAATGAGCTCTTTCCATTACAGAAAAAGTTCCAAATACAAGGTTTCAAAATTTTCTGAATGATAGTATTTGAGTTAGAGTGAAGGATCCACACATACATATACACACACATACACACAAACTTCATCGTGAAAATGTTAAAATTGGATTCTAGGGACCTTAAAACGTGGTCATTTACCAAAATCTCCATATGCGATTTTTAACACGATCCTTATACCTCCTTTACCAAGGCGAGCGGGAGGTAAAAAGCAAGCAAATGTAATGATGTGATAATATAAAGGGAAATTTACAATAACTTTATTAATCTTTTTGATAATAAAAAAATTGTCTAGTTGAAAGTATCTTTACAAACCTCATTTAGTTGCATTCCTTGCTACTCCCGCTCTGCAAAGAGATAATTTCAACCAGTATACAAATAACTATTCTATTAGATACATATAATGTAACCGATAATCTTTCTGGAAAAAGTTAAAACAGAAAATTTTAAATGACCCTATTCTTAGCAAAAAATCTTTTATTTGGTCATTAGCGTGACACAAAAATCATAATTTTAAATAAAAATGTAAAAATTGAATGTTATGATACAAGCTGCTAAGCGCAACACCGGAACATAGAACTGTAGTAAAATAATATTTCCTGCTTCCATAATTATTTTAGGTTCAAATTATAGTTGTAGAGCATAAAATTCTGCATCTGAATCAACAAACAAAATTAATTTAGCATGTTCTATACCGGCAGAAATTAGGTATGAAAATGTCGAGAATCACCCCAAAATGGCGATAGCTATGGAATTGAAACAAAAAAATTAACAAATGTTAGAGTATTTTTTATCTGTCAAGCTAAGTTTTTTTTTCTACAGTCTATATACAAAGTAGCCATTTGCGCTTTTTTGTCAACGCAAAATGTCACTTTGCCGCTCATGTGCGACAAAGTAGAAAAAATGCTCGCTGTCCAAATTTCTAACTATACAATGTTGAGAAATATCACTTGTCTACATACTTAATAGAAACATTTAGTCAGGAACTAATGGCACTGTAGTTACTCATTTACCACCTTCACAAGTCAATCTGGCATATAACTGCTCTGTCGGTATATTACACAACCAAACAAAATGCCGCACTGATGTGAAAATAAAATAGAGCATTCATTTGCAAAAACGAAAGTATTAAATGCTTAGATTAGATTCAAGCAATAGCTCAAGAAAAATGGAAAATAACGATAAATTAAAATTAAATATAAAATAAATTGTGTGAATAGTTGTGCTGCCACCTGCAAAAGTTTGCGTGAACGCTCCCAATGGACATCCATTTTTTCACTGCACTAGTTTAATGTACTTGAAACAATTAAATTTTTAGTATGGTGGAGGATCCCATTGTGGCGACTGTAGAAAAAATCTTGCATGTGTTTCGAGCGCAGATGGACATTTCGATTTCGAGAGAAACAACCTCTCAATCGACAATGTCCTATTTTGCGCTCTTCATACACAAATAGCTATTTATTATTTGTAAAAATAAAAAAATAAAAAATATATCATCACGGCGTATTACCCATTGCTGGGTGTGCTAATCTGCTTTGTACGCAGATATCGGTAATGATGATGACATATTTATTATTTGTAATTTCTTTTAAAGTGAGAAATTATTTATTTAAATTAATAGATAATTATTGTACACTTCAACAAATATTACAAATAATACCTAATAAAAATATATTAACCGAACTTGACAGATAAATCGTCAAACATTTGTTAATTTATCTGTTTCAATTCCATGGCTATCGCTATTTTTGTGGGGATGATCGACATTTTCTTACGTAATTTCTGCCGTTACAAAGCTTGTAAAATTAATTTTCTTATTGATTCAGATGCAGAAATTAAGCTCTGTAACATATATTTGAAATTTTTTTACATAAAATAAATAAGGAAGCAGGAAATTGTAAAAAATTGATTTTACATGTTAAAAGCCTATGTTCCGTTGCTGCGGTCAACAGCCTGTATAATGGGATTGGTAATCTTTCTGGAAAAAGTTAAAACAGAAAATGTTGAAATACCCTATTCAAAGCAAATGACTTGCGTGGCTATTAGCATGACACAAAAATCATAATTTTAAATGAAAATGTAAAAATTAAATGTTATTATATACATATTCATTCATTTTGCGTACTTTTTTCCAGTCGACAGCAAAATTTGCATTTACAATTTTATGACGCTTTCTGTTAATCGTTAAATCACTCTTTGATGATATTTCTTTTTTTCGGAAAGAATTAGACCATAACTAATCTATTTTTTTAAGTAACTCTTACTTCATATTGCAACATTAGAACATTAGAAGGATTTCTTATTATTTGTCATTAAAGTGCAACTAGTATTGTAGTACTACATAAAGTATGATGAAATGAAAATAATTATTGTCATTACGTTGTATACTGAAACAACATGATAGTTGTTAGGCTATGTTTACTTTGTAGCGTAATCTATTACTAATTGAAAGCGAACACAAATCCTAACAATTTTTTAAAATTAATAGCGTAAAAGTAGGTATAGAATATTACGAAATAACCACTTATTTAGGTATATTACATGTTCGTTCCTGTAATACCTACATCTATCCGGAATTATATCAATTCCATTGAACGAATCTTTTTAGTCTTTAATTCGTGTAGTCAAGTTATTGGGCTCGAATGCGATCACATGCTATTTTAACATATTTACGACTGACACATTACGTTCATGTCACTCTACACGCCACGAGCTGACACGTGACTCGAGCGACCTTGAAGAACTTGGAATCAGTTGATTTGTGTGTGCTTGTCACTGACAATAACAATATTTTCACATATTTTGATTTCTAACTGCTAAAAAGTTATTTTACAATTTTCGGGCAGTAATAGTAATTTTTCGCGATCGCCCAGAAAATTCACTTTTTAGTCCGGAATATTCTTCTTTACCGAGCTAGCTCGGAAAATTGTCTGTAAGGAATCGTAGTGTATCTAGGAGGAAAAGTGATATATTCCCGGACGATGATGGAGATTGCGGGGCGAACCGTAGGCGAGGCCAGCAACACCAGGAGTCCGGGGAGTCCCTTTTCCCACATGGTACACATACAATTTTTTTTTTTTCATTTATAAATGTCAGACAACAAACAAGACATAAGATTATTGAGTTGTTTTGATAAAGATATCTGAGGATAGCGTAACTATGGTTTGTTTATTTATTTTCATAAAAGTAAAAATATATTTGAAACAATGAACCGCGTTCTGTCCAGGAATATTTTGTCACGCGCCGGAAAAAATATGCCTGGACTGTTATTTTTCGTTGCCTAGCAACTACACTAAAATACCGGAACAATGCACTTTTCGGTTCGAAAACACACCGGAAACGTGTCAGTTTTCGTCCGATCGAAAAAAAGTACTTTATCTATCCCTACGTGAAAAGTATCCATTGTAATCAGTTGTTTAATTATTTATTTCTTATTTTCTCGCAATAAAAAATAAAATGCATAGCTATAGATTTTTTTCACAAGCTTCCAAAACTCGCCTACGGCTCGCTCTGGAATATGCTTGCTCATCCAGTAAAGTATCACTTTCAGGTCTTGTTATGTAAATTACTTTACGTTATACTGAATCGTAAACCTTTTATAACAGAGCTCTGTCTGTAGTGGTTAGGAACATTTTTATGGGCTCCGCCCGTTAGAAAATTTACAGGCTGTTGAAACCAAAGCAACATATATACAGTTCTATTTATTCGTTATTTCGCCATGTTTTTTTAAAGACTATTTCGATCAAATAGTTTAATGTATTGTGGTGTGTTTCAATAATTTTTTCAAGTTATTTACGATTCAGTATATCATAAAATATTGTACAATGCTCAACCGTTACCCGAAATTTACGTGCTCGCACGGATATTAAGCTCGCTTCGCTCGCTCGTTAGGTACCGTGCTCGCCCATAAAGTTCTAAGTAACGGTCTTGCAATGTAAATTACTATTACGTAGATTTGTAAACTGTAAAAAAATATTCCATCGGTACAATTTATTTATTATTTATGTCGGGCTCGAATTCTATAAAAAAGGAAAAAAATCATCTCATTAAATTTTTATGTAGGTACAAAAAATTATTTAAACACTTTTTAAAATTTCCACTCAGAAAAAAGTTATGGTCAAAGTCAAAAGTAAGAATCATTAAATTTACTTTTTTTGTTCGTAACTCAAAAACAAATGGAAATATCTGGAATATTTTAAATTCAAATTAGCTGTGGATATCTTTGACCTGATTATAACATAAAGACCGAATATAATGAGAACTTTTATTTTTTTATTCGATGATACATTTTAAAAGTATAGTAATACCATTGATTATAATATACTAGCGTATAGAAGATCAATGGTAATACCAATACCATTGGAATTTCAAGATTATTATGTTAACGGTTGTATTTCCGAGCAAAAGTTCCGATATCGTAAACACATCGTAAAGTCGTAAATAATTACCAAATCGAATCAATTACCGGTATATGAAATTAACATTGTTGAAATTCATTTGTTGTTGTGTATGAAATTAACATTATCAAAATCAATTTAATTTGTCTCTTTTGTCCAGTGGCGTATTTACGGGGGGGTCCAGGGGGTCCGGACCCCCCCCCAAGAATTTTTTTTATTTCCAAACGTTGAACTCACTGCGGACGAAATTATAGAGCAAATGGCTTTCAAACCACGAAGATTGGAAGTAGTCCTCTAAAGATTGTAGATTATATAATATAGTATTGATTATAATATTGACTTTTTTAAGAATATATATTTTGAGTTTGGATAAAATATTTTAATATTTTTTCTTCGGACCCCTCCAGTGGATGCATGTCTGGGTAGGCAGGTGGCAGGTGAGGCAGAGCCTCACCAGACAGCAAATAACTATTAATATTATTTTAACAAATTAATAATTTTGTGTAAATTAAATTTAAACTTATTTCGTTAATGCCAGTTTTTATAAATATCAAAAGAACAATTTAAGCCACCACCATAAATAATTTGTAATGCAGTTTACCTAATTTACACCTCGCAACGCTTGCCTCTTGAATAATAGTAAAATACCTAATGTTTTTGATAAAGCTTTCATTCCGGTAAGCAATACGTACGCTAGACAAGGAGCTGTTTGAGGCATGCTTCAAATGCAAAATGCAATGAGTGTGTAAAGGATAAAAGATAGAGACCCTGACCGTGAGCGTACGTGAATACAATCAAATTTTGTAAGTAGGTTCACGACATCTACTGTACATTGCTGCAAGCCAGATTAAATGTTTGGGGTGTATTCTATAACTGTTAATTTGAACATCCTGTTTAAATTTTTCACTACTTATGGCCGGTTTTATAAACGTCCAAGTAAATTTACTTCCAGACTAAATTTATTCCATTGAACAAATGAAACGCAATTTTTTGACAGCAATAATTTTAATGTCATAAGAACATAAAAGTTGATTCGAATTTGTTCATTGGAATAAATTTACTCTGGAAGTAAATTTACTTGGACGTTTAAAAAACCGGCCATAATAATAGTAGACATTGAATAGAAAATTTAAATGACAGATAATACATTTGTTTCTACTAGATCCATCGAACATAAACATAACCTGTCTAGCATTTTTCTTGTAATGTAATGAAACGTAGGCCCTGTATAATAGTCTCGCCATATTGTGTTGTGTTTATCCAAGTCAACAATCTGTTAAATATATTCTCTTTTCTAAAATGTTGTGTGATCTGGTAATTTATTTTTGTATATAAAAGGAGGAAAACATGCAGCTTCACATCCCTTGAAAAATTTAATTTTCAATTATAAGGCATTTGACCTTGAGTAAAAAAATTTTTCTCTGAATTCCTTCCCTCACCATAATTTTGGACCCCTCCCAGAAGAAAATTGTAAATACGCCACTGCTTTTGTCCATATAATTACGATATCGGAATCGGAAATAGACACGATTGAGCACAAAATTGCTGTATTGTCATAGAATACATCCTTTCAATCTAAGGTAGTTAATATAAACTCACATGAACTTAAATTAAGCAAATTACAATTTTCAATGTCATTTGACAACAATAAGTACTAATTTCAATAATTTCTTTCTAGATTGACGATATATTAGATACGCTAGGCTTGAGTTCGCACAGGAACACGCGCTGTGAACGTCTTTCTGGAGGTCAAAAGAAACGTCTTTCCATCGCTTTGGAATTGGTTGACAACCCACCAGTTATGTTCCTTGACGAACCCACAACGTAAGTAAAATATTATTAACAATAGAGATTATAATTGTGTTAGAACAATCTATAATGTACACTGACCGGCAAAAAAACGGACCACCTTCTATATTATCAAACGTAATGCGTTGAATTTGTTCCAAAGAGCAAAACCGTTTGCAAATTCCAAGGCAAAATTGATAGTCGCCATAAAAATTTTCAATTGTCTTTTGTTGTTGAGTTACATGTTTTTTGTTGATTCTGAAAATACCTCTTATCACGCTTATTATAAAAGATACGGAAAAAAACGTTTAAACAATTTTTATTATGTAGAAGAGTGTGGTGGTTGTTCTAAGACTAAAAACCATAATTTCATATGAGATTCCACTTTACGTTGTTAACAACCAAACAGGTCATAGTTCGTAGTTTATTATAGTTTCCACATATCTAAAATGTCAAATATGAAAATATATATGGATATTTTTAAGTGGTCCGTTTTTTTGCTGGTCAGTGTAATTTCTTTACACACTAAACAAAATATTATTAAAAACAATAGATATTATAAAAAAAAATCTGGTGTGGCTAGGTACCGCCCGAGTCACAAAAAAATTAAGCTAATCCTTATTTTTGGATTAGCGAATTTTACTCTAATTTTGGCAGTTTATTTTTTAAAATGTAGTCTAATCTAAACTAAGTAACTACCTTTTTTGATAATAAAATGAAGATTAAATTAGTAATATCGGGATAAAATAGAATTCACTAATCCAAAAATGAGAATTAGCTTTTTTGCGAATCGTTAATTTTTATTAATTTAAATACATACCTACATGTTTACATATGCTGGAAACTGTATTGATATTTTTTCCTTTTGTTCTATTTACTTTTTTTCTTTTTAAAACGTTACTATTATTAATTTAAAATGATTAGTTCTTTGTCAGTGACATTTATCTGTCAGTTACATACTTTTGAATAACTGCGCAACCAAGTAGTTTTGTTTGTTTAAAGCGTAGGCTCCGGGATTTAAATTGTAAAAAAATATATAGAAAAAGTATTAATGCAAATCTATAGAAAATTTAATAATCTTTAATTTTTATAATAACATTAATCTCGAAAAAATAACATTTCCATTTCCGGTTATCCGATTTTCACAAAAATCTAATGGGTTCTTTCCATTACAGAAAAAGTTCGAAATACAAGGTTTCAAAATTTTCCGAATGATATAGTATTTCAGTTAGAGCGGATGATCCACACATACATACACGCACACATACACACAGACATCATCGTGAAAATGTTAAAATTGGATTCTAGGGACCATAAAACGTGCTCATTTACCAAAATCTCGATATGCGATTTTTAGCACGATCCCTATTGGCAACTGACTTTAAGCAATATGACATCTGGTGCCATTTTCGGAACTATTGTTGATTGTGTAGATAATGTTATGTAGCATTATATTTATTTATATTACTTACTTTTAGAAATGCAGTACTTCTTAATAATACACATTTAAGTACAAAAGAAATTATTAAATGTCAATTTATCTCAACTCCGTGAGTTCAAATTTGGCGCTTCAAGCTTAAAGTCAGTTGCCAATACCTCCCTTACCCAGGGTAGCGGGAGGTAAAAACGATAGGTACTTAAAATAAAAACTTTGTTTTATTCTGCTATGTATGAGCGTTATACGGGAGCCAACTTTTTTACTTTAAATGGAAACATATTTTTTATTTGCTTATTCGTTAGATAATTTAATAGCTATAATTTGTAACAAATGTCAAATTTATTGTTGAATAAAAGCTTATTGGCTTCAATTTGCATAATAATAACATTTAACTTTAAACATTAAAGTGATTCAATTTTTTTAATACACTTTTATAGTCCATCATAAGTGATTCCATGTAAACCAATCAATGTCATTAACGTGCCATTTTATTTACATAAAATGTGAAGTACCTAGACTAGACATAAATCGTAAATACTAAATTCCAAAGTGTCACATCAAACACTGCCTAATTACTGTTTAATTTACTAAATGTAACATAATTAACAAAAATCCCACATTAAATCCGGAATCTAAATTATTTGTTTATTTTTCGTAAGTGATTCCATGAATCAGATTTTTTTAATAATATTTGTTTAAAGTTAATTAAAATACGTCTTAATTAAAATACTTCGATCTGGACTATAAATTAATATATTAATTTAATGTTTGAATAATATAACGTCTCCTTTTTTGCTAGATAAATAAAGCAATCTAATAATCTAATTAAAATAGATTTTCGTTTTGATAGTTGATATCTTTACGAAATCCGATTGATAAATATTTCAATATAATTAAAAATCTGATGTGGCCAGTACATTACCTTCCGTCAGTTCTATGTGTTTTGTACAAATTTTACACAGAAAGTTTCTTGTAAAAGATTCCATATTTCCAGTACATTACCTTCAGTCAGTTCTAAGTATTTTGTACAAATTCCATACAGAAAGTTTCTTGTAAGAGATTCTATATATTTCCAGTAAAATTATAACACAGACATACTATGTCAGTTGCATTTGACACTGACATTTGTCAATTAGATTTTTTTTAATATAGTAGATGTTTCCATTGTTATAGCACTGCTAGCTGATTTTCAATTTTTTATAATTTTTTAACTCTATATTCATTGAATATGAAGTATAAAATGTAATCAAATCGTAAAGAGAATAAAATATTCTTTAATACTTATAATAACATTAAATGTGAAAAAATGAAAAATCGTATTCTAGGGACCCTAAAACGTGCTTATTCATTAAAAACTCATCATCGAATTTTCTTATAGAAAGGTGACGGAAGGTAAAAAAACAGTTTAATAGTTAATTTATGCAACCTTTTTTAAGTAAAATATTTGAACTGAGTTAAAATTTAGGAAGCAGTAAAGAATTTTCAAGGTTTCTTGTGATTATTTATTCCGCTGATAAAATCAATGTCAATGTAACAGTTTATAAACACATAATACATAATACTTAATAGAAAGTTGGAATGAACGCTGCGATACTAACAAAAAATTAATTTAAAATTGATTGAAAGTTTTTTTGTTGTTAATATTCATATTGCACATTAATCTCCGGAAACAAATAGAGTAATCAGAATAATTTTTCAAGCCTATTGGCCAGATAAAAATTAATATCTGTGTTCATAGCATTGGTAATCGTTTAATTATAACTTTCATTATGTTTCTTCACAGTTTATCGCTGGTTGACTTTTAATATTGCAATATAAGATTTCCGTTTTTTAACCCTCACCATTTGGATGTCGTTTATTTAAAGACAGTGTTTCTCAATCGACGGTACATGATCCCCTATGGGCGATTTCACCACCGATTCCTAAAATTTAAGTAATGCCTATGTACCCGTTGTGCATCACATACGCATTACCTAGCAAAATTTCGTTTTCTCCAACCGCTAATTATTGCCAATCTTGATTTAGGAATTACTGAGCTAGGTATCTGTTTTCTGATGCCCAAATCGCTAAGTATTTCCTAACGTCTGACAGTTGACTCTTTTAAATGAAAGGTGTACAAGTTTATTAAATATTTTGATAGTTATAATGAAGAAGTAAAAAGACTTGCACAAGATAGAAACGAAAGAACAAATTATTATTTTAAATTCTGTGATGAAAAATGGTTTTGAAAAAGATTTACTTCAGATTAGAATACAGCATTTTATATGTATACTATTATTCACGAAAGATGACTATTCAAGGTCACCTGTTCGAAGAAAGAGGTCAAAGCACTTTATAGCAGTAGCTTAGTAACAGTTTGTATTAGAAAGAGAAAGATTAGTTGACGTATGTCTATTTAATTTTTGTGGTATGACAGATATACTTAAATGGAGCCATTACTTTCTAACACTCTAAAAATAGCAGCGAGGTATGTCGTAGAGTTACAGATATGTAATTATCTACTACACTGACATCTGTACTAATGTTTATCCTGTTACGTTGACATTTAAATCAAATTATTATTTTATGGTTTATGTGAAGTCTATATTTTTGTTTTATGCAAAAACGTAGGTGAAGACGATAAAACTTTGAGAAAAGCATTATTTAAAAAGAAACAAAATTGTCAAATAAAATACATTTATTTTTTTGTTTAAATGTATTCATAAATATTTCCCATTGCACGCCTTTGGGTATGAAATGAAGTGAAGTTATCTGCAAGCAATATTATGTCAGACGGCTCATAAATGTCCTTGAATATACTATTATTCACGAAAGATGACTATTCAAGTTCATTTATTCGAAGAAAGAATACACATCACTTTATGTTTATAGCATTAGCTTAGCAACATTTTGTATTAGAAAGAGAAAGATTATTAGACCTACGTCTGTTCAATCTGTGTGATGTGACAGATATACGTAAATAGTGGCATTACTTTCTAACACACTCGAAATAATAATGACATATTTCGTAGAATTACAGATACCTAATTATCTACTACACTGTCCTCTGTGCTAATATTTACCCAGTGGCGTTGAAGTTTAAATCAAATTATTATTCCTTGGTTTATAAGATAAACCTATGTTTTTGTATTTTGAAAATGCATAAGTGAAGAACATAAATCTTCCGGAAAGGCATTATTTGGACAGAAACATAATTTTCAAATGAATTACTCTTATTTTTTCAGTAAAATGTGTTCATAAATATTTCATGTTGCACGCCTGTGTATACGAAATGCAATGAAGTTATCTGCAAGTAATATATCAGACGGCTCACAAATGACCTTGAATAGTCATCTTTCATGAATAATAGTTTAGTCATCTTTCGTAAATAATACTTTATACGGGTTTATATATGAAATAAAATTAATTAATTAAGTAAATACATATAAATATTTATATCGTTAATATTCATTATTTTATATTTTGGGAAATTACATTCACATATAATTACTATCATATTTTTTACAAAAATGCCAAATATAAATGTGTCATATGCGTTCCGGTTGTCTACTTTTAAATTTTTATTTGAAATCAGAGGATTCAATTTTTGTTTTTGCATTATTTATTCTATTTTTGCCATATATATTTTCTTCTTATTCATTTTCATCTTTGTTTCTTTTATAATTTCCATTTCTGTAATACAAATTTTAAAATTATATTTATCGTAAAAGATATTTCATTTAAAATTTAATTTTGTATACCTCCCTCAACGTAATAATAAAACTCTACATAACTTCCAATGTCAATGTTGACAAATACAATTGACAAATGTCATAAAATATAAAAATTATTCATTTATTTCAATGTGGTGTAAATATAATATTACAAAAATTACTAATATTTCGATGCCTACGGAGGTAATTCCTAGCTGGGCATTGCTTTGTTTCGTGAAATCCAAACCGATAAGTATCAGTTTAGACAGTTCTTATATCTAGGAAATTCCTAGCTAAGCAACGGTTTAGGAATCGGTGGTGAAATCGGTCGTAAGTGCCCAGCTCTAGGGAGCTAGGGAGGGGTACGATGAATAGTGCCAGGGGTACGTCTTCATTTGTTTTCAAATAATAATTACGGCAATATTATACACAGAATAATCTTAAGGGGTACTTCAGACCCCTAGCCTTAACACACTAGCACTAGAGGCTACGTCAAGAAAAAAGGTCGAGAAACACACATGTACGCAATTTTTTAAAAAGCAATATAGGATTAGTGTCGTGGTGTATCACAAGGAAGCTTTTTCGTAGTAACTCACATAATAAACGACAGATTTGTACAAAAACTACCCAACGACATTTAAAGAGATAGTTTATACATGCGTGTAAAAAAACACGTCCAGTTACAGGCTACTTTTATACTAATTCTCTTCGAAAGACGGAAAATTTGTGATTTTCGATGAAATTTTTGCATTTATTAAAACAGTTATATATTTTTCTTAAATATACTTTATTTTTATTTTTATAAGATATTTACATCAACAATTTGTTTTTCTTAATAACCTTAAACTACTAACAATTTAGAATATCTATTTTTATGAATCCTTTTACTATGTAGAACTTTTGAATGAGAGTCATGACTAACGTGACCATACGTCCCGCTTTGGGCGGGACAGTCCCGCTTTCAGGCTGTCTGTCTCGTTCGTTGTCCCCAGCGAGAGCAAAAATGTCTCGCTTTTGCAAACGGACCAAACGAAAATTTATTATACCTTGATTTTTTATTTATTTTGATTACCAAGACTAATCAGCAAAACATGTAATGAGTCCATTCCTTCTTGGAAACTAGATCCGACATTTTGAAACTGATTTGCTCCAACGACAAATATAAAACAAATGCGTCTGCAATTGCAATCTAACGTCTAAGATTAGTTCAAGTTACATATTATTAATACATTGTTACCATGTTCTTGTTTTTGAATAAATAGTAAAATAAGTTATTTTTTTACAAAATTAAATTACTCATCTCAATTTCATCACAGTTTACAATTATTGATATTTTGTGTGATACGACGTTGATATTCTGTGTGATACGATGTACGATTGTACATATTTGTTATGTGCTTATTCTAAGTTAACAATCCGTTAAATATATTCTGTTTTCTAAAATGTTCAGTGATTTGGAAATTTATTTTTGTACATGAAAGGGGAAAAACGTACAACTTCACATCCCTTGAAAAAATGTAACTTTCAATTATAAGGCATTTGACCTTGAGTGGAAAAAAATTTCACCTGCGGCGCCGTTTGGACCCCACCCCGGATCACGCTGTCCCGTTCTGAGATAAAAAAAAATGGTCACGTTGGTCATGACAGAACCATCTATAAGAGATACGAAGTCAGTTAAATTAGGGCAAAATTGGTACAGTGACAATTTTAAATATGAATTTGTCATTTGTTTTTCTCGAAAAATGCAAAAACACAAAAAATTCTTGCAATTTTTATATGAAAGCCATAGTGGAAAGTTATACAATTAAAAAGAGAATTTTTTAGCTTTCCAATGATGTATAACTTATCTTTTCAATGCTGTAACTTTCCATTAAGGCGTCCATATAAAAATGGTAACTTTGACCTCATAACTCGAAATCTAACAGTAACAGTACTAAAATAAATTAGCATCGTCGTTCTAAAGAAAATAAAAAGTATCCTAAAGAAGTATAACCAAAATTCCAAATTATGTAATACTTAGAAGTTATTTGAATTTTTATATTTATCCATCAGTATTCTATGCATTTGCCGGGAAAACCAAACACAACAAAACAACAACAAATAAAATGTCTACATCCGTTAAAAATAGTGTATTTTTTCATTAAAATACATTCTTTAAGTGTGTATTATTTTATACAAATAAAAACTAACACTTTTCTTAATGCAGATGAAACGCACATTTTCTTCACGCCTTCATTGTACACTTTGTTTAAATGGGATTGTTTGTATTTTTTATACCTATTCGATAAAGTATATTTTTCTGAATTCAATCATGTAATCATTTTATTTCCTTACATAACACAAATATTGAGAAAAAATCAGTAGAAATTTAATTTAATTTTATACTTAGTTATTTTTCAGTAGGCTCTGTATACAGAATGTTCAT